>OX336883.1:1557956-1967956 GCA_946959425.1 Argyrosomus regius
TCAGAGCCGTAGCACCCGTGCTAATAATGATAATAACAATGACGTGTGCGTTAAAGTAATATACGACAACAGTAATTCTTGTTCTTTTCATCATAGTCGGATCGTTCCTTGACCTCGAGGTCGTATTTCCCCAGAGCGAAACTACAATTTTGTGGTCTGGCTTCAGCCTCTGCTAATGTGAAATGAATGGGAGCCGAGAGCGACTGCAGCATGCCTCTAATTTTGGCCAAATCTTTCCACACATAGAACAAGATTTGAATTTAGACAGCTCAAAGATAGACCTCTTCTAAAAAAAATATAGTGTAACACACACATCAGTTCACCGCATCATTTCATTTTTCTTTTCAGCAACAGAAGCGGCAAAAATGACTTTCTATATTTCTTTGTCTCTGTTTGAAATTTAAAAAACAACCACCACTTTTTTTTTGTTGTTTTTTTTGGGAAAATAATGACCTGCTGACGACCGACTAATTGTGCTCTGCATGCTCTCATACATCCGTCCATGCAGTCCTACGGACAGGGCTGCTAGTGGCCTCTAGTGGTTTGTACATGATGTTACTGTGATGTTACATCTCACCCACAGAGTCACTGGACTCCTCTGCACAGCTGCATAAAAGATATCAACATATTTCATCATTTTTACTCACATGTGACATTTGATGTGAAAAGACAAAGCCTCTGCTCACCGCTCACTCACTGCTCTCCGGCATTTAACCAAAAGTCACTCTCTCGCCTCCAACTTGCCCAGAATTCAGCAGCTCGGCTTTCAACAGACGACATCACATCACCCCGATCCTGCTTCTCTGATTTTAACATTTCACTCTTCACCTTTAAAGCATGTCTGGCTCCAAGTAGCAGAGATGTTGACCCCCTATGAGCCGGTCTGCAGCCTTGGATCCTCAGGTAAGGTCTGTTCCAAAGTCAAAGCTGAAATCCAAAGGTCACCGTGCTTTTGCCATCAGGGCCGCTCGAATCAGTCACTTCTTTTAAATTACTTCTTAAAACATATATAGACATGGAGATCCACATCCAGTGTGATCTTTTTTTTATAGACATGTATTTATTGAATTTTAACAGTTTACAAAAATATATTTTAATACAATTAACAAAGCATACAATGGTCAAACTATAAAAGAATCCACTCCCGCCTCCCCCAAGGAAAGATAAATAGTTCAAGAAAAAGACAAAAGTTTCAACATCACAGTTCTCCAGGAATGCAAGAAAGGGATTCCATCTGAGTGAATTTGGTTGATTTCTTTTTTATTGTGTATGTTAACTTTTCAAGGACGAAGGCATGCCGATAGCTCTTTCAGCCAGCGACCAATAGAAGGTCTTTTGACGTCCTTCCATAGAGAAATCAAGCGTCTAGCTTGTACTAAACATAGTCAGTCATTTTCCCCTCTTTGCTGTTTAGCATACAGTCCTTTGGATACAAATGATCCAGTGTGATCTTTAAGGAAACTAGTAAACTTGCCATTATTAGTTAAGTTAAGGGTTAAAAATAAAAAAACATTAGTCTACTTAATTAGAAAAGTTAAGTTGAATTAATAACTTAAAAAGTAATTGGTATAAATACAGTTTGTTATCTTAAATTGAAAATATGAGTTGACATAGCGTGTAAGCAATGTGAATGTAACTTTTCTTCAATGGATAATGTAACATAGATCGCTGTTTTAACTCAGAGTATCAGTGATCATTAATTAAACGACTTGTCTTACTTTGCTTTGAGTTGAAACAAAACTTGTCTTGAGGTTAAGGCAGCAATGATGATATTTACAGCGTACATGAACACCATAAACACCGGTGTAGAAGAGACATATTTGTCAGACAAGAACATAATTTCTTAAATATCACATTATAGATTATATATCCTAAAACATCCACCAAGAAATGTTTTTTTCACAAGAGAGTGGAGTCTTTAAATAATCAAATAATGAGGATTAATGTATGAAACGGACAAACAAAGCTTTTCTCTTCAGGGCGGACATTAAACCTGCCTGTTTCTGCAGGTCGTGTTAATGTACCTGGATGTTTTTGGTTAAATTCTGCTTCACATAAAGCTCAACGCTGTAGCTGTTTTTAATGAGCCAGTGTGTTTGTGATTTAGGTTAATAAAAAACATCAGCTGCATAACCCAAATCCCTGAAATAATATCATTAAAAGCAAAATATCAGATCAGACTTTAAAGAAATAATCACACAAATGTGACAAGCCCAAAGTCAGTGTTTGAAATATTAAAGCACTAACATGTCATATAATCGTGTTTTCTTCCCTGCGCGTTCACGGTCGCTCTTTTCAGCTCTTTCAAATCTTTGTGTGACCTTTTTTCAGAGCGGCGAGGAATGTGGATCATCTCGGGGCTTTGCCAAAGTTTGCCTCAGTCCGTCCCCAAAAAAAGTTTAAGTTTAAAACGCAGCTTTACGTCAATACGTGAGGGTGAAAACGATCGTATTGATAATGAGACGTTGGTTCAATTTCAAATGAGACGCATTCAGTTGTTGTGGGTGAGACGTGATCAGGCCAATGAGAGGAAACAGAGGATTGTGAAGGCTTTGAGAAATAAGCCTCTGACAAGTTCAGTGGATATGTGCAGTACTAATCTCTGTGCTGGTTCACCCCAGAACTATAAAACACCCTACAGAGCTCAGGTCATATAATTCTCTCTCCTCTCCTCCCGCCCCCCCCAAAAAATCCCTCCCTGGGACCCAAAACATGAGTTTAATAGTTATTCTTATTAGCTCGTACAACTGCTGGGAGCCTGCAAAATAAAATAGCTGTTTTTCTGTTGATCTGTTTACGCTCGCCTGAGGAACTTTACAACCGAAAGAGCCAAGAAAAAAAAAAAAAAAGAAACCTTTCTCTCTCTCTCTCCCTCACAGCCAAAGTGGACTTATTATGTTACTGATGGCAGAATTCCCAGTGTGGAATTAGGACTTTGAGCTCCGATAACGTTCCTGAATCCCAGCACGGCGCTGCTTTTACTGGTGGTGGTCACACACTGCTTTCTGTCTTGCCCTGAGCCAAACCAGCCGAGGAATTAGTCATTAATAGGGGGACAACTTCAGGGTGCTACTGTTTCCCATACTGATGAAGAAAGAATATAATTGTACAATGATGTGTGTGATGTTGTGGAGGGTGTGTGTGGAGGGACCATTTTTTTTAATCCACCACCATATCTGCTGCTCCGTTCGAGCATTTGTGCATTGATATATGTGTGTGTGTGCTTTGGTTCCTGTCTGTCTGTCCGCCCACCTGTCTCACCCAGAAAAAGACACCCAGCTTCAGCTCCCCCCCCCCCGTCTATTTAAAGCCTCTCTGTACTTTCTTGTTCCTCGCCATTAGCGGCGTAGCCTCCGTGCCCCCTTGTGTTGCCATGGTAAAACAATAGAGTGCAAAATCTTCCAATCTCCTTAATGTTCACTAATCTAATGAGTGCGGCGGGGATATTAAGCAGATTGCTGAGCATTACGGTTTACCATTAGAGACACAGCCACCAGCTATTTCAGCACTTCTGGGCTGTTTTTCCTCGAAAGCCCCCCCACACACACCCGCCCCACCCTCCAAAAAAATCAGATTTTACCATTATTTCTCCAGTCTGATCCTATCGGCCTGCTGCGTCTTGGGTAGATTATGATTTGGCATGATGGAGAGTGTGGTTACTGCTGAGTGTGGGAGAAAGTGAGTGGGAGTATGTGTGACCGTTCATGTGTGTGTGTGTGTGTGTTTGAGAAAATGGCATAATAACAAGCCAAGTTAATAAAGGGAAACAATTAGGACATAAAAGATTGACATGGCCCACAGATTTTAATGCTCTTGTCTGTCTTAATGAAATCCCATCGACTATATCTGCACACACACACACACACATATATAGACATGTACACACTCATTATGGTGGTCTCATTGCTTCCCTCAGGCTCTCCTGACAGGTGTGGCTCCCACACACAGATAAACATTCGCAAACACACACTCTAGTCACACACACACACACACACACAGGCCCTACAGGGCATTTTCCCTATCCTGGGACTGCACAATGGGCACTTTGTACACCCCTCCACCCTCCTAAACTCCTCCACCCCAGCCCTTACCATCAACCCCCTACCAGCTTCCAGCACATCCCTCTTTAAATGGGAGATTATGCAAATGAGCTCACACCACCACCACCACCGCGCGGCACCCCACATATAAGTAATGTGCATTCAGTGAGATCTATAGTCTGTCTATGAGAGCATGTATGGGAGTCAGCACATGAATGTTCCTACACACTGAGAGAAGGATGTGGCCTGAATACACACACACACACACACACACACACACACACACACACCACGTCGTCCCAGGTGTTTCTCTGTCAGTCACAAGATTCACTAATTATTATTATTATTATTATTGTTGATTTTCATCTTCTGCCTTCTTTTATTTATTTATTTAAAAAATGCTTTATCTCAAAAAATTTTCTGCTTACTCTTTGAAAATATCTCTGATAAAAAATAAAAAAAGAGAGAGAGCTTTCTCGGATCTGCAGCAGCTGTGAACGGACTTACAATATGGTGCAAATTAATTAAAAACGTGTGTCATATCAAAAAGAGTTATTAATTCCAGAGGTGGAAGAAGAATTCAGATCATTCACTTCAATAAAGAATAGAAATAAAACATAATAATAACTTCATTTATATAACACTTTTTAAAAAAACATCTGAAAAAAAGTCCAAAAAATTTACTTGAAACTACAAAAGTGTTCATTAATGGAAAGAAACATACAATATTATTGGATTTTTAATATGCAAATACTATTGGTGGAGATGAGTCCAATTAATAAATATATAAATAATGAATAAATATATAGATATAGTTGTTTAAACTTGAATAATGGATCATTTTGATGTTTTGGATGTAAAATAATGGAAATATAGCTGTTAAATAAACATTGTGGACTAAATATTAAATTTTTTTTGGTGTAAATTACTTTCACCCGGTAAGTATTTTTTTTTAAAAATAAAAAATAAATATTTTGGGAGTAAATAAATGTAGAGACATAACTGCTCCTGAAGTATTATACCTATCTATCTATATTGGTGTTATTCTATTGCATTATAATTAATGCATGTGTCTGATTCTATCAGATATATGAACCTGTAACAATGCATTGTATTTTATACATTCATACAAACTTCATTAGAAGCTGTTAAATAACTATAATGAAGTAAAAGTTTGAGGAAGTAGCAAATAGGAGGCTCTATTTGCAGAATGTGGCAGAGATATAATATAATATTCATAACTCTGTTTTAATTAGTGTTTAATCACCTGAAAATAAGAGACATTATGTCACCTGAATGAAACTTTTATATCTGCAGTCACCCTCTTCCACCGAGTGTTGACCTGCCATGTTTCTACAGTAGCCCAGAATGGACAAACTAAACTCTGACAGTCACTGATAGGAAGGACAGGATGAAACGCGGGGGTGCAATGCTACACACGGGACCTTTAAATGTGATTAGTTAATAATTCATTCACATCTGTCATAAAAAACAGTTTGATTGATGTTTGATGATGTTTTTGCAGAAATTCAGAAATAAAAACAATTTTTAAATTGTGGTTATTTAAGTGGCAGATTATTGGTAATCTTTCATCAGTAATTTGGGGTCCTCCAGTTTAAAGTCAGGCGAGCAGAAGCCGCCCTCGCTCCGAACACGAGAACTATCTCTGACTCTCAGGTGACGTACAAAAGAGATGCAGCACCGAGCGAGAGAGACCGCCGCTGATACTCACTTCCATATAGGGGGCCGATTAAATGAGTGTGTCGACAGTGACATACTGGAGATGAAACACACGCGTGTACACACACAAACACACACTGCAGGCTTGTTACATACAGCAGTTAGGTTCGGGGTCAGGCCGGGACACAGGTTACCACAGGGTTAAAGCCTCGTGCACATGAGAAAAACAGCAGAAACAGATTTAAGAGAGAGGTGGATGCCAAGAGTGCCATCTGCTTTAGTTACCCCTCCCCTCCACCTCCCCTCCACCACTACCACCACCACCCTTTTCCAGTTTCCTCTCTCTCTCTCTGCACTCTCCATCTTTGTTTCTCTGCACATTCCCTCGTTCCCATCTCCCGCTCATAAAGCCACATACATATTTTGTCAACAGCTAAATATTACCATTCATTATTTGTTTTTCCACGCACGCTCAAGCAGCCGATAATAAACTAAGATGGTATAGATACAAGGACGGGTGTGGGGGTGGCGGTGGGTTGAGGGGAGGTGGGGGTAAGATAAGTCCAAATCTGGCAACCGTCTCAAGTGTAATGACACCTCCATCTCTATGGAAAACCATCCCCTTTTGTCTTCACTTGCATGGGAGCTCTTTCTTTTTTTACTGTTTTGTTCCCAGAAAACCCATGGAACATTTGCCAACATTTTTAAGAGCTGCGAAAAGCAGGATTTTTTTTTTTCTGCTGGTTTTTTAAGTCTTCCACCTCGCAGGTGTTTCTTTTTAAGGCGTGCTCGACAATGCCAAGCTCGTCTTGGCTCGTCTTGAATGCCGCGGGCCTCAGGGGGGAGAGAGAGAGAAAGAGGAGAGAGAGAGAGAGGGGAGAGAGGAGAGAGAGAAAAAAACAAGGTTGGAGAAATCTTATTGATTAGCAGTTGTCGCTTCCCTTTTCTTTATCTCACTATGGCTCTCCCTTTCTGCCTCACTCACTCCCTATCTCTACTCTGCACTTTTTTTTTAAGTTTTGATGGGAGGATGAGAAACCTTTTGTAGGACAGGCCAAGAAAAAAGAAATCTTACAACTTTAAACCTTCTGCTGTCTCGCAGGAAGTGACCGGACAGAACAAAGCTGCAGCTTTAACTCGTTTTATACGTCTCATAAAGAGTTTTTACGCATCTGAGCGCCTGCACGTGAAGTTCACGCATCATGACACTCTCAGAAATGTCCAACTTGCTCGAGGCCTTTTTTTTTTTATTATTCTATCAAGTTGCGTCTCATTTCCCTTCAGACCTTTAGGCTAAACATTAGCTTCATAGATGCTGTCAACACTGATTTATGATCCACGCCTACGTGTAATACAGGAAATGAAAAAGAATAATCAATCTTATCTCATTCTGATGTGCTCATGTTTTGTCTGATTAGTATTCTGTGGGTAATTGACACAATTGCAGCCAAAGCTCGGTTCATTAATGTTAAGACAGATTGCTGCTCGTTAGAGCCACCATGTGGTGCAAACACAAACAGCAGCCATCTTTGCTCACTCCACAGTGGAGTTTAGTCTTAACAAAATGTCATGTAAAAGTAATAAGTACAATAAGTAATAATAAGACTGCGTTATTGCCCTTGAGAGGAGGGAGGGAAAAAATGATTCAGGTTTATAAATTAAGAAAGAAGACGGGTGCTGAATAAACAGGTGGACTGCCAGTTAGGATCAGTGATACGCCGGCTGGATGGAAAGAAACACAGGACAAGAGGGAGGGAGGGATGAGGAGGGGGAGCTCAGAGAGAGAGAGGGATGAAAAGAGGGAGCCGGGAAAGAAGTACCATCTGTTTTTTAGGCACAAGGAAGATAAAAATGTGAGTAGCGCTCAGAGGCAGAGTGTTAGCATAGACTCAGGGTGCGAGAGGACTCGGCGTACAGGGGGGGAGGAAACTACAAGGGGCACGGAGAGGTAAGGGAGAGAGGGCAGATAAGAGGGAGGCAGACAGATGGAAGACAGGAAGATGAGAGAGGGAGAAAGAGTGAGAGAGTGAGGCGGACAGGGGGGGACCAGAGATTGGGTCTGGCAGCGGTGTGAGCGCACTGGGCACGCTCACATCAGGAGGGGACATGACTCGACATGCCGGCTCAGCCCAGCTGGGTCAACGCTCGGCGCTGCCATGTTGTTTTGGCTTCACTTCTCCGACACACACACACACACACACGTGCACCAAACTGACAAACAAATCCAGTTACCCCCAGCTCCCTCTCTCCGATATCGAGACACACACTCACTCACAGGCAAACACACAAGCTCACACCCAAAATGCCATGGTTTTGGCTAGAGCCGGCCGGGCGGGCGAGGGCCCTGGACTAATGGAAACGCCAAACTCGTTACTCTAACGCTGGGTGACAAGGGCACCTTGGGCTGCAGATGTTCCTGCTGATGACAGATGGAGCCTGGCACTGCCAGGGGACAGTGGGCCAGGCCTGCGCCAGCTCCATGCCACCTGCACCCCTCCTCTGTACCCCTCCACACAAAACTCAAACATGCACACACTCCCTTGCTTTCTCACTTGGCCTATCTCTCTTGAACACTGGCGCACTGCCCCCCCCTCCAACCCTCCAACCCTCCAACCCTCCAACCCTCCAACCCTCTCTCTTTTCTACCCCCACCTCCTATGTGTCTGTCTCTCTCTCAATCACTCACACACACACTGGCATGCTACTCTTCCTCCTCTGCCCACTGTGAGGATGACTGTTTGTGGACAGATATCTGTGACACTGGCAGAATGTGTTGGATAAATTGTGTCTGTATTGGTATTGATCTTATTGACAGAGCAGAGCCGAAATGAGTTGTTTCACGGCCGTAATTCAAGAAATTAACAAACTGTTTTGGTGCGCGGTGGCGTCCCGATGAGCGCTGTAAACAAAAACGAGTTAGCAATGTTTGCCGCGCATTCTGTCGGCGCTATCTGAGCGTAATCCATGTAGCCGCTTCCACTTTCTGCTCGAAAAGTGGATTCCAGATCAGCTAATGCATGATGGAGACTGTGTAATGATACCATTTATCTTCATGGAAGTGGTGACAGGATTCTGGAGGTGATTTCGCAGGCCTGGCTTCAAAGAGACAGTCCACCAGGATAATTTGCTTGATGCTGTTAGTCGCCAGATTACCAAAGTGTGCTCAGCTGTAATTTTGATGATGGTGGTTTTCACAAGGCTTTCATCTCGCTGATGAAAAAACTGTCTTGAATGTCACCAGTGATGTGTCACCACGCGAAGGGCAGCTCATCCTGCAGAGGAAGTTTTTTTTTTTTACATAAATATGTAACGCCGCAATCACATTCATCATTATCTTCTGGTGAAATGTTACAGATAAATAAAGAGGAAATGAGCCGGAGTGGACCGACACATGAGGACAACAGAGGGAGGTAAACCCACGGTTCACATCAAAGTCTTTTTCTCACAGAAAATTCAGATGAAATTCTGGAGAAGCGTTCGCACCGGCACGCCAACTACAAATCCAGGAACATCGACTGTCGGCCTGGGAATCCAAGCGTTGAAAGAACACCAAGACACCAGAGATTCATATGTTTGCCGTTTCATAAATTTTGATAAATCTGACCAGGCCCGGTAGCCAAAGTTATGTCTCCAGCTTTGGCCCGGTGTGGTCTTTCCCACTGTTGGAATTTGTGGACTGTGCTATTGAACTACTCTGTGATTAATGTGTATTTTGACATTGAAATCTTCTCGAGCGCGCTGTGAGTGGAGACAACATTGTGCACTGACCATAATCAAAGTTTCATGGGAGCTTGTGAATCTGTCAGCTTAAAAAACACTTAGCAGATTCCAGCGCTGTGCGGTTGTGGGCTGCAGCTTTTTTTTTTTTTTTTTTGCGGAGCTACGTATGACCGCCTTTTCCCTGCTTCGCCCTCCTCCACCCTCCTCTACACTTTCACTGCTCTTGCATCAAGGCAACATCCCCTTCCACCCCAGCTCCCCTCCCCTTACCCACTTCATCCAAAAACCATGTGTGGCGTGTCATTTCAACTCCCTCCACGCTGAAGAAGGGCCCCTAACAAAACAAAACAATTATCTCTCCCCTCGTTAGGACCTGGCTCGCATCTGCTCTCCCTATTTAACTCCCCTCTTTCTCCGGCCGGACCCGGCCTTCACTCTCTCTCTCTCTCCCTTCCGTAGCTGTCTCTGTGACAATAAGTTGAGCTGAGAGTCTCTTAAGTGCTTCTGGAGTGGAGCGTTTAGCTGATTTTAGGCTTCATGTTTCTTTTAAAGGCCTCGGAGGCACGGGGAGGTTGTGGCATGAAGGAGAGGGTGAGGTGCCCATGAGAGGAAGATTAAGGCAAGGCAGGAGGGCGAAGTAGCCCGATGGATGATGGCATGTAGTGGGTACGAGGTGGGGCGCTGATGTGCGCTGGTGAAGAGGAAGGGGAATGGATGGGGTTGGCAGCGGGGCGGGTGAGTAGGTTTCACTGTGCCAGCTCTTAATTACTTTAATTGGAGTCATTAGCTAAGTGAGCATGAGAGACATCACCTGCATGGCATGCAGGACCGCACCTGCCACAGCGACATTGCTATCATCATCACACTCCAGCAGAGGGTTTACTGACAGCTCAACACTCAGCTGCACTAATGCTGCCACACCGAGGCTACGAGCACGAATACAGTCAGAACGCACAACGCAAACACACAAATATCAACGCGTGTACGTTATTTTTATGTTACCTGCAGGTGAGGGGTCAGTGGGTCAAAGTGTGTCTTCCTCAACTACCGATCAGACATCGTGGTTCCAGTTTTTTGGTTTGGTTTATTCATATTTTAGGACATTCATAAAAATATAACATATCAGACTTAAAACAATAAAGTCCTGGGCTGTGTCCCATTTCATATATGTCTGTTAGTACACTTCTGTGTAGTACACTATGTACTTCCCGGTGTAGTGCTCTAATTAGCAGGGTAGTGTTGACTCAGTTCAGGTCCGGCCTTCTTCTTTGCTCAGTTGCAACCACGTGCAGCATTAGAGCTAACATTTAACTGCCCAAATATAAACATCAAACATATGTACAACTTACCTTTGTATATTGTGTTATTCACTGCGACCACTTCAGCTCCAGCAGCTTCCTCGGCAGCCATTTTCACAACGCTGATAGTCCCTCCCCTTCAGCTACATAGACAAGATGGCGACCAGTGAGGGCAAGAAGCGTCCGGCGTTTTTGACCGTTATGAATGAACAGACCATCCGGGTACTCACAGTACACTACAAGTATGGGAGTACAAGAACTGAGACACAGTGACAGTTTTAACTTGCTCTAATCATTCCTCCTTCCTAACAGTTTCATTGTAAGTGATGGGAGACAAAATCCACAGTCCTCTGTTGACCTGTCCATGATGTACCCCACACAAGGACTCTGTATTTCGTCTCCTATCACTCACATTGATATTGCATGTGCAATGGTTTCTCTTAAAGATTACAGCAAGCCAGAGCGGCGTTTAGCTCAGTTGGTAGAGCTGCCGCCCCATGTGCAAAGGCCCAGTCCTCGCTGCAGAAGCCCAGGGTTCGAATCCGACCTGTGGCTCATTCCCCGTCTCTCTCTCCCTGCATTCCTGTCACTCTTCAGCTGTCTCTGTCCAATAAAGCTTGAAAACGCCCAAAAAAATCATCTTAAAAAAAAAAAAAGATTACAGCAAGCTAAAATCACAAGGAATAACCTGATATATACTTTTAACTCTGCACACTCAAATAAGACAGAAAGTTATGAAACTCGATGATCTGATTTATTCGAATGCTTTTAAATTCATTTTGAAAGATTCGTGACTTTTTAATGTTTGTGGGGATGTTATGTGTTGTAATACTGTCTGTTTAGTTTGAATGTACTTGTTCTTCTTGTCCGTGCCGCTGGCTGCCTTGGCCAGAAAAAAGGGGAGGTTTAATCTCAGTGGGACGTTTCCTTAAATAAAGGTTAATAAAATAAAATAAAAAATAGCTTTATGTCATAAAAACAACTCCAAAAAGTTTCATGCTGCATTAATAACGGCTGCGCTCTGATTTATTTTCTTAACATGTTATTAAAGTCTCCTGAGGTTGAGCCTCTGCTTATTTATTTCACTGTGTTTCACTGAGAAGACACCTGATGTACCTCAGCATAAGCGGCGTGTCTTGTAGGAGGCGGACAGCCTGGATAATCGCTGTACACATATGGATCTACAGCACTTACATCTGTTGTCTTCATTATAGCTGTGGTGTGACTGCCAGAGTCCAGTCAGCAAAGACAGAACAGGTACACACACACACACACACACACACACACACACACACACACACACACACACACACAGTTCCATTTGCAGCATTAGTTGTGGTACTTTTAGCAGTTTAGTAGTAGTGGTAGCAGCAGCTACTTAAACCCCTGCAGGATTTTATCCAATGACAAACTTTGATGTTCAGATCCGCAGGCTACACCTTTCTCTGTCCTCCTCAGCACCCAACAGACAGCCTGGCAGGCGAGCTGGCAGCCAAGCAGAATGGCAGTAGGCTGGCAGGCTTAGCCCGGGGCACCATCTCCTGCAGAGCCAACTCTGACCAGCTGGTCCGGACTAACACCACAGAGCGAGCATGTACCGCCGTATCAGTGGGGAAGGTAGACGTTAGCTGCGGTCCAGACACCCTCACACCTAGAGCCTGACACCTACAGCAGTAAAACCTGCACCGGTGGGATTTAGGTGAGAAGACTCTGTCTGGTCTATGACTTAACAGGTCATCGCATTTCTCCCGGCACACCCTGTCACTGTCCCAATTTCTTTCCAGAGAGTGGATGATGGACCCCTGTTCGCTCTCACTTGCTAATGCCAGATCTACGAGCCTGATCTGCAGTCCAGTCTGATCCAATCTACCATGACGGTTTAGCTCCAGCAGAGCCCCAAGCGGCTGAGCAAAATCTGGTGGACCTTCCTCTTCCAGCACTGTTCAGCTGGTTAGTTAGCTCAGCGCTGTTTGGTCTACTTAGCCATAGCTATAGATACAGAGGGACGCACAGGTGCACCACAATGATCTAACCTGGGAATATTTGTTTTTCTTAAGCTAATTACCATAATAAGAGCCTCAATAAGCAGCTCACATGCTTAATTAAGTATCTTTATTGGTTTTTCAAAATAAAACGTCCACGTAAAACGTGCACAATTAGGCCCCAAATCCTCCATCGACATTTCAGTTCCCCCCTTGATACACCTTGATTGACCTGATATCATTTGTGTCCGCCTCCATCGCACACACCTCCCATCCATTTCCACGTCTGACAGTTAAAAGGCCTACACACACAGAGAAAGAGCAGGCAGCTCATTGTGCGTTTTAAAGCGCTAACTAGGCCACTTAGCACCCCGTGACGCTGATCTGATCCCCGAGGCGCTGAACTTGGCAGCGGGCCCTCCTCCTTTTCGCTCCTTCCTTTCCCCTCGCCATGGGAACCAGGCCATCCTTAATGACGCAGGAGTGCTCCGCCGGATCCCACAATGCAAAGGGGGCTGACATCTGTCTTGCTAAGTGGTGCACTCTCTTGTGCACCTTGTTTGTTCAATCAACAACCCTCCCTCCCCCCACCAACACCACCCCCCTCCCTCCCTCCCTCCACTATTTTCTTTTTTTATCTCCCTTTTATTTTTTTTTAGAAAAAAGACAAAAAGATTCGAACAAGAGCGGCACGGTATCGGAGATAGTGAGATCACGACTCTCCCCTTCGCCTCCGTCATCACAACAGCACAGTGAGAGGACCATTGTGCAAAGACAGAGATGGATGATGAAACACGGCGCAGATTTTCGTTATGAATTACAACATCCTTCACTGTGAGGAAATGTAGTTCTGACCGCTGTCAGTGAGGCTGTACGAGCCTCCAAACCTCTCCACGAAAAAAAAACAAGCGCCTGATTAAAAAGTGGCCCCTAATTCCACATAGTTAAGACCTGGGCAAATATTTGTCCCATCAATCTTGGAAAATATAGCCATCAACACCAAGATGTTAATCACATGCTAATGGAAACCGAAGGGACTCAATGCACCCCCGTAGCGCAATGAACGCTTTCACTTTTTCAGAAAAGCCCACGTGAATGCAAATGGCATCTAAACAGTCATTTTGACAGCATGCCAAGGCAACGTAAAGAGCCCCCTTCTTTATGCTCCTCTGGGAATGTATGTAAGGACGTGTGGGATGAGTTCACTTTACCAGGCCCAGGTGCCAGGATATAAATGAATAATAGGTTTTATAGTGAAAAACACACACACACACATAATCACACATGCCCACTCGCTCAAGTGCATCTGTGGTGAAGGATGTTCAAATTCCCACAACTACACTGAAAGGAGATTGGGCATGAGAATAGGTGGTTCCTATACATAATTCAGGGGTCCGTGCTGAAACAATTATGTTTGCTTACTGCTAAGTACCCCGTGCTCAATAGCTCATTTGCTCTTTAGTTTGGTGCTTTCAGACGTAAGTGCTACGTGCTAAAAGTCGGTGGAACACGGCTTTTTAATAAAATATAGGAGCAGACACTTGAAATGCTCGAATACGAGTGGGTGGACAAAAAAAAAAAAAACAACAAATGCTCTGCGTGTTTTTACTTGAGCTTTGCATGCAAACTAGAATGCACTTGTGAATCTAACAGTGTTTGGCAGGAAACTAATTAGCAACGCGAGGCAAAAGGAATGTGGACAAATAGGACATTTTAATGACAATATTACAGATCATAATATTTCACTTTAGATTCATCTAAACACATTTTATTTTTTCAAGTCCAGCGTGGACCTCTCCGTCTGTTACAGCAGAAAAATGCATGACCGAAATATAGGTCACTTTGTTGTCAATCAGTGGTGGAAGAAAACCACCAGAATCTTACTCTGAATAATAAATTCAGACTCATAATGAATACAGATACACATATGCACAGATACATATGTAAATAAGTGTCACACAGTGTGGCTGGCAGTGATTTGACAGAGAATAAAGGTGTCAGTCCAAATGTGAGTCCTTTATCTAAACTGTAAAAAAAAAACTAAAGCAGCAGCAGCTGTGAGGCGGTTACAGGTGTGTGGTTGCTGCGGCCTCGGCACTCTTTTCCTCACGGCTCGTCTCACATTTGCACTCCTCCACCACCATCACTCGTTTCTCCCGGACCTCAGCTCCACAGCGCAGAGGCACGGTCACGGTGTGAGCTTTGGACGGGGCGCAGCGGGAGCAAGGGGCCCGGTGTTGGTGGAGGAGGGCCCCCGTCTCTGCGAACTCCCCTTCAGACGGGACAAACAGGGAGCTGCACTGGCCGAAACACAGCTTGTTGTGCACCGTTATCGTCTCACATCCGTCTGCTGTTACACGCTGTTAGGATGACAGAGAGGGGTGAGATTAGGCTAAACATCTCTGCAATATTGTCTGTCTTAATTTACCTCTGAGGGTGTAAAAATCAACACTTTGTGTTTATGTAATTCCACACCATCACAGCTAATCCTCCACCAGAGCCATAAAGAGCTTTACGAGAGAAAAGACATCTCTCTGATTGCCTCTGAAACAGTTCCTAACATTATCAGCTTTATTTTATTCGACTGTGTAAAGAATCACTCATTTTAATGCTCGTGTTCATGCGTTGCACAGGCGTCTATTTGGCAGAGAAAGGAAATAAAACCCTGGCATAACACATCACATAAAAATCTTACCTGAGTGAAAGGCACCGCAGTGCACGTCTGTTTAGTGTCCTTCAGGTTGACCGGCAGGGACATGGTCATCTTCTCTCCTTTATTTGTGGCTCTCTGCCACATCTGCAGGCCTTGCCTCTTCTTTAGTTCCATCTCAGTCGGGCTTTTAGGATGCAGGTGGTGCAGTGGATTCACTGGGGTCTTTGGGGCCAGGGCCGGACCTGGGCGCCCATGAGATAGGAAGGAGGGGAAGGACAATCTGGAGCTCAGGGACGGGGCTCTTCTGGGAGTCAGTCCCCTTCTGAAGAAGCCTGACTGGGCGAGAGCACGAGGGTCCAGCTGCACAACCTTAACTATTCCCCGAGGGTGTTCGTCCGGTCCGCTGCCAGATGATTCAAATTCGACTCTTGACCCTTTCACAATGTTATCAAAAGTATTGTGAGGGAATGTAAAAGCTACAGCTGTCCAACTTGACAAAAAGACAAGGCTGAGAGTGAAAGACATTTTTTGGCACAAAAAAAATGGTTCACAAAATAGAAATTAATTTCAAAATCTGACTAAACAACTAAAAGGTTCAAGCAAAAATTAAAATAAATCTTTGTCTGGTGGTTTGGTCCAAGGTTCCAAAAGGCAACCTTGCTGTCAGTGCTTGGTCAGTGTGATGGAGGGACTCTTATATGCAGGGAGCTGCCGGTTCTCACCTGTGTTTTAATGCGGAGAAGGTGTCGCAATTCCCACACCGGATCAGACATCACACCAAGCTTAAAACTGCAGGTCGTGGATGGTCGCCAGACCGAGGATTTCAGTTTCAAGGTGAGCGTTAAAACCACGGTCATAAAAAATCTTGGGCTGATTACAAGGATGCAGAGTTGGTTTGTCACTTTAATTCATTTATAAGTGTTTTAAATTGAGAGTTACGTGGAAAAATTTAAGTAAAAAAGCCACCAGAACAGTTTCAAGTTTCATGTCTCTGCGCTCACAGAAGATTTGAACACCAAAAGATATTTTCTGTATAGTGTGCTGCAGAATACGCCACTTAAAAATGACTCGATCTTCTTCCAACGCAAAATACAAGAATTGTATTCCACAATCAACACACAGGTTTGATTTATTTATGCAGGATGCATATTAGTACTTTTTATCTGAAAAACATGCATAGATTTATAATTTTACGTAGAGATTACTTCACAAACATTGAACTTAATGTCGGGGATGTTGTGTCCCAGCTTCAGGAAGACTGGTGCTATCCATCCAACAATAAGACTTCTCATCACCAGGTGTTTTTATTATCTTTGGCTGTAAAGCTGTAATGACTTTATGCTCTTTGTGTAAACAGGCCATCTCCTGTCCACTTATTCCCACAAGCATCTTCTCAGCCTCTCCCTTGACGCCCCATCATTACACCATTAGACTTCACTGCACTCTGTCACCCGTGATGTGATCACACGTCGACAGCTTTTTAATAGAAAGGCTGTTTGACTTTCTCATAGAGACCTCGATGTTAAGAGGCACTTTTCCTCCACGTCTGTTTCCCACCAACATCCAACATCCAACATCCAACACATCACGTTAGAGTCTGGATAGATGTAAGAAACGACTCGCTGTCTGTAATCTGAAGATTTTCTCATCCACACTGACCTGGAACATTCATACACTGGTCGAAGCGGTCAACTTATGACAATATTAGTAGTAATGTAGAACATGTGAGGATGTGTTCAGTATTAATAAATGGAAACGTCACCTCATTGAGCTGCAGGAAAAATGTTTTCCACAAGAGGGCAGGGTTTACAAAGGATTATCACGCCTGCTTATCTCACTGCTCTCTGTTTAAGAGTATGGTGACTTACAGGATATGCACTGTTCTTCAATAAAATACAGTTTTGAAATTCTGACTCCCCCCTTGGAGGACGATACTCATGTCTCTGTCTCTGTTGTTCAATCCTGTTTTCAGGAAGTGAAGACTGTTTATTCAGTCGGTTAAAAACCTTCTTTCTCTCAGGATTATTGACTTTATTTTGCACAAGTTCCTGCTTCTGTCACTGATTCAGCCAAGAGTAATAAAGTCAATAAAAAGTAGACTGGGTAAAAAGTATACAGGATGTCTTAAAGTGAATGGTAGCAAACGGTGCAGGGCTGGTGGTGAGACTGAGCTGGACATGGCAGGGAAGCAAACCTAACCACTACACCTAACCCAGGCATTCATAAAAGAAGTTCACAGAAATTCACAAGGTTGGCCGTGCATTGTTATCACAAAGGAGACTGAACAATCTGGGGGAGTCTGGGATGTTGAGCACACGGGGAGGGGAAACAACAGGAAACACCAGGAAGGGAGGAGGCACAATGCCCTCCTTTAAAACAGCAGAGTATAAAACTGCTCAGGAAACTATTGAATTTGTGAGCTGTGTCCTAATTCTAAACAAGAAAGTCTCACAAAGGTGGAACTGTCAAAAGACGTGAAGGCCAGCCTGAAAGCATCAACCCAGGAGGTGGATGTAGTAGTCCACCTGGTCTCCCTCTGGCCCGTCACTGATACAATCTGAAAAGCTAGGCACATTCTGAGGATATACTGGATTTAGAGCTTGGTTTTGCCTCCAGGCAAAGATGTTTTCAGCCTGGGCAGACAGTAAACACATGTGAGATCACAAAAATACCTTTGAAGACACAAACTGATGCCAGATAACGGGTAAAAAATAATGTTTGTTTTCTCACTCAGAGAAGTCTTTACTGCCAGAAAGCAGTGTGACTTATTACACCCGAATGTGTTTCTGTTTCTTATTAATGCATAACAAATCACACCGCTCTGTCACGCTGTCATCTTGACTTCACTGCCTCAAGACGGACTGTAAGTAAACTGCTGCCAACTGTAGCTGCTGTTAGCTCAGTTAGTTAGCTGGGCTGCCCAAACTGTGAGCTCAGAGCACCGGGGGAGTGTTAGTGTTTGTACCACAGGCGTTTTTTCAACCACCAGAACCGGGGGTTGGTGAGTGGGCAATGTAACCGGGCTCAGCAGCCTTTATGGACATGATGGCAGAGGAGAAGAGAGTGAAGAGGACGTTGACGGAGGAAGCTAAGAACAGAAAAGGAGAGAGTGAGCGAGCAAGAAGCCTCCGGACAAGAGTAAATCACAGTGGGATTACACTCTGAAACTGGGGGAGCTAAATGCTAAACACTTTAACACTGCGAGACAAACAATATGAATCACAGTCACATGTTGCATGTAACTGCAGTTCAAACCGTTTTATGGTGACAGTAAGAGCGATAATATTTTTAGATTGTGACGCCACTGAGGACGGTAATCAGGTGTCTGTGGTGCAACATGTGACGGGAAAACCTGCCGCTTCAGCAGCCAGCAGCGAGCACTCAATAAACTTCACTAACTAGTCTCCACTGAACACACCCGCATGCTGACACACACTGTAATCTGACGTCAACTGTCTTTTCATGTCTCTGCAGCAATTGACCTGTTGGAATGTCATGTACTTTTACTGCATAAAGGAAATTAACCGTGTTTTTTAACCGTTGACTATAAGCCCACGGGGCACTGACTCACATTTCCAGTAATGACGACTCTTTGGATAATGTGCTTCCATCTGATATTTTACATGATGTAGAATTAATTTAAATCAATAATATAGTTCATGTGAAAGAGAATAAATGCATGGCCAAAAGAAAAGAAATGCAACTAAGAAGCTAAAATCAAGAAATATTTCAAAATCTTCACAAATTTAAAAGTGCATTGGCTGATAAGTGTGGCGTGAAGTGACGTGGCAAACATGCTAGCAAACAGTTGCTTATTTCTTATTTGCAGACGTCATGTAAATGTTCTCTCTGCTGAGGATCAGAATTGTGATATACACTGTTGCTGTCATGTCTTGTTAAATCATGTTTTCAGTTCTCCTCATGTCTCACCTGTCTTGTCTTTTAGGTCTCCACCTTGGCCTGTGTGTCACCCCCGCTCCCTGACTACCTGCCTCTCTCAATGTGTTTCACCTGTGCCTGATTGTGTCTGAGTTTCCCCTCCCTTTCTCCCTCTGTATTTAGTCTCTGTGCTCCCTTTGTTTGTTGCCAGTTCAATCCAGCGTTTCCGTGTCTTGTAATATCCAGTTTTTGATTGACCTGGTTCTTGACCTTGTGCCTGTTTCTGACTACGATTCTTTCCTGATGATTTTGTACCTTCGCCTGGACATTTATTGTACCACCAAATATTTGTCTAACTTGCCTGTCTCCAAGTCTGCATCTCGAATCCTACGTGTGCCTTGTGATAGTTGCCCGTAAAGTTGGAATCAAATATTTTTACGTGTATCTTCTCTAAACCTTATTGATCAATACATCACAGTGAAAATTAAACCACAATTTACCTGATGTGTATAAATACAGGAATAAAAAGAGGAATGTGCCTGAAAACTAAATTATTCCAACTTTATGGGCAACAGTGTATTTAAAAAAGCAAAAATCCATTTGTGCACTAGTCTGCTGAACGGGGTCTACTAGTCTAGTCTACTAAATGTTGGTCATTTTAGAAAGCTTGCAGACGATTTTAGGAGGTCGAGCTTCTCCCAATCATACGGGTCAATATAATACTCTATAAATACATTATTGAAGACATGGGGTGCACAAAACACTTTTTCAATACGATACTGCATGATACAATACGATACGATACGATATATGATATGATACGGTACGATACGTGATATGATATGATACGGTACAATACAATCATTCAATAGAACTGAAAGTACCAATGGAAAAACAAAACAGATCGACAATCATATTTTGAACCCAGCGCTTCACAGATGAAACATCAGGGAAGAAAATCAACATTATAATAACTTGACTTTTAAATGTATCAAACTTCTGGTAAAAAATTCTGGTTTAGTTTATTCTTGATGTTGATACATTTCCAGGTGATTAGATAACTTGTGATTGTTGCTTGTCTTCAATAATAATGACAACTGATTAGTTTCCCTTGAGTGAGATCAGATAAACACAGAAACATTGGTGCTTTGTTCAGACTTTTAATCTTGATTGACCCGAACCTGAAGCATATTACACGTTTACAAAGTGAACATATGAAAACACGTCTATGAAAATCTGCTAAAGAAGAGCATCGTCGATGTATAAATTAAAAAAAGAACAGGTGAAGATTGTGATATTTATTGTTTCAGATGATCAAACATACAAAAATAAATTGTATCATTTTACTGCAGTGAACAAACATGTGCATCATTACACCTGTACAGCATGTATCAGCACATATGAGAGTCGACGATAGCCCTTCTTAAAACATAAATAAATCACAGTATAAATGTGCACAGAACCTCCGCTCCATCTCAGCTCCATCATCTTTTTAATGCTCCACATGCCAGAAACACGCGTGTGGCATGTGGAGCACTAAAAGTTTGTTAATCTGTTTTTAATCCAAAAAATATATACACAGAAAAAGTGAAAATTTCTCCAACAATTATAACGTCGTTATCTCGACCCAAACAGGAAACACTACGCCTTGGTGCCGATCTTTTTGTAGAGAACCATCGAAACCACCATCGCAGCAATCTGTGAAGACAACAACACATCATCTGAACACAGTGCAAAGGACTCAGGCGTGTCATAACAGCCTACGTTTATGGTTCATAAGATGACCAGTCATTTGTGTCTGTGTCCACCTGATGAATGAATGAGAAAAGTCCAAATATCTATCACTTTCGCTACTAAATGCTCCACCATGTTCACCATCTACTCTACTGTGTCTGTCTGCTGTTTGGTGTTAAGCAGGTACAATTCTATCCACTTTACAAGTCATAATATGTGTCTACAGATTATTATTCTGATTCTGATCATTATATTTGTAACAGTTTTGAGTTTCTTTCTGTGTTTCCTGTTTTATTTTGTAGTTCCACCCTTCCTGTCTTGTCTTATTCTACTTCCTGTCTTGTTTCCCGCCTTTTTTGATTTTGCACCTGCCCCTGATTTGTTTCACCTGTCCCTGATTAGTCCTGTCTATTTAGTTCCTGTGTTTCCTTTGTTTCCTTGTCTGTCCGTTTTGTGTTTGTGTGTCTTCTTCTTGGTTTCTCAGTGTGTCCGTGTGTCGCGTTTCATGGTTCTGGTATTTGTATCTTTTCTGTTTTTGACCTCGCGCTTTGCTTTTGCCCTTTTGTGTTTTCTCCTGGATATCCAGCCGCTTCTGGTTATTAAAGTTAGCTTTTGTTTACCCACACTGCCTGCATTTGGGTCCTTTCCTGTAACCTCCCCACTCCCCCGTGACAATATTGGCATATAAGACAAGACAATATGAGAATGCAAAGAAAAACAACTTTTAAGATATTTTGCTCTAATACCTCTATGAGAGCATCTATGTCCCTGAGCTGGATTTCTTTACCTCAAGAGCAGCGATTCCTAAAGCCACGCCTGCAATGATCACAGCGTTCTCTTCTATCAGCTGCAGCAGCTTCTTAAAGCAGCCGTCAATCATCTGTAAGAGAAACACAGACGAGGGTCATCTGACGCACTTTATCATTGTTAATAGTTTTGTTGCTAAAGTGCATAAAGTGACGTGCAAAAAAGTTGGTCTCGGTCTCGTACCGAATCTTCTGCGAACTTTTCACTGCAGACGCCCACGGTGATGGTCGAATTGCAACATGTTTCTGGATAAACGCCCCCTACGTGGTTAAAAGGGGAGCCATCGAAATCTGTGTAGTTCTTGTATCCGCAGCACTGAAACTAGAAGAAAACCACAAAGTGTTAATCCCAAAAATGGTGCCACAAAGTTAGCCTCTAAAGATGGATCAAATGTGACGAAGTATTCACTTAAAAATGCATTAAAATAGAGTACCTGTGTCATGGTGGCGTTCCAGAGGGAGGTCAAACCTTCATCTTTTCCATAGTCTGTTTGAATACTTTTTCGTACTTCATCCTCCAGACTATCAAGAAGCTGTTCAGCCTGAGAAAGACACGTCGACAAGCATCGATCCATTTTAGCTTCAGGCTTTTTCAATCTGACAACGATTGCAGAGCACATCTTTTTTTTTTTTGTTGCTTTTGAGAGCCACTTACCACACCCTGGAAGACGAGCAGCACCACAGCTCCCGCGACCTCGACGAGGAAGATAATCAACACGATGATAAAGAACTGAACGGGGAGAAAAATGATAAATGACTCAACAGGCCTGAAGAAGGAACATTTAAGCAGTTCAGTTAGCAGAAAGACTCAAAACACCGCAGGCTCTATGCTAAAATATTTAACAGGTTCCTCTCAGAGCCGCCAGATTCATACCAGGAATAAATGAGAAGGCATTTATTGAACTATCTGGTGAAATATCATTTCAACATTTGCAGAAATCAGACTTCATCTCCAATAAACAGAAAGAAGTCACTTTGAACAAACATGCACGAGCAAGAAATCAAATAATGAACTCAGAATGAATCATTTCTCTGCATGAACGGGTCTCAAACATGGCTCACCGTCAGCAGCATACACCTGCTCTCCCTGACAGCCCCGCAGCAGCCCAGGAAGCCGATGACCAGCAGCACGCAGCCCACTCCGATGAGCAGGTAGCTGACGTTGACCAGCTGCGATAACCCGGACGGAGTGCCCTCCACCTTATCCAGTAGACCCAGCAGAGAACCACTGTCCACCTTCACCCAGATTCCCACGCCCAGGATGGACGCACCTGCAACCTGCACGAAAGGCGAGGAAAAGAAGGACGTGGCATTAAAGGATGGAGAAATATGGTTGAATAAAGAAACGATGCAGAGCCAAAAGTCATGCAAAGTGCTAAAGTTAAAAATACGTCAGCCTGACAATTATTAAGAAAAGATTAGTTAGAATAGTTCAAAGTAGTTTGAATGCTGAGTGTTAGATGAGAAGATTAATACCACCGCCACGTCTGTACAGTAAATATGTAACTACAGCCAGCTGCTGGTTGGCTTAGCTTAGCATAAAGACTGGAAGCCTCTTAAAGCTCATTAGTTAAAATGTTATTTGTTTCATCCGTACAAAAACTCAAAGGCAGAAACGACAAATTGCGCTCTTGCAGGTCGGTTATGTGCCGGACTATCTCTTGGCTGGGAGCAGTGACTTCCTGCTGGATGTTACCTTCGGACAGGCTAACTGTTTCCTACCATTTCCAGTCTTTATGCTAAGCTAAGCTAACTCTCCTTAGCTGCAAACGCAAAAGTGGTATCAATCTTCATGTATAACTCTTGATACAATAATGTCTGTATGTGTTGTGTCAAGTTTACTTTATTCCAACTTACAAAGATGCCTCCATTGAAGATAAACATCATAATTTTGAGAAAGCCGGAGCAACACATCTTGACTGATTCTTCTGTTCAACGCTGTTAAAAAACAAAAGTAACAAAAAAAAAGAGTTCATTAGTTCATAGACAGAATAACAACATAACTGGTCACACTTATTTAAATTGTGCAACAGCTTTACATGTTACCTCCCATAGGAAAATCAATGACACGGGGACGGCTTACAACACGAGCGGGCAGCGACATGGGTCGAAAGGCATTTGCTTTGGTTAAACATTAACCACGGTAACCGGCCGAAGAACAGACAGGGTCTTAATCTCTCTTAAAATAAATAAAAACTTTTTCATGACGTAATCCTAGGTTTCGGTTGATGTGTGAAAAGTTTCTTCATATCCACGCTTTACTGTTAGTTTTGACCTTAGCTAGCGAGTTCTATAAAGGGTTATCAAGCACACATTTAAGTCACAGAGGGGAAAACTTCCTCCAGCTCTGAACTTCCATACTCTTTACTGTAAAATGGTTTTATGGTGTCTCTTTTCTACTGTTAAAACTGAACACAACTTGAATTTGCAGTATGCATTAAAATGTGTGAAATTCAGCTCTAAAGAGATGCAGTGTAAGTGTGTCATAGGTGTGTACCAATCAATTAAATTTCCTCTAAGTGCATGATAAGCGGTAAAAAGGTGTCTTATCACCTTACAGTAGTCAGTAGTAGCTGAGAAGAGCCCTCGACGTTACACAACTTTGCTTCCTGTCTGTCGTCTGTATCAGAGGCATGAGCTCAGTTTTATAGTTATTGATGTAGTTTTACTTCCTAATTGCAGCCTTGACTGGAACACTCAGTGAATGTGTGTTTCCACGAGGCAGTAAAAGGCGTTCATGACACCAGCAACATCACATGCCGTTTATTTGAGTCTATTCAGTGGACTTAAGCCTTGACGCAGCAAAACAGAACAAATACAAGTTTTTACTGAAAAACAGTTTAAAGTTCCTACATCAGCTTTGTTACTATAAATGTAACTGCTGAAGGAGCTGGTTTCTATATTTTTAAACATAAAAAGGATTCAGTTGGATCATATTTGACTTATTCAGTCTGTAGTTGTAATATAGTGTTATTATTACAAGTAAATGTGAAAACTACTAAACAAAATACTGAATAATGGACATCAGGTAATGAACCACCTCGCTTTGGATGCTAAACCTTTGATTATGAGAGAAATATGAGGACATATGAACAGATCATCATCCCTCTGTGAACTTACTTTACTGGATCAGGTCACATTCATTAGCTATAATATGTTTTAGGCGCTTTAGATTCAAAATAACCTGCTAACATGTTGTAAACTCTGTTTTTTAAAGGTGCTCTATAAAGTTCTTCATATTATCATCATTAAGATAAAAGATGTTTAAAAAAAAGTATGAGAGAGTGTGAAGCTCTTACCTGTACTGCAGAGAAGTCTGTCTGTCCGCTGAGGTCTGATCAATCAGGAGTGTGGCGTCTGCTCAACATGGCCTCCACATGCCCCTTTATCTTCTCACAGGTTACACACACACACACACACACACACACACACACACACACACACACACACACACACACACTCACACACACACACATATACTGATGGTTGTAAAAAGGGGAGTTCATGCCCTGGACGTCACCGGCAAGCAACATTTCCTGGTGACCAAAGTCCCTTGTTAAAATAGGAATCCAGGAACTTGTGACCAAAATAATAATGATGATGATTAGAACTGATGACACAAAGTTCAAAACAAACAAAGAAAATCATAAAGAGGAGCCAATCCAAGGAATTAAATCATTTAATGTTGGGAAGAAACACAAACTTGAACTTGTGTTTCATTTTCTAATGAGTGGAAAAACACTTAAAACAGAGATAAAATGTATGACGTGACCGGTATAGGGACTAATTAGTAATCCAACACCGCTTGTGGAGAAGCATCAAACTTTTTCCTGTCATTCAGAAGTGTTGCTTAATGCAGGAAAAGAACATTTACCCCCTTGTGCCCTCCTCAAATTTACTACCCTCTGGACACCTTCGTGGCAAAAATGTACACGCACAAAAAACTGCTATAAAATCCTCATACATCAACTTAAACAACTTCAAACTTGCTGAAAAATACCAAACATTCAATCCGATTTATTGACAGTTTATTTATGCGAACGATTAATTATTTATTACAAAAAAGAAAAACACAAAATTAATTATTTTCCATATAATAAATAGTAGGGGGGTGGAGTTTTGGTGGTGATTAGAGTCTTGGATATGTCAAAGATTAGCAATAAAATTGATTTGATTGCATTAGTATTTTTTATGTAGTGTCAGATTCTCTGCTTGAATCCCTTAATCAACTTCAGCCCTGATCAAAATGATTCATACACATTCAATCAAATTATTGAATGTTTGGTAGTTTTGAGCAAGTTTGAAATTGTTTAAGTGATTTATGAAAAAAAAATCATGCCACAAGCTGTAACACAGCCAAAATGACCAAATCAAAAAAAAAAAGTTGAGAAAAATGTACAAACATAAGGGTAAATAAAGGTTTACTGGGAGCAAATGAAAACCAGCAGACATAACGTATAGATCCACGTCTTTTAATTTCAACTTTTAGAGGGACACGATAAACCCAGAAAGGAAATATTGAAGCATTAAACCTTCTAAAAGGTACAAAAACGAACAAAAGAAATAAAAATATAAATTAAAAGCAGCTGAGAATATTCCCTCCAAAACAATAACAACAAGTCTGGACTACACACATAGACCTGGAATGACACAGCACCTTTCAGGTGTGTCACAGGACACACACAGCGCTCTGACGAGTCACAGTGATGCATTTTCATGTCACGCCCACAAGGGGGTAGCATGACTCAAGTAAATGGCAGTGATCCACCACGCCATGTTGATCTGCTTCACTGCCATTCACTCACCCACCCTCACCTGCAAACAGGTGCTGCTCCCCCACCCGAACAAAGACAGAATGAAGCAGCAGAGGTGTCGGGGGCAATAAAGGCACAGCTGCTCAGTCAGTGCAGGTCTTTGGCATGTCAGCGTAACAGTCACGTTCAAATCATGATGAAGAGTCGCCACCAAGTTGGGAAAAGATCAAATGAAAAGGGAGCCAAGCATCCATGATAGTATTGCAGTAACATATATGGTAAAGTACATTCACAATGATAGATGACATCAGTTATCAGATCAGTTACTCTGTGTGTGTATTGATAGTTCTCAGCATGCGCAGCCGCCCTGGTTGCTGCCGGGCGTCTCCTTCAGGTCTGCTCCCTTGTTATTGGCCGTCGGGCCGGCCTCGCCGTTGGGGCTCTCGTTCATCTTCTCACAGATGGCGTCCACGAGTTTGTCGAAAACCTGCTTCACGTTGATGTTGTCTTTGGCACTGGCCTCAAAGAACTGGAAGCCTGCAGAGAGAGAGAGGTTATGAGTCACTGTAGTGATGTTTGGTTTGTGTGTCCTAGCTGAGCATGTGATAAAAGAGTGTGTGTGTGTGTGTGTGTTTGTAGGTGTGTGTGCTGACCGAGCTCTGTGGCCAGTCTTTGGGCATCTTCAGTGGGGACCTGCCGGTCTTCTTCCAAATCCAGCTTATTGCCGACGAGCGCCACTTGAGCGTTTCCCCACGAGTACGTCTTGATCTGTGTCGCCCTGAGAAACATCAACACAACGTTCTCACAACCACTAGACTGAAGTTTGTACATTTAATGCATGAGTCAATTTGCTGGTATTTATTTATATAATTACTAAGGCTGCTGTCATTTTGCAGGGTTTTCATCCACGGCTCTTTACAGTGAATATTTTACAATAACTGGAGGTAAATTGTCAGATTTGTGCCTTTTTACTGTGTTTAGGGTTTTTTGCTGTTTTTCTTTGCTGTGCTGTGTTACAGAGAGAAAACAACCCTCACCGACAGACTGATCAAGAACCAATTGTTTTGTTGTCAGGTGGTCAGGATGACATCAGCTTATTACTGCTCTGACCAGAAGGAGGAGGAAGAGTCTCATCCTTATTGTGGAAGGTTTCCTACTTTACACCTACAGATCTTCGATGAACCAGCGTTTTTTGCGTTACAGCGAACCAGTTGTTGGGTAACTCCCACCATGAGCGAGCGCTTGGTGACAGTGGCGAGGAAAAAACAACACACAGCTTTGACAAATGCCTTTCCCCCCCCAGGTTAACAGAGCCAAGCTAACAGTACAGCGTTACGTGTTGAAGTCTACCCACCAGTCCTGTACGGCACAGAACGACTCCTGGCTCGTGATGTCATACATTAGCAGGAACCCCATGGCTCCTCTGTAGTAAGCTGTAGTGATGGTCCGGTAGCGCTCCTGTCCGGCTGTGTCCTGAAAAGACACGACACGTGAGACATCCTGGGTTATCTTTGGAGGATCGGAGACTTTTATTGTTTCAAGCACATCTCAATCTCAAAGGAAGAGAACAAGCACAGTTATTGAATGATGAGTGACAGGAAGACAAATCTCCACAAAACATACAGCTTAATCCTCAGTATTAACAAAAGAATATATAGAAACAAAAATACAAAAAGAGTCCAGAGGGAAGAAAACAAATGTTTAACTTGGGTGTCCCGTGAAGGAAAGGTGAATCATTAACTCTCTTGCAACAGAAGCTAATCCGTCCCGTCATGTGTTGATTGTTGCCACACCCTGTAAATACACCAGGATGTGCGCCCTGCTTCGTGGCTATGCCTTTAAGGACAAAAATAAGTTCTGAGGATGTTAAAGCAAGACGCTAAAGCACTAAAAGACACATCTGAGGTGGATACATTCAGACTTAAACTGATCAATCTAAAAGGTTGAAATGTTCTCCCCTGATGATCAGTAAGGCCAGCTAATGTCAGCTGCAAAATTACCTTCATGCACTCTGAAGATGGAGACTTAGGGCTCATCAGTGAGTGTCATACAGCATGAGTAGTTACCACGGTCTCAAACTTTGGTGTATGGTTTTACAAAGGGAGTTGAGCTTGTTTTAACAGCCCCATGAAACCCGTTCAAGATGCTCCGCTGCCACCAATATTTCCCCTTCCTCATGTAACATTATGCAACTGTTAAACAGAGCAGAGAAGCCACGCTATGCTGAATACATTAACCTAAAAGATGTATTACTTTCATCTGACGGCGGTGCTGTGGGCGAGTCCTCGCCTTCCACTAACATTCAGTAATACATCTGTCCTGAGTGTCAGCATGCGCAGTAAGCACATTCACCTCCGGCAGCTCAGATCCATGCATCTTTCATGAACCCTGCCATCTGGGGACGATGTTAAACATCAACTGTCATTAACTCCGCAGTGTGAGAAATTAGTTTACGCCACATTCATGACAGGCAGCAGCGTGTAAGAGGGCAAACTAGGGAGCGGGGGGGGGGGTGACGATAAACGGTCTGTGTTGTGTAACAACGCTTTCAAAAGCACTGTTTACTGTGTGTTTGGTTGAAGCTTTATTTTAGTCGTAAATGCCATTAATTACCTCAAGTGAATTACAGCACTGACATTAAAGAGACTGCAGTCTGTTTGCTCTGTACTGCAACATGTGGAATGAAAAAGCTTCCTGAGCTTTCTACTGGAGATTATTAGGAGGCTCTTTAAAGCAACATTGTGTAACTTTGTGTCTCTGTCATTCGTACGTCTGTTCTCACACTATGTAACTTTGGGCTCCGGGTCGGGAGAAGTACGTAACGCTTTACGGCACCAAGTCACACACCACCAACTATTTCACTGATTTTGGTGAAACTGGATCATATTTTATGGAGAAAATGTTTTCTGGTTTTCCCTCTGATGTCCTCCGGCTGCTCCGCCTCAACTCTCTGTGATTTACAGAGTTTCCTGATGGACAGTGAAGTAAACTGCTGACAACTGTAGCTGCTGTTAGCTCATGTTAGCTCAGTTTGTTAGCCAGGCTGCCCAGACTGTGAGCTCAGAGCACCGGGGGAGTGTTAGTGTTTGTACCACAGGCGTTTTGGACCACCGGGAAGAAGAGGAGGTTTACAGGCCCGGCGGTCAGCAGCCTCTATGGACATAATGGCAGAGGAGAAGAGACCAAAGAGGACGCTGACGGAGGAAGCTAAGAAGAGAAAAGGAGAGAGTGAGCGAGCAAGAAGCCGCCGGACAAGAGTAAATCTGGGACTGACTTTTAGTGGTTGGTGAGAGCTTGGTGAAATAAAAGGCTGAAAGACAGACGCCGAGCTGGGCTGACTGCTTCTTGCAAAGTTGTCGACTCGCTAGTTTGATCAGTGCAGGATTTTGTTCCTTCCTAAACACAGATACATGAAAAGGTTGTTGCTCTTCTCTGCACATTTGTGCATTATGTTGTTTTCAGTTCTGCAGCATAATACAGTTTAATTCTGTAAAATGAAAAACATGAAAATATTCAAATATACAGTAACGATTTGCACAAACCACATCACTCCTAAAAGTGTGCGTACAGATACAGTATATGGCTTTGGTCCAATAGAACTTGCCCCGGGCTACAGGTGCAGTGTGGAGAGGTAAATTACCCTTAAGAGTATATAAACTGAGAACTGAACTACAATTAAACAACAATGTCTTAACACTGTTAACACGACATAAAAAATATCACAGTCAGAGTGGTACCCTGAGAGAAACGGCACTCTGGAGTTCAATCTGGTCAAACTGCAACATTGTCTGGCAGCTTTTACTTCTCGGCTTTTGCACTGAGCAAACAATAGTTTGTGCCAGTCTTATCTGCCAGACTTCCACTCTTTCCTCCTGGAGAAACCTGATACATGAATGTCAACAGCAGAGAGAAGGAAAGTAAAGAATCTTTCATTAGCTTTGCTCCGTGATTCTTTTTCATGCCAGGATATTTTGCCAAGCTACACAGCACGACGTCCAAACCAGTCAAAATGACAACGACTATTACTAATGACTACCACGCCGCATCTACTGAGTTTAAAATGTTGCTTTAAACTACAACAAACTGAAAGCCACACATCTTTGTCTGTAAAGTATTAACTTTGGTCAACTCCAGGGTTGCTATAGTAACAGTAGTCTATTTTTTTGGCTAATGGGGGGCTCTTAAAAGATTAACTGAACGAGTAAATGCAGAAATAAATAATTAACATAATCACCCAGTGCACAAAGTTATTAATTTATCATTAACGAACATGAAATAACTTTATTTGATCACACTGGGTGTTGGATCGATCGGACAGAACAGAAGCAACTTCCTGTTTTTAAGCTGGTCATCCAAATCCTGCAGCAGGTCCACCATCTGAGAGACATCAATCTTCCTGTTTCAGCATATTTCAGAGATCAATGTCTCAATTTGTCTCACCCAGATCTGAAGTTTGACCCTCTTGTCGCTCCTGTAGATGGTCTTGACCTTGAAGTCGATGCCCACGGTGCTGACAAAGGCTGAAGTGAAGGAGTCGTCTGCGTAGCGGAACAGGAAGGAGGTCTTTCCCACGCTGCTGTTGCCGATGATCAGCAGCTTAAACATGTAGTCAAAGTTTTGGTCGGCTGCGTCCCTCTGCTCCGGGCCCGACCCGGGATCTTTGGCCAGTGCCATCTGTCAAACGAAGCAGAAAGAATGATGAAACTCATTAATGAACAAATATCCAAATGGAGCCTGTGACCATAAAGAAAACAACTAGTGCTGAAATTATTAGTTAATCCATGAAAGATATTTTTCAGAATCAGATCAGATAATCAGATATTAATCAGCAGCAGCAAATCAGCCAAACGTTCTTTGTTTTCTGCTTTTGTCTGTTTGACTTTTTTCATTGTTTTCTGATATTTTAAGGACTGAACTGTTAGCTGCAGCCACACAAACAACAACACACCAATACACACTTATGAGCTTTATTTGTGACAGCAGCAGTCTATAGATGTATGACGTACAGTACAGTACGTGCAGGAACAATCCGATAACTACAAGTACAAACCGAGCAGCAACCTCCAACGCAAGTGCTAAAAACTGCAGTTCCTCTTGTCGTCCACTTGAGGCTGGCTCCAGAAGTGAGTCAGTCTCCATAAGTCCCCATGTTCAAATGTCCAACTTCACAGCAGAAATAAACATGTTTACAGCCTGGTACAAAAAACAGTTTTGGTCTCTATAGCTAATTTCCCCGTTCATGACAACTGTACTGAGGGTGAATTTATATACAACTCACCTGTTCAGATTATATTACGGCTTAACAAGACAAACAACCATTGACACCTACGGGAAATTTAGAGTCATCAATTATCCTGTTAAGTGAATGTGTTTGGACTATGGGAGGAAGCCGGAGTATCTGGACAGAACCCACACAGAGGCAGGGAGAACATGCAAACTCTGAGGCCCCAGCTGGTGTGAGGCAATGGCGCTAACCACTGGACCACTGTGCCGCCCTAATTAAAATGACAGGTATATCATGACACTTTCCATATAGAGCAGATCTACACCGTACTCTTTATAATATTATTTACAGAGACCCAACAGTTCCCACCATGAGCAAAAACTTCGTGACAGTGGCGAGGAAAAACTTCCTTTAAGAGGCAGAAACCTGGAGCAGAACCCGGATCATGGTGGATGGACGTCTGCTGAGACTGATTATTTTAATTTAAAATGTACCCCGGGTGTCTTTTTCTGTTAAGCAATTAGCTAATTTTCTATTTGACCTACATAAGTGATGACAACTAAATAAAAAGTGAACAAGAAGCAGAGACCAGCTCTTGTAAAGTCCAGGCTTTACCTCCACACCAGTGTATTATAGAGGTATCTGCATCATGCAACAAGTATGTCAACTATTTGCTCAGCTGATAAACCGCCTATGCCGGCGAGAACATGCAGCCAGAGGAAAAAAACCTTGGAGTTAGTGTCCGACATGAGTAATGAGTAAGATCTGGCTCCATCACCAGCCTCCTTGGCTCATACTGGCTTATTTAAAGATTGCTGGGGTTTTGTGTCTGGGACGGCGATGTGCTGAGACAGTACTCATGTGTTTGAATGTCAGAGTGAGGAATCTCAGCTATTTGAGTTACTCAGGTTTGCGCTCACATGTCTGAAATTCATCCACCCTCATCCCTCTTAGCTCCTTCTCATCCCTGTTGTACGATGAATCACGGCGAGGGCGTGATCCTCCCCCGTTTCTCCCGGTATCACTCACCCACTTCTCTGGACTCACGTTACAAAACCTGTGGGATCAGTGGCTGCTGAGCGGTGGGGGCGAGGGGCAATAGACTCTCCACCCATCCCTCCATGTTTCATCCATCACCCATGTGACCATCCATCGACCCGCTGACACTCCCATTTAAACACACACACACATTTATCTTCCTTTACTCATATTCATCCATCTATGCATCCCTCCTGTCATCATCCATCCATATCATCTCACCCACTCCACACTCTCTCCTTCCTCCATCTCTCTCTCTGCATCATAAGGAGGCTGATCCATCCATCCATTCATCCATTCATCCACCCCACCCTCCTCTGTCAGACAGTCCCTACACTCCTCCTCCTCCCCTTGATTGCTGAGATCTCTCTGGAGACCAGCTCAGCATTACCGCTTTCAATCCCATAAAGAAGGGCTGGCCGGCGTGCTGCTGCTGCACACACTCAGCAAAACACCAATATCCACGCATGCGCCTGCACATCATTTATGAAAATAGGTTTTTAAATTGACTTCATCAGAAGGAGACCTTTGATAAAAGATATGACCTCACAGCAGATGTTCACATCTGGTTCAAAGTGGGCGAAGTTGATGGAAATGGTTCATGGAAATGGGGTGTGTACTTCCCAACACAAGGCTTCTGTTTGCATGAGGACACATGGGGATCGGACACTTGTTGACACTTAATTAATCTAATTATTTCCTGTCACAGGCGCACAGAAATAAAAGTTCATATTCTGAGATGTAGACTGACTCTGGATCAACAGTTTGCCTCATTTGCCTGCACTGTCCTGCCATACGGCAGCTCAACCACAGCCTGATAAAACAAACCGTCTGCCGAGCCTGGAAACTGTGTGAACGTCTCTCACCTTGGATCTGCTTTTCTCGAGTCCGTCTCCTGCGTCCTTCCCCGCGGGCTTCCACCTCTCTACCTGAAGGCGGCCGATGGGGTGTGCGCTGCGGTCGGACGCTCCTCTTTCAGGCGCTCCGCTCCCGGATCTCCAGACTGTGCATGTGCCTGTCACCGGGACACCCACCGTTTAACCAGCTGTCAAGTCAGCCAGAATATATATACGGCGCTTCCTGTCAAGACTTTCAAAATAAAACCATTAGCTCGCTATAAAACAATGTTTGACACATCTAAGAGCAAAGCTGAGGACATTTGGAGGTTTGTTTGGGCAACTCTGGAGCAATGAACGTGATTATTGTAATGTTATATGGTGGATGTTAGATTTAAATACTCTATATAGCATCAATACTCAATAAAGGTCCAGTGTGTCAGATTTAGGGGGCTCTATTTACAGAATATAATATTCATAACTGTTTTCATCAGTGTTTGATAAGCTGTATATCCATCGATCTTATTTTAGATAGTTGAAACTATAACTGTAAAAAATAGTGACAATGTGCATTAAGTCTTAAATAACTTCTGATCAACCAACTATCCAAATAGAAATGACAGATATTTAATTTATGATGACATAAAATGTAAAATTTAAGTAGCTGGAAACAGAAAATGTTGAGCGTTCAATTCATTCATTATCTAAGTTGTCTATTAATCACTTTCACATGACCTGTCATGTCCTTTTCTTGACTGTTTTTATTATTGTTAAACCTGCCTCTGGTGTTTCTTCACTCCATAGTGATGATCTTCAGTTTGCGTTTGGCACGATCATGTACTACAGCACATATGAGCAGCCAAACTTTTACTTTGAAGGTTAAATCACTTCATTTCCGGTTTTATTTTGTCCCTCTGTCTGTTTGACGCAGTTTCAGTAGTAAACTTCAGGCGGCTGCTGGAGTGTGAGTAGAATGGCGCAGGCAGCGGTTACGCACCAGTAACGCATGACCTCTCACAGCTCAGCTGCTCCTCTCTGAAGCGTGGATAAAATATAGCAGCTGATTCGTTAAGTCTAACATTCCCATTTAGTACGCTGAACTTTAAAGATGTAGACTGAAATGTTACAAGTGTTCAAGTCAGACAAACCAGTTCAGGCTTTTATCAACAAGCATCAGCCTGACTGTTGAGCAATGCAGGGGAATCATGCACCCAGGCTCATTTAATCATGTCCAGACCAGATCAACTGTGTGTGTGCATGCAAACCTGAAAACCATTGTTTGTGCTGTGAGGCCTTTTCTGTGAATACGAGACAGAATAAATCATGTTGGAGCAAGAGAGAAACTACAGCTTCAGGGCAGTGATGCAACAGACCTGCCAAAACTGCAGTGTGTGAAAGAGGAGTTTTATTGGCACTCTGCAAAAAAAAAACTGAACGCAGCAGCACGCCCTGAACAATACAGACACAAAGACTTCACAGACAGTGTCACTTAGAATTACACACAAAGTTTCTCTAAATAAAAAAGCTGCAGACTCTCAGTAACATTTGTTGTTTTAACATGAACAAGTCCTCCAAACCTCAACGTAACAAGAAACGTATAAAACATGTAAAGAATATAAAATTTAAAAAGGAGCAGTGTGTAGGATTTAGTGGCTTCAACAGATGTAGCTGCCTCGCTTCACGCTCTCCTTCTAGCATTGAGGAGAAACTACAGTGGAGCCTCCTAAATCTGACACACCGGACCTTTAATGCACACTTTCTAACTCCAACATGTCTGATCAGTCTTGAGTTCCAGCATCAACGTGAGCGGCTGGTTTTTGGTCACTCGCGCACCGGCGTCGGACCGGATCGTTGCGCTCCCATAACCTGCGGAACTCCTCGATGAAGGGTCGCACCAGGTCGGGCTCCTCGGTGACGAGGATGTTCTCCATGTTGTTCTGCACCGCGTTCAGTGTCCAGTTGAGGGAGCCGGTGAGGAGCAGCCGGCCGTCCACCACTGCGAACTTGTGATGCATGTGCACGGAGTTCCCGTCGCTCCGCACGCAGATCCCTGCAGGGGAGAGGTGTTGATCTCTAGTTTGTGATTCTGGTTTGTGCATAAAGATTATCACTACAGAAGGAGCTTTGTGTGAAGTCTGAGGAGCTCCTCTGAGAGCGAAACACCAATGTAAGAGTTTCCTGATGGACCTGAAGTTGTAAAGTGAAGGATGAATACATCTAAATCCATTTAAACTTCTACACTTTCACTATTTAACTCCACTGTAACACATTCAGCATCTAACATTCAGGTCACATGAATGTTTTGATCCTCTCCATAAATCACGAGACACCGAGGGGCAAAATCATGAAAAGCAAGTTTGATCTTTTACTAACTAACACAGTCTGTATATGAACATGTTTTGTTTTTGCTGCACAGTCTGCTGGAGCAGGTTCACTTCAGCCTGACCGCTGACCAATCAGATCACTGAGAAAACATCATCAGTCCTCCTGAGTTTACAATAATGTACAATAAACAGTTTGTCCATCATGTGACAAAAAAACAAACAAAAAGTATTTGATTTGAGCGTTTGATCTCATCTCAATACTTCATTCATGGTTCTGATTCTGTGTCTCAGTGTGAGCAGAACCAGCTTCATCATAGCGGTTATTATCCAGGATCAGCAGAGTGAGTTTGAGGGAAGCAGTACAGACAGACAGAGACCTTCAGGACGACAAACTCTGAAATAATGAACTTCAACACTCGATTTTGAGGAACACGACGTGTGCGACCTCCATCTTATCAGTCCACTTCCTGTCTGCCACTTTTACCTCCTCTGTCTCTTTTGACAGGTATGTGTGCACGTATCGTATCGACACTTCCCTGAGTACAATGAATGCTGCCTCCACCCGACAAACACAGAAAACTATGAGCATGAACTAGCATGAACTTGTTTATTATTATCCAGTCTGAGCAGACGAAAAGCTTTGGACAGAAAAACTGTGAAACAAAAAGGAGAACGAGCTCTCAGATCTGAAGATTTTAAACCTGTGCTTTCATATTTTACTTCTGATTCCTCACGTGTGTTTATTATCTTTTTCTAGCGCAACACAACAACATATTTTACTGACACTGTCGTGAGCCTCTGAAACCCCACTGAATATGATTTATTTTTGGCCTTTTCAAGCTGTAAAGTATAGATACAGCTGATGAGTGACAGGAATGCGGAGAGAGAGAGAGAGAGAGAGAGATGGGGAATGACATGCAGCAAAGGGCTGCAGCTCGGATTCTAACCCTGGCCAATGCAGCAAGGACTGAACCCTTCGTACACGACATGACTGAGCTAACCGACGCCCAATTTATTCTTTTTTTTTTAATACTGCCCCCCCCCGCGACCCTAGTGAGGATAAGAGGTTACAGATAATGTATGTATGCATTTTACATAAACCTACATTCAAAATAAAAATATGAATTCTGTTGAGAATATAAATCTTTTGCAGACTAAATTAAGGGATTAGATATCAGTGTGCGAAAGGTTAAGTGCATTTCCCTTAAAAAAGAAAAACAATTATCAGAAATGTGTTTTTAATTTTGGGAGCATTCCTCTTCCAGGCAGCGTGTCCTCTTGACCCCTCTAATGGCTTCGTGTAAATGCCTTTTCAGCTTTTTAGAATCCATTCAGCTCAACGTGAAGAGCCAGAAACGACGAGGAACAGTGAGCGCAGACGGCAATTAAAGGTCGATGTAGTTCCGGTGTTGACCCCAGGACGCACTCGGCCTTTAAGATCATTTTCCCTGATCCACGCGTCAGTGGATATCTCTCTTATGAAAGAAATGTTTCATAAGCAACCAGCGAACAAAGCCAGAGCACTGAGGTTATGTGCCAGTCATATTCGGCTGTTTGTGACAGATTCAGTACGAAAAGACTTGTCGATTATCCTCTGCACTAAAGTTGCTCTCATGAGGTTTGCAGTCAACATACACACACACACACTTAGAAACACTTTGCCTAATGAAATCTGCCGTCTGGTTGCCAATTTCTTACTTACTTAATTCTTACTTAACCGTATGCAGCGGCAGTAATTTATTAAATGAGAGAGAAGGGCTGAGAGAGAAAACGAGACAGCGCGAGTCTGACACAAAATCTTTGAGAGCTCTGAGAGCGTGATTACACTGACTCACAGGAAGGAGGGCTTGTAGTGGCAACTTCCATTCACCCAGACTGTTCCTATCATCGCTCTGTTTACCAGTGAGGAACCCTGGGAGACTTCCTGACAATGACACCGACAGTCAGAGAACAGAGTGAGTTCTCTGAGTTCTCTTGAGTCATCCTTCCCGTATTTCAAGTGAAATTTGTCCATAATAATGACCCCGCAGAGGTTAGTGTGACTTTTTTGATATCTCGATACAGCCTGGAAGATGCTTTGTCATCGTGACTGTGCATCATGATACATACACTGTTGTCCTTACCGGCCTTACGGAGGACCCCAATCTGGGAACCAGTGATGGCGATGTAGTCCTTGTCAGAGAGGACTCGGACGGTGACGCCCCTGCTGTGCAGCGCCAGCACAGCCCTGCTCAGGTCCATGTTGGAAAAGGCAAAGACACACAAGTCCAGAGAGGACGAAGCAGACAGGAGATGTCGGAGAAAACGAGAGAAGGAGGTCTCCACGCCGTGAGGCAAGGAGCAGAGACAGGAACTGGAAGAGCAAAAAACAAGAAACAGAGACTAATTATTGTAGAGCTCTATTTAGCAACAAAGGCTGTCAAGTCAGGTACTTAAATATAGTTGGGGAAAATATATTTTATCATAATCTTGACTAAATCAACCAGATTTCATGCAGGTACACTTGAATATCTGCTATTCCTCAGTCACATGCACATAGCACACTGCTTACTGCAGGGCTATTGAGGCCACGCCCCCTACCTGCACAGGTGATTTCTGTACCTGGACCACACTTTAGAGCCCAGAGCACACAGAGACTACTGAAGACACACATGTGAGCTGGTGGACTACATAATATTGTTCAATAAAACTTGATAAAGTTCTACTTACAAACAAATCTGTTGAAATGTTTTTTTAATTGTTTTATTTTGCATGTGACAAAACACAATGTTTCCCATGGAGTTTGCAATTTGGAATATTTCCGAAACTTCCCATGGAAAGTTTATGGAAATTTGACGGATTTGCAACCCTACATAGAGTACAAGTAATAATATGATAATAATAAAATGAATATAGTTTGCAGTGGGCGTCAGGGCCTCGGCAGTTTCTTGGTGTAATAAAAGTCACATATAGCTTCCTTGGACTCGACACAGTGATTACGCTGCACTTACTGGGCTGCAGATGGAGTGTACATGTGCTCCACGCAGGCCAGCTCGGAGGGAAAGAAGAGGACCTCGTTGGAGGTTCTTTCAGGTCTGAGGCGACGGAGGAGCCAGCCAATCAGCTCCAGACTGAGAGAGAAGGCCACCACGCCGAGGCCGACCACCTTCACCGTCCACATCACTGACATGTACTACATAACAACATACACAGAATATCTTGAGTTCATTTAACATGAAAAAACATACAAAACACGGAGGAGCTGCAGGTAACACACCTTTTAGCTTTTGTCGCCACCACGCGGGAACAGGATATACCTATACGTCCTCAGAGGCTGTTTCGTCACTGCTAATCAAACTTGACTGACATGTCTATGAGCCAATGAGCGGCCGTGAAGCGCACACGCTCTCCTCCAATCACATAACAGTTACCGGTGGCCGGATCTAGTAGAGCGGTCCGCGTAACAGCAACGTGTATCTTCTAACAGCCACAAAGGTAAACAAGAGCACACTTCCATCAGGTAACGTCGAGCTATCACGACATGTCTGACAGCTGCGGCTCAGTCGAGACATACTCGAAGAGGTCGCGAGTCCGTTTAACGTCTGTTTTATATCGCGAGGCCGGTAAACAACAAACGTGCTAACGTTAGCCTGCTAACTTTGTGGTGTGCCAGCATTATGTTGTGCAAGCTGTTTCCTGCTCTCGTCTTCTCACATGTTTCATCTTCTTTACGACAGACTTGGTTCGGTTCGGTTCGTGAACTATGGGTCGCCGTAAGTCCAAAAGAAAGCCCCCTCCTAAGAAGAAGATGACTGGAGATCTGGACTCTCAGTTCACCTGTCCCTTCTGCAACCACGAGAAGTCCTGTGACGTCAAAATGTACACACACACACACACCCTGCCTCATCATCAAGTTTGACTCTCAGGTGATTTCTCAGGTGATTTGTTGACATCTCCTTTTTGTTGTTGTCTGTCGACAGGGAGAGGAGCAGGAATACTGGGATAATATCATGCACAGTCTGCTTGGAGGAGTTCCAGACCCCCATCACCTGTATCCTTACTGAGATAACATCCTTAGCGCGGATTCACACAGGATCAGGACCATTCATTTCAATGGAGGGGTGAACGTTTCCGCACCGGCAGTCCGCAACGCAGGGGTGTCAGCAAAAACCGTCGGACACAAATCAAATCAAACTTCTTCGTGTCACTATTTTGCGGCATAAATTGCGAGTCAGACTCAGATTTAGAAGCTGGTACATGAAATAAACACAGTCAGAACACACACGCAGGTAGATTTTCAGAGTTTAGTCCATGAATCCACCTGGATAGTCTCAGTTTCAGAGACATTTCAGGCTGTCTGTGGAGGTTTGACCCATCTGAGTGTCTGATTGGCTTGCGGAGCGTGACGTCGGGCTCCGTTTTCCCAAAAATTGGATCTGAATCAGCTTCTCTCCTGCACGCCGATGCGTTTTTTTTTGTGGCAACTCCTGCGTTGCGGACTGCCGGTGCAGAAACGGACCGCCCTCCACTGAAATGAATGGAAAAACCTCTGTTTGATCCTAGTAATCAAATAATAAGCAGCACGTCACAACAGTTTGTTATTTTATCAGTTTCTGGTGTCAAAGTTTGTACATTTACATTTATTTATTTAGCTGATGCTTTTATCCAAAGCAACTTTCAGAGAAGGGAACAATCGATAAGAAAGTGTTAGTGCTGTGACAGTTCTTAACGGCGTACATTTAGGATGTCTAGTTGTTGGTAGTGCTAGGAGACTTTGTTTACTTGCTCAGATTTGGTCATTTTCCTGGTTTATGTTCTTCTAAACATGCTTCTACATGTGTAAACATGCTACGTACTTCATTTGTTTCTCTTTTGTCTGTTTTTTTACGACCGGTAGTTTGCGCGGGGTATTTTATTTTGAAAATCCAACAGATTCTCTATGCTGTTTCTGTGTCTGGTTTTTCTGTCAGCTCGAGGTGCTTTGTGTAAATTGACGCGGGCTTCACGTGGAGCCGAGTGGAGGCCCGCTTCTGGGACGCTTCTGAACCGGACCGCGGCAGAGCCGGTGGGGTTTGAAACATTGACTGGAACGGCTGCGTATCGCTGCGGCACACGCACCGCGGTGCGTCAGCGCCCAGTGGAATTTGAGGGTTAGACACACACAGAGTGTAGCTGTGCATCCCGTTTACATTTCATTGAGTCATTTAGCAGACGCTTTTATCCAAACAATCAGCGCACAGTGTGACGAGGACATGTTAGTGCAGCAACAGTATTGTGACAGTTGTAGAGGAGACAGATGTATCATGTCCAGTTGTTGGTAGTGTTGTAGAGGAGGTCCTCTCTGAAGAGCTGGAGGTCTTCAGGAGGTTTGTGAAGGTAGAGAGGGACGCCCCTGATCTGGTAGGAACTGGTAGGACGTTCCACCAACGGGGAACAACAGACGAGAAAAGTCTGGATTGCCCTGAGCATACAGGTCGTTCATTGGAGGAGGTAACATATGTCTGTATGAGGATGTTCAAGTAGGTAGGTGCAGAACCGGAGACAACTTTGTAGGCGAGCATTAGCGATTTGAATTTAATGCGGGCTGCTACAGGTAGCCACTGGAGCTCGATGAGCAGCGGGGTGACGTGACCTTTTGGGTTGGTTGTAGAGCAGGCGCGCCGCCGTGCTCTGGATCATCTGAAGGGGTTTCACTGTGCAGGCTGGGAGGCCCGTCAGGAGGACGTTACAGTAATCTAGTCTTGAGATGAACACAGCTTGTAGGGAAACAAATTAATCTTAAACATCCACTTACTAGACTTCTTGGCTCTTTCAGCCGGATCCCACGTGTGTGTAATAAACCTAAGAAGTGCCTGTCAGACGGTCAAACATCTTCAGGATCCACCCACACAGCTTTCTTTAATTTATGTCAGCTGTGTTGAGGTGAGAGAGGAGTCACGGTTTCTCCCTCCAGCTCTCTCTCTCTGTCACGTTTTCTTTATCTGTCACCGTTTGTGTGAACGAATCGTCGTATGACCTAGTTCTGATTGAGGCCTATAGTCGTCTTCATCGTCCAGCTCAGTTGTCATGGAGCTAGCACAGACTGGGCCACACACACACATCCTACCTCTACCTGTGCGTGACAGCCACCTTGGTGAACTGCTGCAGCTCACATGAAGGTGTCCACAGAGACAGCGATGTTACTGAAAACAGTAAAAAATAAAATAAAATAGGTGACACGCTGAATCTCTAGATGTCTCACACGAGCTGCGTGGCTGCTCTAACCTGTTAATATGAGCTTCCTGTCAAACTATTCTATTAACATTCGACAACTCCCGTGAGGCTTTGACTTCGTTTCATTGCATGACACACACACACAGACAGATAAAACAGTTGTTTTATGGAGGATAGTGGAAAAGAAAGCAGCACCTAGACTTCATTCATATTTCTAAAGTTCATATCCTCAGCAGAGTTTCCTTTTTATCCTTAACCCGCCTCTCTTCAGATCTGTCAGAGCCAGTCGACGTGTACAGCGATTGGATAGATGCCTGTGAAGCAGCCAATCAGTAGCCCTCGTGGTGCCGGAAGTCTTTCGGTAACGGGATGAGGACGTGGCTGGTCTCGAGCTGGTTGGAGGACATTTGTGAAACTTTTCTTCTTCACAGGTGTCCTCGCGGTCTCAGCTTTCCCGCTGTGTGCGAGCGACAGTTTCACTCATGAGGTCTTCAGTCATGAGCGACTCTGAAGCGTTCCTGTTGTCTTCTGACTTCTGCCCCCTTTTCTGTTTAAACCACAACTCTAGTTCTGACTGCTTTCTGTCATGTTCAGTGTAAACCTGATTTATCCTCACACATCGAGCGGGAGGTTTCTGTTTTCAACACTTGTTTTCCTGTTTTTTTAAATTCTTTTGATGATCCTCTAGATGCAGTGTAGACAAACCCTTTAAATAGTAGTTGTTGAACGTTATTTCATTTTAACTTCTTGATATCATTTGCTCTTATAAAAGCAGCCTGCAGTGTGAGAGTGAGCTCCCGTCTTGGTATTTTTAATGTAAAATCAATAGAAAATTGAATCTTTTTGGTTAGCGTGATGTGAAGAAGGAGACGTGTGAATATGTGGATCTGGACAGAAACGGGTTGAACATGAACTTTTCCTCACAATCATTCTGTGTCGTACACATCAGCAGCAGGACCTACACTTCCAGGTGGGCTGCTGAGTGCAGGTGTGATGATGTGTTCACGGTAATAATCACCCTCAGCTCTCCTCACAGTTGTGTCACAACATTAGGTCATTCCACTGGAGAGAGGAATGCATAAGGTTTAAGGCTTTAGCTGCTACGTTCAAAAGTTTTGAATTGTTTCTTGAATCATTCAGTTTTTTCAGTTGATCGTGTGTTGTCTTTTTTTTTAGCTTACATATTCAAGAAATAAACATTTTCGATTACAAATCACGTTTGTTATCAAGCGCATGTGTACAGAAACTGTAATCGTATCCTGAAATCAAAATCAAGCAACGATGTTGGGTGTTATTTTCCTATGCAACAGCCATCAGTGTTAAATAGCATAAAAGGAGCTGTTTTTTTTTTTGTTTTTTTTTTAACATCATGAATTTGATAAGTGTGATCTTGGAAATAAAGGAGCAATAAGACTTGATACCAGGAAGTTTGGTTGTTTTTTTATTTTATTGTAAAATTAAGTAAATGAAACATGATTTAAAATCCTGACACACACTCTCTGTGTCTGGCTGTCTGACCTTGATTTGGTTTAGCTGAATGGAATAGTCTTTATTTTTTCATGAGGAAACTAAAGGTTGTGATTCAACCTTAGCACAAATCCTGAGCGCCACCAGCTGGTGGCAAACGGAGGAGCAACCTCAGAATTACAGCTTTAGATGAAGTGAAGAAAATGGTTTTAGAAAATCATATTGACAAATACTTTTACAGTTGTCAATACCAGGATAATAAATTACAATGCCTTTGACTTGCGTTGAGTATAATATAGATTTAATAGTAAGAGTTAAAGGAGGTGAAAGAACAGACTTCCAAATGCAGGTTTTTATTCGAGTTGATACTTTTGATATATCATTACACAGGTGTAGTCAGCCATTACAAACATGCTTTGTTATTGAAAGTGAATGTAGTAGAATGAGGATGCCCTGAGCTGGAAAAAAACACATTTTAATAATTGCAGCACTTAAATTCACAGACGTCAAAGAAACTCACTTTCAAAGTAAAACGTCTGAGCAGAGTAAAAAGCTTCTGATCTACTCTCCTGCGGCATCTGTGACCGTGACACATTTTTTAGGAGTCCAGTATCCATTCATCCCCACAGAGCACAGGATGTAGCAGATCACAAATGAAAGAAGACACAGTGTAGCAAGGCTGTGCACCAGGCAGGGCTGAGTGATAATAGATGAGATGTGGAGTGCCTGCCTCGGCTCTCCACCCAGGAAGAGTGTGTCCGTGCATGCCCGCGCTGCACTGTGTATTGTGTTTGATGATGGACCCCAGCTGGAGAGGTATTGCCGACGCCTTATGAAACATGCTGGAGGATGATTACAATGGAGAATGATTATCACTTAGTCTCTCATCTGTCTCTGCACGTCCCCTCCCACTCCCTCCCTCCTCTCCTCTCCTCTCCTCTCTCCTCTATTCCTCGCTCCCTCTTTCTCCTCTCCCATTCAGCACGCGAGGTCAAGTGTCACTCCGTCTCCGTTGTCAAGGCTGCCAATCACCCACACAGTGAGTGCGAGGCAACTGTTGCCAAGGAAACAGAGCGATTCGGTTGCTAGGCACCTGGAGCTGTGCTCACAATAGTCATTTTGTTGCTTAGAAGCACACACACACACACACACGCATACACAAATACACACCAAACGACAGAAACGGCTTTGCCCAATCAACAAGTTTACACAACGTTGGTGTGAAATTTGTATAAATTATAATTACATAGCGTGCTAATAAATAAGAGATTTGCTTATGCAGTAGTAAGGAATCATGGGATAGTAAATGATACGAGTGTAATTTATCATGGGCACATTTGCGAACAGATGCTAATGTATTGCTGAATTTGCAATGCAATGTTGATTTTCTAATTTATAATACTTAGCAATAATGCTAATGTACCAAAAATGTAATTCAGGATGTTTTATTCCAACACCTTTTTGCTACCTGATTAATCAGCATGCCCGGACGTCCAAGAATTCTTCAGACCTGCACCTCAACTTGATCAATAAAAGACATAAGCATCCATCATTCTGACTAAAAATAGTTACCCATAAAATCAATCAATCCCTTATTTCCCCTCTGGCACATGGACCCAGTGAACCTAGCTGCAATGTGCATTCATATATATAAATATATACATATGTGTCTGTGTGTTTGTTTTCATAAGATCCATCAATTTCCCTACTGGCATGTAGATCATGTGAACCCCCTCATGCAGTTTATGTACGTCGTGTGTGTTTGTGCGTGTGTGTGTGTGTGCGTGTGTGTGTGTGTGTGTGTGTGTGTGTGTATGTGTGTGTGTATGTGCATGCGGGGTCTGAGTCTCCAATCATGACAGCCAGTCAGCTGAGCCGAACGCTGAAATGTCAGCAACGGGTGCAAGCCTTGACATGTCCTCATGTGTTACTGTCTCCTGTTGCTGCTACAGGCATCAAACTCTCACACATTTTTAGCATGAGCCGGCCAGGGAGTCAAAAATAGGAGTGTAAGAGTAGTTGGTAGTGCAGTGGTGGTGATGATGGTTATGAACAGTTTGAATGTATCATGCCATGATGGCATTGCGGCGGTTTACGTCCGGCGTTTTTTTGGCACCGATTTTTCTGCCGACTTCCAATTTGAAAAAATGTTGGCGAAGGGCTGTGAGAGTCACTCATCAACTGATAAGATTAGAGGCTCACTTGTGTGCACGACTGAATGACAAGGGTATGTAATCAAGAGGGTTTGGAATTAACGTCTGAGTCTGAAGACTTTTGTGTTAAGCTCCCTGAACTAATGCCCGCGGGGTATTAGCTGCACGCTGAGGCTCCTCTGCAGGAGAGACTGAATCCGTCCAGCGAAACAAACTCATTTCCTCCACAGGTGTAAAGAGTGACATGGTTGATAAACCTGCGATGATAAAAAACCTTTTGAGCCAGTCCCTGATTGCATTCCATTTCTGATTGAACAAAATAAACCATCTCTCATCACCTCTGGGCGCTTAATTAAAAAGCACCCCATGTCTGTGTCACCTATACATTTATACATGTCTGCCTGGTCTCTTGCCATTGTGCTCTACTGAATAGAGTTCTGCTTTTGGTCCCACATGTAGATGACAAAGCTTCCACTCGACTACGCGTATTCTCAAGCAATAACATCCACATCTGTATTATCAACCCAAGAATACCCGTGGTCGAGACCGGAGCAAAGAGGCACCACCTCCTCCTCCTTCTCCTCCCCTCCATTCCTTTCTCTCTGGAACTCATTCTCCTTTTTCCTCTTTGCGTGCATCCCTTCAGCTCCTGAATGAGATTGCAGTGTGGAAGGAGGAGAGGTGTGTGTGTGTGTGTGTGTGTGTGTGTGTGTGTGTGTGTGTGTGTGTGTGTGTGTGTGTGGAGGCAAATCTTTAAGGACAGCACCTAGGATAAGAGAGACAAAAGAGATGATATTTATCCTTGAATAACAATGCTCACAGGTTATAATACACATTTCACGCATGCTTCAAGTCACATCTTGAGCTCATTGTTAGACTAATAAGCCGATTGTGAGCTTTACGCACTAACCACACACACACATAAACGCACACACAGAGAGAGAGAGAGGCAGCTTGCTATGCATCTTTACCTGAGCTGCACCAAGTAAACAGATTGCACTGCCAACAGCTAGTCCCTTTGCTCTCCCTGGTATCAAGCAACCATTTAGCCAAGCGCTGAGGGAGAGGGCCGGCTCACCAATTATCAAATAGGTGTCAGTGTGTGTTACACCGCACTGAGGGGAGAGACTGATTACCAAACAGATGTTCAGCCCATCACCTCCATCCCTCCTCCTCACCTCACGCCTTACTTACTTCTTTCCATTTCCCTTTTCCCTTTCTTCCCCCTCACATCCATCTCCGTCTACCTATCTTTGTCTCCTCTCCTCTCTTAGACTCTCCCTGATATGCCCCCCTCTCCATCTCCTCCTCCCCACCCCCCACCAACACACTCTCTTTCTCCTCTTCTTCTTCTTCTTGGTCTGTCCCATAGAGAATAAGCCAGACTCTTCCCTATCCACACTTGCCAATTAGAGACTCAGTAGTTGTCAATCAACAGCTGAGGAGGAGAGAACAAGAGAGAAGAAGAGTCATTGGGTAAAGGGGAGGTGTGGAGGAGGAGGAGGAGGAGGAGGAGGAGGAGGGGGTTGCATCAGCACTACAGACAGCTCCCCGTAGAAAACTCAAGGCTAGTTCACAAACATGACTTGACTATCTCTCTCGTTCTTGTTCCTCACTTCGTCTTTCCTCTAATCACTCTGCCCCCTCCGTCGTCTTTCTCCCCTCGCTCTTAACCCCTTTTACCCCTCTCTGCCCCGCTCGCACACGCTCAGATCAGACGCGCGAACGAGCCCATACATCCTCCCCCTCTGTATCCCTTCACCTTATCAAAGCCACACACCATGAAAAAAAAAAAAAAAGACACTCCCGGAAAGTTCCCATTTGCCGCTGACAATCCTCTCACCTCACTCACACCTGTGATAGTCTACATCCTAACCCGCTGTCATTGCAAGCCAAGTGCCAGAAAACTAGCTCGGAGCCATCACAGTCGAGAAGATCTTGACACACGTCCCCCTCATTACCTATATACTCCTCTAGTCCTCTCTCTCCTCGCCTCCTCCTCTTGCCTCTTCCTCCATCCCAACTGTCCATGTCTGGGGCCGCTGCTGATGATGACAACTCAAGTGGACGTGTCTTCTGTTCTCACCAAGAGCTGTGAAGAGATGTACGTAGGTGTCAGAGATCTGGTGTAAAAATACACCCTGCTGCTGCTGCTGCCCTCTTCACTACACAGGACCGGTCTGTGTCTGCTCGGTGTCACTGGAATGTCTCCGTCTAATTTGAAGACATGCTTCAGTGTAGTTTTAGCTGTGTGTGTGTGTGTGTGTGTGTGTGTGTGTGTGTGTGTGTGTGTGTGTGTGCAGGCTTTAGCTATGAGAGATTGACTCTCACATACAATGGGTGTGCCTGCAGGGGCCAGTTTTGAACGTATGGACCTACGGGGCCTTTTTGTTCTTTTTGTCGCCTCAGTTTTACTTTTATATCTTTCTTCCTAAGAATCGCCGTCTAGCTCTGAATAAGAACTTTATTTCATGAAAGACATCTGGTTTGCATTTCTAAGAAAATCCCATTTCCTGAATTGACTTGATTGAAAGTGGACTGGCTCCAGCTGGAGGGCCTAATGAAAGCCAATCGGTCTGCGTTTCATATTTATGTCTGTCTGACGCAAACAGACTTATCAATCCTTTAATGTACCTGGTGTGTCAGATAGGATGCAGAATCACAAGTGGCTGTAGCCGGAGGCAAAGACAAGACAAGGCTTGAGACGGAGACAGAGCGGTCGGAGGGGCTGCTGCTGCTGCTGCTGCTGCTGCTGCTGCACATTACTGCTTAATTGCTTGGAACTAAAGGCGCTGTTATGAGGATGTTTATGCTTATGCCTGCAACAGCAAATCTTTCCAGTCATTTTGGCTACACTGTGGAGCCTAATAGTCACTACCCAGACAAAATAAATAAATAAATAGATGACACCAGTGATGGCTATTGCAACAAATTCAGCTTAGAGTTGCAGAAAAAGAACCGAACCCTCCAAAGTTTCAGTGACAAACTTAAACAAGAGACACTTTTTCTTTCTTTGCTTAATCTTTGCTGGGCCTTATGAATGCATACAGGCTCCAGTTGGCCTACTAGCCCAGATAACCAGACAACAACCCCTGAACACACACCACTGTAAAATTGCAGATAGCCAGCACCTGTCTTCTACGTGACAGGCTTGGATATTAAGCTTTCTTTGTTTGTAAATACATCCGCTTCCACTCACAAGGAGAAGCCAGTTCAGCAGAGTGGCAAGCGTGGATTGAATCTTTAACCCTTTGCAGGGAGTGTGAAGGAGATTTTTTTTATCTAACAGGCTACAAAAGGAGGAAGGAAGCCGCTCTGACACGCTGCTGCTTGGTTAAATATTAAATGCTGCGTTCAGGTGCATTTTTATAGGAACTTGAGGGGAGTGCATGATGCTGATGGGACCAACCTGTTTATAGTTATCAAATCCTGAAGCGTGCCAAGCGAGAAATTGATCGGGCGTTAATCTCAACAACCATGCAGAGCTACAAACCGACTCCCCGAGGCTTCAAAATCTACAAGTCTCCACTTCAGGGATCATCAACAGATATCTCTAATTATCAGGACAGGTCTGAAGTGATGGGACCCGGAGCACCGCCGCGCTGTGTAACTGTATGTGCATGAAAAAAACGGTTAAATAACAGCGGAAATATTGAACTTACCGTCATGTCCACCTCCCCTGAAGAAGCCGCTCCATATGCCATACATTTGTATCCATGCTGAAGTGTGAGAATAGGCTATACTGTGCAGGGAAACGCCCCCCCTCCTCCTCCACCTCCTCCTCCCCGCTATCCCTTTCTCTCCTGTGCGCTTCTCCTCCTGCTCGTGGTGGTGGGGGAATCACATAACCACTCCTTGTTTTTTCCATTCTCTCCGAGGGAGGGATGGAGAGCGACCGAGCCGATGCAGCAGCAGCAGCAGCGGCGGCAGCAGCATCAGCATCCCATGCAACTCAGCTGCAACCTCTTCACCTCCTCCTCCTCCTCCTCCTCCTCCTCCTCCTTCCTCCTTCCTCCTCTCCTCCTCCTCCTCCTCTTGCTCACTACTCTTTCCTCTCTTGTCCATGCCTCTCTGTTCCAGCCCTGACGCCGGAGAGCATGCCCTATAAGTGCAGTAGGTTTCCAAGCTAGGGTCCGGGGACCTCATATGGGTCCATGATGGAGCTCCTGTTAGGCGCAAATAAACAAAAATTATAGTTTAGGGTTGTGGCTGGTAATTTGCCTCACTGATATCACCACACATGGATATAAATGTATATATATATATTTACTTTAAACTGCTGAAGCTTAAAGGAAAATGGAGACAGAATCTTTAGTGAGTGTGAGTTCTGTATCCTGTCTGTGTAAAGTGTGTTTGTGTGAGTTATTTGGACTTGTTCCTGAAGGTGACATCATAACATAAAATGTTAAAATATTATGCTTTAATGTTGCATTTATGGAGCCTCTATAGTGTTCTGTGACTTCCACAGTCTCTCTATAATATTTTTAATGGTGGCGGTGGACAGACCTGTAAAGTACAGTGCAATCCTGTGCAATAGCGGTGCAATAAATTACCTAAGCCTGCTAACTTTGTGAGGCTTGTAATGTTATAAAATATTGCTTCAGCTCGTGCATTTTTGAAGTCACGGCTCGTGGCGCTGTTGAATTGCGATGTGTGGATCGTATGAAGTAAGTTAGAGGACACAGCAATAAGAATACAGTGTAATAGACTCATAATATAAACAGCAGCTGCCTGACATGACTTTAAAGGTCCCCATGAAACAGGAAGCAGAGTGTTTACTTCCTCATTTTTACGTGTTTCCTGTAAAATAAATAAATTCCTGTCAGATAGGCAGGGGCTTGTTGCAGATATTGATTGGCGTGTATGTAACCAGTAGAGTGTGTGCAGTCAGAGGACATCAGAGGGAAAAGCAGCAAATATATTGTGTATAAAATCTGATCCAGTCTGAATAAAGTTCTGAAGCTGTGGTTCTGTACAGTAATCAGTGAGGCCCGGACATAGATGACTGTAGCAGCCCTCACAGTCACTCATAGACTGGATCAAACAGGAAGCACTCCGCTCCGGCGGCGTCAGAAGAGAGAAAGCGTTTGATTGGAGTGCAGGATGACATCATCAACAACTTTTTCTGGTTTATCAGGAAATGACAAACTCTAAAATACCATGAAGAACACCTGAACACACTGAAGACACTTTGTGTCAGTGTTGGACTGACACTGGAGGACAGACGGAACACAAACATGAAACATTAATTTTGACTTCATGAGGACTTTAAGCTTTTATTGCATGATTGCATCTTTAATGTTATTAATATTATTACAGTTAATCATGCTGTTGTATAGATCTTTTCGTACACTACTACACAAAAGAAACACTGACGTGTCTCAGATGCAGAAATAGAGGAGCATCAGTCAGACAAAGCCACCACTCTGTCATTCATTAGTGCTGAAATCATAATGGGACTCAGTTTGCGTGTCCTGAATGGTGTTCCCTGCAGGGTCTTAACAGAGGTTTCTGTGGTGTGTGTGTGTTTGTATATATGTGTGTGTGTGTGTGTGTGTGTGTTCCTACTCCTAATCCAGTCTCCTGGGATCTCTGTATCCGGTTGATGGTCTTCCTTAGCAGACATGCTGGATGGGATTGGTGGTAAGGCCCTTTATAATCCTCTCCTCATCTGGTGGTCTGTAAAGGAGCTGCCCCCTCGAAACCCAAACTGGGTGTGTTTGTGTGTGTTTGTGTGTGTGTGTGCTGACTGCTCAGTAATGATCCACACAAGCTCTGCACAAGAGCTAAATTGCCTTTTGTCTCTGCTATAACTTACCTTTAATTCTCCTCCATTTCGTCTCTTCTTCGCTCTCTTCGCTCTCTTTATTTTGGCCCGAGACATCAGAGACCGAGCTGCAGCAAACATGTAAATTTGATGTTTGAGAGCCCACAAGGCTGATGCTGTAAGGCACTGGAGCCTTCAAGGCCATAAAAAACTGATAGCATATTTCCTCAAATAAGCAGCCGTAGAGTCTCTTTCTCTCTCTTACACACACACACACACACACACTCACACACAGTGTTAATGGCTTCATAATTGTCAGAGGCAGACCATTGAGCATAATCAGGAGACTGCAGCAAGGCGAAGACCAATATTTGTAATTTACTATGACAGATAGTACATTTTTATTACCCAGGGGCTGCTGGTTTGTTTTGGGATGTGATAAACCACATTCATCCACATACTTTTTATTTCTCTCAGTTCACATACTCACTACTTTCTTTCTTTCTTTCTTTCTTTCTTTCTTTCTTTCTTTCTTTCTCACACACACACAGAGCAGTTCAGACCCAGACAGTGTGTGACCCCCGGATCAGAAGTATTACGCCGACACTGAGTCATGGATCAAAGTTCACCTCATCACAGGAAATCACAGGTACGCACACTCAAGCAAACCTACACACACACACACACACACACACACACACACCTAAACACACAGAGACAACACTCATATATCACCCTCTAACATATAAATGAAACGCTTCAGAACAGGTTGGTTTGGCGATGAGATCATGAAGTGTTCTCAGAAAATGTGCTCACATTAGACGTTTTTAAAAAAGGAACAAAATCTGTGCATCTGTTTTTTATTCCACACATTCTTCTTCCTTGTGGACTACATTACCCATAATGCAACTCAACCGTCAATGATTGGGTCAGTGATTCAGGTGTAATGTAGCCCTCAAGCACGAAGAGGTCGGGTAAGCTAACTTCTTTCTAACACCACACCTCAGTCCCATCCATTGCTGACTCGAGTGACATCACTTGAGGACATTTATCAGACGTCATGCAGCTTCCTCTGGAGCCTCGAAAGGCTTTATACAAGTTTATATTATCACACACAGTCGTGGCAGATGGCCGTCTGCTCGAGGTTTCTGCCTCTTAAAGAAAGTTTTTCTTTGCCACTGTCGCCAAGTGCTTGCTCATGGTGGGAAGTGTTAGGTTTCTGTAAATAATATAATAAAGAGTACAGTCTAGAGCTGCTCTCTTCTGCTGTTATGACCCAGCTTGTTTAGGGAAAAGGAAGCATCATGAAACCAAACGTATTTGGTAAAAAAAAAAGTTACTTATTGCTAGAAAATAAGAGTCCTAACTCCTTTAAACAAAGTATTTCTGTGTGTGTGTGTGTAAACTGTATTTTAAACATACCTGGCCCAGTCCCCAGGCAGCTAACAAGTACCTCTGCAAACAAGTTGGCCACCACGACTTTTACTGGGTGCCACTCCAATCAGGATCCTTCAGCTCTTCAGGAAAGGATGAGGAGGATGATGCCACATCTCATCAGCTGGAGCCAATCAGGGACAGGGAACCACACACCTAGCTCAACATACTACAAGAAATGTTATACATGGAAGGAGTGTCAGTAGCAGCCATAACTTTATAACTATACAGTATAAATATAATAATTAATAATTATAATATTAATAATAAATATAAAATTGAATTAAACTGCAAGAAAACATCGTTCATTTAGGTTTGGCAGCTCTTGAAGTGAGGGATCTTTGAATGTTTAAGGTATCAGCTAACCTTGACAAAAGCTTTAAATGAAGTAAGTGGGAGCAGCGTTTCTAATTAAAAGCTTGTGGCTCAAATTAAGGCAAACACTGAATGAATCACCAGTTCTCATTCATCTCTGACCGGAGTAAACTCGGCCTGTTCACTGCAGTGACATGACATTTTATGAAATATCTTGTTTTCCCAGCATGCAGCTTTGAGAGAGAATTACTCACGTCCAAAAAAACACACTGATTTAACAGTCACAAGCCATTAGAATAACACACGTAAATTATTAAATTGAGTGGTTTTTGCACTCTGATGCAGAACTTTAAAATGTCAGTGATTCATACTCTAATTGGAGTGGAAGGATGCTCGTGCTGCTTGGTAGTCAGTTTGTAGGATTGGGGGGGAAACGGGGATGCTGGCAATCAGGATGGAGAAACTGTATGTGTGTGTGTGTGTGTGTGTCAGTGTTAACAAGAGAGACAAATAGGACACACAAATAGGAACAGAGAGAGGGAGGGAGAGAGAGAGAGAGAGAGAGAGAGAGAGAGAGAGAGAGAGAGAGAGAGAGAGAGAAGCAGGTGCATCACTAATGGCTTTTTAAAAAGGTTACAGCGTAGAGCTCTTCTTTTCTAATGGGGCTCCGGCTGTGCTTGAGAAGCAATTTCCGGAAAAGATAATGTTGTGGAGAGAGTGCAGAGAGTTCTGTGTTTGTGTGTGTGTGTGTGTGTGTGTGTGTGTGTGTGTGTGTGTGTGTGTGTGTGTGTGTGTGTGTGTGCGCGCCCTTGTCGTTAACAAGACTGACAAACTCAAAGGAGCACAAAGACTGAAGGAGGGCAGAGATTGGGGCAATTGAGAGAGAAACAAAGATAAATTGCACGTGTCTGCATTTCAAAGTTATTGTGCCGTTGCATTACATTTATTGGCTTGATGACTGATGCTTAATGCGGGTCAGCGGAGGTCTCGAGTGAAAAACATTTTTAAAATGCTCTTTTTCTCGTTTTAGCATATTTTTACATCCCTAATGTGTACTGTTTCATTTCATAAATATTAAAATTGAAGCTGGAAGCTTTTTTTTTTTGTGGTTTTCCTCTCCTGTCTTCAGGTTAGCGTGGTAAACAGTGCCACCCTGTGTCCTCAACACCTGACTACAGCTTTTAGGACTCATGAAGTTAACCCACAATCACCTGCCATGTTGAACGTTGTGCACATTTTGTCAGAGCTTTGCATCAATGAATTTACTGCAAATACGTGCCCTCGAGTCAGAGTATAGATACTAAATATACTACATATTTTACATTTAGACTTCATCTCTAAGGAGAAGCTGGGTAATGGCCACTAAGGGGCAGTACTTTCCCATCAGTGTGTCCTGATTCTAATGTGTTCATGTTGGGAAAGAGACAAAATTAACTGCACTTAAAATTCAGCGAGTTGAGTGAATTGTATGTAATTAGTATGTACTGTGCAGTAGTGTGAAATCTGGACACGGCTCCCAATGCAGATCTTTCTGTGAAGACTTTGTGACCCGGCACAGATGGAAAAGCACATAATGTAAATATTAAAATTAACGATAGTTTTAATTCCATCTGTTTGCTGCAGGTCAGCGTCCTGGTTTTGGCTCTGTCACACTGACATGGGGACATATGTCTGCTGTGAAACAGATCTACTTAGTCTGACTGACTAATTAATTTAAGGGTAGGTGGATACACCACAAAATGCCTCTTTCTGCTCAGACAAATGGAGCTGGTGTAACAGTGAAGATATATTCTCGATGGAAGTGTGTAACAGATGTAATTCAGGCAGCGTCGTGTGGTAATTGCAATTTATTTTTGGTAAATAAATACAAAACAGACATTTTGAACATGAAAATAACATTATTTGGACAGTTACGGTGTTCTCTACCTCTTCAGTTGCTGTTTACAAAAAAAATTCAGACTGAAAAGTTTGACTGTAGGTAATCTCGGAGCTATAATGAGCACCTTCTGCTATAACAGGCATTGTTAGGACGCCTTGGTGGGGGTCCTTTGAAGGCCTGCGGTTACACACAAGCACAAGTGTGTAATTATAGCAGCTACTTTTGACAGTTTAACTTAAGAAAAACAGATTGCCAAATTAACAGTTACGCTGCCATACAGTGTGCTCATTATAAACATACACACGATTCCCAATAAGCACACACACACGCACACGCTTACACACACGCTTAATATAACCATAGCGATGTCTTCTTTATATAACCCATTGTGAACTCTCCTACTAACACAACCAGCCTGTAGTGTCCTCCTGAACTGAGCAGAACCAAAGCGAGTTGTATGCTGTTGGAGTTCACACATTTATCCACGGCGCTACATTCCTGCTTTTTTTAAAAAAAAACAGGCAACTACTCACGTTCCCACAAGACAGCTTCAGGTAGCTTCACAACATAATGATAATGTGGTAATATACTGTGTAAATAAACCTATATACTGTACAAAACTATACAAAACTCAGAGGTCTTAGCTCTGTGTTACACACTGGTTTGTGCCATTGGTTTTCTAAAGTCAGTGTGCAGAGGAGGAGGAGGAGGAGGAGGAGGAGGAAGGATGGCAGACTGAAGCAGGAAATAACTGAACCGGACAGATGGATAAACAGTTGCATCAACAAATGATGCCGTACCACTCTTATAAATTCATTTTGGCAAAGGAAAGAAGCAAATACATTAACATTTAGTTACAGGTCATTTAAAGGTCCAGTGTGTAGGATTTAGTGCCACCTAGTGGTGAAGTTGCAGATTGCAACCAAATGAATACTCTCCAACGCATGAAGGAAAAACTCTGGCTGCCAAATTCACATTAAAAGTCCATATTTAGATCAGTGTTTGGTTTGTCTGCTCTGGGCTACTGTAGAAAAATGGTGGGTCAACATGGCGGACTCAGTGGAAGAGGGCCCGTAGATATAATGGGCAACAAAAACACAACGATTATTATCATCATTATAACTATTTTCAGGTGTTTAATCACAAATGTAAACATACTAATGAATATTGTATTCCATTCCTGCTAATGAATACTCTTAAATCGTGCACACCGGACCTTTAAATAAAAAAAGAGGCATGAATATGTTGAAGGGGAAAATGAGACTTTTGTGCAAACTAACACGAACAACGAACAAACTCCACACGGGAAGAGGCAGTAAGTCAAATGATAAATAGAACTTTCCAAATATTTCACAGCATGGACGTAAAAACCTACAGACACTTAGAAACACACACCTGAATAGTAAGTAGTTATTTGGAAAGTTAATGGAAATCTAGTTCATTTCACGTCGTGGCCTCAAAAACAAACGGTGGTATCACAAGCACAGCTCTAGTGTGTATAAATCTCTCTTCTGTCACTTCACACGATATACAGAGAGAGATCGGACCCACATCCCCCCAAAACAAATAAGATACAACACAGTTACCTGAACACTAAACTGGTTCATCTGTGCTTTCCTCTTTGACAGCGTCTCTTTAGTTAGTTTTGAGGACAGAAGAAAAAATCTGTACCATAATACTCGACGGTGCATTTTGATTAAATAAAGGTCTTTGTTTTTTGTCCTTATTTCCCTCATTGTATTGTCCTGAGTGTTACAAAATGGTCTTTTTGAGGACGCTCCACCAGCTTCAAACCCTCAGCTCCACTGAGTTTGAGTGTTTTCTCAAGTCATCACCGGCCAACAGTCTTTAGAGTCACTGTTGGGTCTTTTGTGGAAAACAGGACGGGCAAAGAGGACACAGTATTGCTTCAACAGCTCTGGCTTTGGCGAGTCTTTCATTGGTTCTTTTACACCTGAAAGTAAAAGGAGGCCATCTTGGAGGACAAGCAGGACAGAACAGGACAGAAGGACCACGTATCTATCTCCTATCGGTCCTCGGCGGATGACAGGTTCCAGCGATGCTCGCCAATGTGTGCAAAGTGTTGCTGTTTGGCCTCCTGTTGATTGGTGGACCTTCAGACCTGGGTGGACTTGACTCGTCGGAGAGGATGTCGTCCTTCGGGGTGGGCGGGGCAGGGCGGGGGGCATTCGGAGGGCAATTCTAGACTGCGCTGGTGAGGCATCGCCGTGAGGGGAGGAGCACATCGGGAGGGGTGGGGGACGGGATTGGCTGATGGTCATGTGATCTCAGTATACGGTAGCCCTGGAGCCTAACAGGCGGGAAAAAAGAGAAGAGAGAAGATTAGGAGAGGTAGAGATGGAAGAGAGGACGATAAAACACAGCTGAGGGAGCAGAGAAGATAAACTTTACTCGACTGAGACAGCGAGAGACAAGAAGGCAAAATGATGACGTCCAGACAAGAGATAGGGTTACACAACAGAGATATCAGACAGGAAGAAGCATCGCGCAAACATCCAGATACAATGAGACAACCAAGGTTATCAGTGAAGACAAAAGGAGTAAAAGATGCACATTTAAAAACAAGACTAAGACAGCCATGTTAGAGCTCTACGAAGCTGCAAAGCACAGAGACGCTATGAGCTTAATGCTTAGCAGGCAAATGTTTGTTCGAGGGTGTTAGCATGAGGCTGACGGTGTTAGGATTTGCTGGATTTGTCTATTTCCCTGTGTTTTCCCCCGTTGATCCTCGCCTGCTCTGCTCCTACACCTGCATCTCATCATCTCATCAAGCCTCTTGCAGTATTTAACTCCGGCCCCCCCCCCTCAGACTCTGCCAGTTTGTTGTTGTATCTCTCTGAGCTGGTACGTAACTTACCAGCTCAGAAAAACCTTCTAGTTGAAGTATCTTTTGTCGCTTTTGGATGCCAGCCTTGATACCTGTTTGTCTGTTTTGTTCTCCAGCCCTGCCACGCTCAGCCTTCACCATCCTGCCCTGAAAATCCTCCCTGGACCTCACCTGTTGTGTCTTATCCTGTCGCATCTTGTAAATAAAACCTTCTAAGCAATTCCTGTCTGTGGTCTGCATCGTGGGTTCAGTGTTCTGCCTTTAAGCTCTTATCTTAACAGATGGGAATGTGATTAGTTTGGTCATAAACCACCATGGGCAAGCAACGTCCTTTAGGAGGCCAAATTTCAGACAATCCTTCCAATAGTTGTTGACATGTTTCACCCAGAACCAAATGTCAAACTCATGGGGGCGCTAGAGGAGAAGCCAGGGTATCATTGTGAAAACTCCTCTGTGGACCATGAATGTCCAGAACTTGGTCTGAGATTTCAAGTGGTGGATGAATGTGTGACGCTGCTAGCATGGCTGATGAATATTTGCCTCACCAAAAGAGACAAAAACAAATACAGACTTCTATTAAATGTCCTTCCAGAGTGACTGCCCCCATCCCTTACCTGGAGGCCACTTAACTTTTCAAGTGGACTCTCCACGCGGGGCAGGCTGAGAAGAGGCAGCCCCATCGGGGGTTCTGGGCGCTGTGGAGGTGGAGGAGTTGGCATTGCAATCTGGGTTGGCTGGAAATTGTTGATCACACATGACACCTGATGGAGAGCAAAGGGGTAAAAGGAAAAAAATGAAAGGAGAGATTTGTTCCACTGCAGTACAGAGATGGATGATTTTCTGCTTGGCGAAATGCTCCGAGTGCCACGGGAACAGATACTGAAGAGGACACTTATATAGTGTGAGAGGGAGAGAGATAAAAGAACGACAGAAAAAAGAATGAAATATGGGAGGAGGCATGGAGAAAAAGCTTCGGGATGAACTGTAGCGAGCACTTTGATCTTTAAAGTTAACACCGACCCTGGAACCCTGGAACCCTGGAAAATTGATTCAGGCCAATTGGTTCAAGAGCAATGACACGATTTGAACGTGCCAGGGTGAAGATTCAGATCAGCCCATTCACATTCAGAGGTGTAAAAGTGTGTGTGTGTGTGTGTGTGTGTGTGTGTGTGTGCACTATCACACAGGCTCTTTTACCTCAAGCTTGCCTTAATCATCAGTCCATCCTCCCACATTCAGTCCATGCACCCACATCACGCCAACACTGCTCTCTCTTTGAATCCTTCCCTTCTTCATCATATCCTGTCCTACAGTTACGGCCTACGTATTTGGTGAAATGTTGAGTTGAGGCCTGAACTTTTACTACTACTATTTTAAAAATATATATTATGTCACAGAAACTACATTAACTAACTGCACATTGGTTTGGAAATCTCAAAATGAGCTCTGCATGTCGCTCTAGGCCAGACGTTTCCAAACTTTTCAGCCAGCGACCCCCAAAAACAGTTTGTGTGTAGTCATGAAGCTTTATAATTCACTATGAATGCCTACATAATGCATTAGATGTGATTCTTATAGAAAGTGTTACCGCAGATACTTAATCCCTATTAACTATGGACTGTAAATAATCAAAATAAAGTCTATTTTCTTGAAGAAATGGACTAGAAAGGCAAAAGGACACATTTTGTTTGTAGATATATTTCCCTGAAGATAATAAAAGGGCAGAGTGCAGTATTTAAGGTATTATATAATATATTCTGTGGCATTGATTGAGGGTAAAATAATTAGCTTTAAATGGTGTATAATGAAGACGTACAACCGTCCAATCAGTTACACAGTTTTGTCAGCGTGGCTGCTTCTGTAAGGCTGTATCCTTTCCTCCTGTCTTCCTACCCTCCTCTCAGTTTATCACTATCTCCTCGTCCTCCATCCTTTTTTGATCCCTGATATTCCATCTTCTTCCACCCTCCCTCCCTCCTCACCAGGAAGGCAGCGATGGCTCCTCCGGTGACAAACCCAGCCAGGACATCATTCCAGTGGTTTCTGTGTTCAGTCACCCTCATCACCCCGACCAGCACAGCCAGAGACAGCAGCACCAGGCACAGGGTGGGCTTGGTCAGACGGGTCCCTTTGGTCCGGAACACCAGCGTCACGTACATCTGGAAGACAGAAATGATTCTAAAAATAATAATAAATTAAAAATAACACGGCGTGCTGGACCAGGTGTCGACTCCACAGGTCTCCAGTCAGCCAGCTGAGATAATTCAAACAGTGCTACAGCTCGAGCGGCTTAATAGGCTGAACAGCGTGAATGAGCCACAAGAGGCCGCACTCTGCAGTGATTTCAGAGCATCTGAAGGGTTTGATGGGGAACAAAGAGAAAGCACCATGAAAACACTTCCATGATTGGTTTAATGCTTCTAAAAAATGACAGGAACATGGTGCTGTAATTAAAAACAGAACAATTACGTTTTATTTAGCAGTAATTAAATCATTTCTAAATGTTTCTACTTATGTAATACATCAGAGGACCATGTTGTACATGCACATACAAGTAAAAGAGGTCACTGTTGTTTGTGTATTGTACTTACATAGCGCCTTTCTAGTCTTGCAACAACTCAAGGTGCTTAGACGATACACATCACATTCATCCATTCATACACTGACAGGACTGGCAGCCATGCAAGGTGCCAACTGCTAATCAGAAGGAGGATTCACACAGCCTGCAGGAGCAGTTTGAGGTTTGCCCAAGAAACATGCGGACTGGAAGACCTCCTGTGGCTCGGGGGGGTAGAGCGGGGGTGTCCACTAATCAGAAGATCTGTGGTGTTTGTGTCATGTGATTATGAGTCCCTACATCGAAATATACACTTATAATTCTCTCTATATTGTGAGCAGCATTACATAAACTAGCCAATCGTGGTCAGGCAGAAGAAAACACTTCATTTTTAATAACTTAGCTTTATTTCTGATAAATAAATCATTTACTAATTATGCTTTATAGATCAATTATCATACCATCAGTAAGACTAACTTTTAGGCTGCCAGGTTGTGTGTTGTGCTTCGACTTTGGCAACCCAAAAGTTATTTAATAGCTTATAAATGATCTATAAAGTATCAGTAAATGATTAAACCATTAATAACCGCCTTGATTATGACTTATAAACCTGTGTTATATGATTGTCTTGTGGTACACTTTTCACCATCATATCCCACAAACACCCTGACCTCCTGTTGTCCCTGAAAAAGTTCCTCACCACTGTGTAGATGGCTGAATAAAAGCTGAGCGCTGCGTCTTTGGAGGGGAAAGATTTTCGGGCGGACGTGACCAGGTACGGGTTTCCTGTGCAGGCTCGGCGGTCTGTGATGTACTGCAGCGGAGACTGGCAGCCCAGAGCTGTGTAGTTTGGTCTGCAGGCGGACAGGAAATGAGGCGTCTGGTTTCCTGTCACCACTTGACCTGCGTTGGCAAAGATGGTGGTCGTGAAGAGGCCGAAGGAGTAAACACCTGAAAGACAAAGCGTGAATCTAGAGTCAGAAAACTAGAAAACTAGAGACGCTGGCTGTGATCAGTGTGGGAGTGAAAGGCCAGAGAAGACACAGCCTTTGCTTTTATGTATCATATCTACAGTTCATCACTTTAAAAGACTCGCAGCTTAGATAATTACAGAGATGGTGAAAGAGATCACAAAGCAGGACATGAAGGGCAAGCAAAATGAGTCCACAGGAGACCTAAACTAAGGACGAGGGCTCTTTCTGGCCTCATGACCGAGGAGTGTCTTAATGAGCCCTGGTCCCAGAGTAGAGCAGCTCTATTTAGTCAAATCTTAAGAACCTCTAAATCAGGACTGACCCAGAAAACGTACGATCCTGCGGAGGAGAGGGTTGAAATAACAGCAGTCAGCGGTGACTATGGTCTTCTCCTGAGCTCCCTCGGTCTTCACAAAGAAACTGGTCACTTCCCCGATCAGAATCTGGGACAGAAAGAAGAACAGTCAAGCGGTGGTTAAGGATTGATCATCTTCACTGAATACTGTGTCAGTTAAAAATGGTTGCGCAGCAAAATTATTCATGAGTGTTCCTCCCTCAGCCTTGCAAAGATTACATTTTCCTTGGCTTTATATTTGCCTCCCCGTTTGGCTGATTTTATGCCGCTTTACTGAATCCCAACATTAACACCTCCCATTCACTCGCTCTCATCAGTGGGAGTTTGTTGACCTCAATGTCTCATAGATCTTCTATCTCTTCGTTTCTCTTTTCCTCTACAAATTTACCGCAGCTGCATTAAAACTGCGACTATACTTTGATTAATAATGTCATGCAGGTTAATAACCTTAAAAGTGAGGATTGGAGTTTGCCAGATGACATGAATCAAATATATCGGAGACTATTTTCATGAAATATTTGAAATGTGTTAGCTAATGTTTTACCCCGCCCTGATCACACCTCAATAAAACCTCCATTACTTTGACTATTAAAGCTGTAACACCCATTTAAAGAGTGCACACCCCGAGCCTCTGGCAGCTGTTTTAGTTTTAAGGATTTAAGTCAAATCAGCACGACGTTGATCTCTTTTGACAGGGGAATAAATTGACTAAACGCCACGTAACACATTCCCGGACACCGTAGTGAACCTGTCTGATCAGGGGACCCCTGCTGACAGAAGCACGAATAGATGTAGGTTACATACTCATACAATATGCATGGCCCAGAGCCAAGAGCGTGGGATGAAGCTAATGCACCAAAGCTCACTGTGCTCAGTGTGACAGACGAAAAGGCTGAGGTTTACGCTGACGTTATAGACCGAGAACCACAAACGCGAGGTTCGGTGAGAGTTGTGGGGCTTGTGTGTCAACATAAATTATGTCTTTGACATGACCTGAGTGCTGCAAAGCTAGCACTGAAGTCCTGAAGTCATGTGTGCTGGGGAAAGAGGTTCTGGGATCTTTAATACATCGTTTCAAGATATGATGGCTGTGTGGTTGTTTTTGCACTTCCATGCTCACATCAAGCTTTTGCATAAAGTCCTTGCACACCAGAAGGACTTGGATCTGGCTGTGAAAGAACCAAAAACATCAGTGTGCAAGTGATACATCACTGGTTATTTTGTATGAATGGATGGTGGGATAAATAAGTAAACAAAGGGAGACAATAAGTAACAACCGACAAAGCTTGATCATACGTTGACCACAGATTCTTCATAAACCAAAGATAAGAGTCATCTTCTCTTATCTCAGGCCCGCTTGAATATTCTCCTCACCAAGTTACACCACACTGATTTCTGCAGGGAGTGTTTGTGTGTAGGGTCAGCCATAAATCATCCCCAGAGCTGGTGGAGATTCGGTATACTTTCCTGCAGGCACTTTGGCAGACCTGGTGGGCGCCAAAGATTAGACAGTTGGATTATAATGCAGCACATTTTCACCTCGAGGCTGCTCCAAAATCACATCAGCCTTGTTGCCTGTGATGAGAATGAGTCCATACTCCCACCATGGCACAACTGAAAGCTTTAAAAATAACTACATGAATCAGTATCAGGTTTGAGTGTATGTTAATGTTACACCGTGTTCATTATGGTTGTAATCAGGTGAATGGTGTCTCTGTCATTCGTACGTCTGTTCTCACACTATGTAACTTTGGGCTCCGGGTCGGGAGAAGTACGTAACGCTTTACGGCACTAAGTCACACACCACCAACTGGTCCTACACACTCAGAATCACTCGTATCATCGTATCTTTTCAGGTCATTCATCCTCTCCTGCATCGTCTCCTGCACAGAGTGAGGTGACACGTATCAGTCCCACAGTGCAGTGCAGAGACAGAGATGCTAATTTAATACATGAAAATTCAAGATTCAAGGTGTTTTATTGTCATGTCAACCATACACACAGTACACAGTGAAACGAGACAGTGTTTCGCCAAGGACTATAGTGCTACATAGAACATAGAACATAGTGCAGACAGGACTACAATTGGGATGTGTGTGCGTGTACATGGCATGGCTACATATGAATATATACAGTATAGTTATCTCAGGTATGTACAGTACAGAGGTAGATATTGGATTTCATGGTGCAATGTGCATGGATATATGTGCAAGTTTACATTTTACTGTTTAACTGGAGCCAGCCTCAAGTGGACGTTTAAGGAACTGCAGTTTTTGGTACTTCTGCTTTGGCTTTACTTGACACTTCTTTAAAACTCTGGTCTGAATGAACTGTTACAGTCCTGATGTATTTCTGGGAGAAGCTCTTGTGAAGTGAGCGTGGGGGAGAAGAAGAGGAGTGGAGGAGCTGATGATAGTCAGCTAGCAGCCAAAGGGGCAGACGGCATAAGAGACTTGTAAATGGTGTTGTTGGCAATTAATCACGGTGAAACTGAGATTACAGATTAAAGAAAAGAGGTTGATTGCAGCATAATTAAAACTATGAAAGGCTCATTTGAAATGTGGCAAAGTGGCTTCAACAGCTGTCTGTGCAATGTGGCCAAAACACAGTGTTTTACAGCAACCCGAGGGAGTTTGCCACTTTAGGTGTGTGTGTGTGTGTGTGTGTGTGTGTGTGTGTGTGCATGTGTGCATCGCAACAGGAAGACGCTGACATTAAAGGAGTTTTAGAGATGCCACAAACATAACCTCAAAGAGGAAGACATCTCTGCAGGGTGGCAGGATGTGTAAGCAACACGTCTGCTGCAGCCACAAACCTTATTTCTATATTTGTTTCCAATCCAATCCAATCCAATTTTATTTATATAGCACAATTTAAACAAACACAAGGTTTTCCAAAGTGCTGCACAGCAAGATAAAAATAAAATAAATAACACAACGGAAGCACAATAGAACAATGGACAAAATGAGGTAAAGTAAGATAAAAGAAAAAATAAAATCAATGAGATAAAAGAGAAAACAGATAAAGCACAGTAAAATCAAGTAAAAACAAATAAATAGAATCCTTCAAATAAAATAAATGAAGTCAACTTCCTACTAGGTGTTAAAAGCCAAGGAGAAGAGGTGGGTCTTTAGGTGGGATTTAAAAACAGACAGAGAGGAGGCCTGTCTGATGTGCTGAGGCAGATTGTTCCAGAGTTTTGGAGCCGCCACAGCGAAGGCACGATCCCCTCTGAGCTTCCGCTTTGTTTTAGGCTCTCTCAGGAGCAGCTGATCAGCTGACCTGAGAGACCGGGAAGGAGTGTAAAAGTGTAGAAGCTCAGAGAGGTACGGCGGGGCAAGACCATTGAGGGATTTAAAAGCAAATAAAAGAATTTTAAAATGAACTCTAAAATGTATGGGCAGCCAGTGGAGTGAGGCTAAAATGGGGGTAATGTGCTCATGTTTTCTTGTGCCAGTTAAAAGACGAGCTGCAGCGTTCTGTACCATCTGGAGCCGAGAGATGGCCGACACACTGACCCCCACATACAGTGCATTGCAGTAATCCAGCCGAGTGGTTACAAAAGCATGGATTACTGTCTCAAAGTGCTGCCTGCAAAGAATAGGTTTTATTTTGGCCAGCTGCCTCAGGTGAAAGAAACTTGATTTAACGACGGACCTGATCTGGCTCTCAAGTTTAAAATCAGGGTCCATCTTCACCCGCAGGTTTGTAACGGTGGGTTTCATGTACTGGTTTAGGGGACCAAAAACTGTTTATTTAAAGCTGCACAATTAGCTGATGCCATGGCAATTCATCCACACCTACACCTACACATACACGTACAATACATCAAATAAAGACACGCTGCAGCACAAAACACTCTGTGAACAAAACATACATTTATTGATATTAAAGTGGAGTGAAACGATCAAATCTGAATCTGTTTGTCTTCTTGCACTTTCATCAACTGAACAGCTTTGTCCTGATTTAAGTGAAATACTAATCTGCCAACACCTACTTCACGCTTTAACAATGAATCAGATCCTGGGTCTTCAACAAGTGGTCCACGACCCCTAGAGAGTCCTCAGACTACTGCAGGGGGGCCAAAGATTATGTGACGTCACACTACACGCTGGCTTACATGTTACTGTAGGCCGATTATGATATACTTAAATTATTATCTCACTAGTTATGATAGGACCAAATTTAAATGCAGATGAAAGGTGTGAATATAATTCAAATCCTGTGAAGTAGATTACATGTTGCATAAAAAAAGACTTAATTACAGTTACATGAGTAGTTTTTTGTTGCTTCCACTCCTGCTGACAACATGAACTCTTTGGAAAGATGGTGTACAAGGACCCGACTGCCCTCTTCTCTGTACTTTGCTTGTCAGGTTGCAGAAACATTTCTTCAAGAGCGAGCCGACTTTCATACTTTTCACGCCGCGTTTTCACGGAGCCTGACTTCCTTGATGATTCCTTGAAGGGAAACATCAAACCAGAGGCATCGAAATTCAGAGAGACTGCAGGGCATGTAGGAACAGAGAGGTTTGTGATGTGCACATCTGCACGTTTCTTAATAATATAGGAGCTCGCGGTGTTGAAACGTGCATTTGAGGGTTTACGTTTGAATGAATTATTCATTTCTGGAGTGCTGTTCATCACTTTAATGTATCGTGCAGAGTAACTGGACTGGACAATGGATGGTCTTGTTACTTCTTCCCTGACGTGTGATCTCCCTGTGATGGAGAGAGAGGTCTACATCCCCATTAGGCTGGCGGCTGCCATGTCCACTCCTCTATCATTCACTCAATTACTTTTTTCTGCTCCTTCAAAGCTAATGTGTTCACATCGATGTCCGATGGTGATGTACTCCCACTGAGTTACATGCTACATTTCTCCCACAGCCATGTATTCAAAAGTATCTAGTGTCAATACTAATCCCTTTTCATACTGATCTCACTGAAAGGTTGCTTCCTGCTGCTTCTCTGAGCATTCGCTTTAATCTCAATGAAAGGTCTGTAATAGAAAGAACTATGAAATGTATTGATAGCGCCGGGCTTTGAAACAACCTTGGCTCTACCCAGCAGCTTCTAACTCGTATGTCTCTGTGAAGTAATCAATAGAATCAAGAATACACAAAAGCTACAATCTCTTGGCCTTTTGCTAAATGCTAGTGCAGATCTTTGCGATGTCTGAAACATTTTTTCATGGCAGCTTTGTGGCTAATTTTCATCAACAGACAGAATGAAGACGACTGGAAGTTTCTTTGTTCTGCACCTGCTACTGAAAGTTTTCTACTAACCCCGAAATCACCACGGCGACGACTGTGCACACGCAACGCGGCACCCCCCAAACCCTGTGGAGTTTGGGGTCAAACCATAGCTCGATTTTTGATGCCTATGCTGTCTGAACATGCACTAATCCTTATTAATATATGAAGAATGAATGAAATTATTTTGTGTCTCCCCTCAGAGTGTTTTAGCATCTTTCAGCTCATTGTTTTGGTTTTCGGCTTAGTCGTACTGCTCTCAGCAGTGTTGTTTTCAGCAAAGCAAAGCTCTGGAAATCCACTGTACACTACCTAGCTAGCACCAAACAACAGACAAAGTTAGCGATTAGCTGGTGAACACGGTGAAGCAATTAATAGATATATTCCACCAGAGTAGGTGGAGACCAAAAGAGAGCTAAAAGGAGAGTGCATAGTGGACTGATGCTGCAACCACGGTGGCTGTGAAGTGAAGTCAAAGCAGAAGTGAAGCCACAAACTGCAGTTCCTCAAACATCCACTTGAGGCTGGCTCCAGAAGTGAGTCAGTCTCCATAAGTCCCCATGTTCAAATGTCCAACTTCACAGCAGAAATAAACATGTTTACAGCCTGGTACAAAAAACAGTTTTGGTCTCTATAGCTAATTTCCCCGTTCATGACAACTGTACTGAGGGTGAATTTATATACAACTCACCTGTTCAAATCATATTAAGGCTTAAAGTTATGCAGGATTAAGAGCGTGGACGCTTTGATTGACAGGTAGATGCAGTCACAGGTGGCTTGTTTGAGCAACAGCCCACCTCAGCTCCACCCACGCTGCACATCTTTGGGAGCCGGCGGAGGCAGGACTGCCAAGATGGAGACGACCAGAGCCACTACGTCATGGAGACTATGTCCATGTTTTATACTGTCTGCGGTTTCACTCTACACCAGGTATACGTCAATGCCAGGTTTGATTTCAAGGCTTCAAATAAAACACTAACACCACTGACTGATGTGTGAAGTGTTTATGCTAACATACACTTTAAAGATGTGCTGGAAGGAAGGAATCTTATGAAGAGATAAGAGGATAGGACAAAGATGAGATGGACCTGAAATCCATATTTTTAGTCAGTCTCTAATGGAGGGAATTTGAGAATATTTCTGAGGCTCGGTGGATTTTTTGAGGTTCAGTTTCGTGCAGATCGGGACTGTCAGAGTGCCAGCGTGTAGCCCACAGCAAAATACACACTCCTGTTCATGCTGAGGTGTCTGCTGCCATCCCTCTGCAAGTCATCAAACCACATCATCGCCCTCCTTCAGAGGCAACCATTCAGTTCAGTTTATATAACGGCAAATCATGAGAGAAGTTATCTCAGGCGACTCTCCATATAGACTTGCATTATTTACTCAACAATCCCCGGTGGCATGCGTGCATTCTCTCCATTCTTTGATATCAGCGTGAAATCAAACAGCATGACTGGCTCTAATATTTCTCTCCCCTCATCTAAACACATTAGACTAAAGTATTGTGTCAGTTATTTTGCTGGAAACAGACAACAATAGTGCAGCAGCCCTCCAAATCCTTTTTAGAAAAATAGTTACAGACTCAAAATGGGTCATGATCTCAGCTCTGTTTGAGCTCCTCCATAAAAAACATAAAACATGTGAGTCACATGAGATTATGAAGTAAAACTGAAAAGTCAATGTTGACAGATCGTGGCTAACGCGAGTAAACTTCACTCTGAGGACGACTTTCACTATTCATCTAAAGCAGATGTTACTTTTTGGTTGGAGAAATAAAAATGTATCCAGTCTCAAGATGTTTCAGCATTGATAAGAAGAAGAGAAAAGTTTTTCCAACATCCAAGTACACAAGGCAAGTGAGAGAAATGTTGTGATGAAGCCTTTTCAGCCAGCTCGTGTGTTTGTATGTCTGTAGTTGTAGTTGAATAGTCAAGAATACGACTTCCTCTGTCATTTCACAAATACTTTTTCTTGACCTCGATGGAAAACTTCAAGAGTTCAAGGAAAGATGTGACGGAGAATTCATGAGGACTTAGAGAAAGACCTCCATGGTGCTCAGAGAATCCGACTGCACTGCACGACAGATGTTATTGACGTGATCTGATTCAGTAGATGGACTACAAAAAGTACATTTTAGATACTTCCCCCCATTCTTACTGTGTTGTTTCATGCAGGATGTATAAACGTGGACAATCCGGTGAAATGTGACTTCATTATCTGGATTGAAATAAAAAAAAGGAATACTGTCCTCCTATCACAAAGTGAAATGAAGCATTTGTCACACTGAGAATGGTCGCTCCTGTATCTTAAAGGAGATAAGAAAGGAAGCACTTAAGCACCTTTCCTTAGCCTCTCACCTGCCTAATCACGACCACACCTGCGTCACATCATCCAGTCAACCTGCACACAGGGTAACAGACCGGCTCAACCTCCCAGACCTCTTCAGAGTTCAGTCTCCATTGTGGTAACAACACTACAGCTGTCAGGATCTCTGCCTGCCACATCCAGCTCTGTCTTGTCACCTTCACTCAGAATCCATCCTGCTCCTTATAATAATCTGAGCATTGTGCTAAACCTACGAACTGGTTTCAATAAACTGTTTGACTGATTCTGCTCTCTGGTTTGTGCATTTTGTGTCCACAACCTGTTCAACTTAACACCAGTGGGTTCAATGTTAATCTAAGTCTAAGTGGATTGTCATGTTTCATATTCAGCTGGAATAAGGTGAAAGCAAGGTTTTTTCCTTGGACAGTCAGAGGGATAAATACAGGTCTTAACAACAGACAGTGTAAAGCCTGGACGTAGTCTCCGTGACATCCCCCGCAGCTTTCTGAAGAGCCACTGTGAAGCTCAGTGTGGCGGCTCTGGTCGTCTCCATCTTGCCAGTCCTGTCTCCGCAAAGAGCTGGAGCTGAGTTGGGCTGATTACTGAAACGAGACACCTGTGATGACACCCACCTGTCAATCAAAGCGTCCACGCTCTTAATCCTGCATAACTTTAAGCCTTAATATAATCTGAACAGGTGAGTTGTATATAAATTCACCCTCAGTACAGTTGTCATGAACGGGGAAATTAGCTATAGAGACCAAAACTGTTTTTTGTACCAGGCTGTAAACATGTTTATTTCTGCTGTGAAGTTGGACATTTTAACATGGGGACTTATGGAGACTGACTCACTTCTGGAGCCAGCCTCAAGTGGACGAGAAGAGGAACTGCAGTTTTTGGCGTTAGTTTCACTTCACGGAGGTTACTGCTTGACCTCACCCAGTCAGAGGAGGTGGATTAAGACACAGAGAGGTGATGGAGAACAGATAATAGGGCAGGAGAGACGAGGAGTTGATGAAAACGACAAACGAGACACAAACTGTCTCCAGCTTCAGAGAGAAGAGATCACATGGCATCCTCTGCTGAACGAGTGTTTGTTCTGTGGAAACTGTTAAAAAGACTTTTTTGTCAAGAGGGGAGCGACTCTGTAGTTTTTCCACTCTGACAACTTTATAGTTGAAGTTGAAAAGATGTTTGTGGGAGCAGAGACGAGCCCGTGAACGTGTTTGTGGGAGAAACTCCGGAGGTTGAGTGGGTCTTAATTGGCTTTCTTTGATTCTCTACCTATTGTGTCACCGTGACAGTCGATTGTAGGATGTTCTTTAGCTTCTTTGAGCGTGACACCAAGTGTGTGTGTGTGTGTGTGTGTGTGTGTGTGTGTGTGTGTGTGTGTGTGTGTGTTTGACGAAAAGCTGTCAATGATGGAAAGGAAAGGTTGAAAGGTTGATCACAACACATAAAAGGACTTCAGATAAAAACAGTTGGAAAATTAGATTTTCAACAGTTGGTTGAAAATCTAATTTTCTAAGGCTGTGTAGTGAGGCAGTCGAGCAGTCAGCAGACTAACGATGATCTCTGACTGTACAGACAACTGTAACATCACATGTATCATCACTTTCTACTGACAGCTCCTCCACAAACAAAGAGAGACGTCAAATCACAGACATATTCAAGTTCACCACACACACAGAGCTCCACACTTTGTCTCACCGTGCACTATGAGTAATGCTAACAGGAATAAATAATGCAGCATTAAATGCTGGTTTGACGTCACAATGTATAAAAAGCAACTTAAGCTTAACCCTTCAGACCGCAGAGCGCCCTGTGCATCAAAACACAGGAAATAAAGTCCTGAGCTTTGTATTGTAGATAATTTAAATAATCAATAATCAGAAATGAAATATCAGAAATGAAATATACATTGTAACATAATGATCTATAGATTTGTAGGTCTGTAAGATTCTGTTGAGAGACATGCAGAGTGCATCACCTCACATACCGACCCTACATGTTTTCTCAGCAGGAGTGCGCCGAAGAGTCGGTAGAGCGGGCTGCCCAGGTCGTCTTGCTTTTCCACATTTTTTCCAAATTTATTAGATTTTTTTTTCCTCATATGAAAACACTTCAACATAACCACCATCAGTAAACAGCGAGACCTTTTTGGCTCTTATTCCCAGAGATGGACACTGGTTTTCTGGAGGAAGTGCGCCGAAGAGTCGGTAGAGTGGACAATTTTTTCTGAAGTTGCCAAAAACACAACCTTGTTACTGTGAAATTTACAGTAATTAACTGGAAGCCATTGACAAGCAACTTACCTAAACCTTACCTGCCTTTTTGGCTTATTTTCCCAAAGATGGACACTGTTTTTCTGGAGGAAGTGCGCCGAAAAGTTGGTAGGGAGGACTGACCGGCTGATTTTTTTTTTTTCATAACTTGCCAAAAACACGACCTACACTGTAAGATTGTTACTGTGAAACTGGCAATTATTGACAAGTAACTTTAAAAATCATGTAACTGTAACTTTAAAGTACAACACAGTAATGTCCAAGTTTTACAGTACTACCACTTTACTGCTGTGTGGGTTGAAGTTTGGGATTTTATTCTGAAAACTGAGCGTTATCCAGTGAAGGATCTGTTCTGTTTTCAAAGAAATGTTACGCATCATATGTTCGTAGTTACTAAGATGATTTTCATCAGAACTTTAGTTACAACAGTTTTTAAATGTGTTGAATTAAACTCGGTCTAAAACTACAAATACAAATATAAATGTTGTTGAGGTAGAGGTGTTTGTTTGGACTGAGCTGCAGTCACGGGGTCTGCAGGGTTAACGGATTGTGTCTCGGTGCATTTATTACAGATGTGTTGAGGATTTTTCGCTCATCATTAACAGCTCGGAGATATTGTGAGAAAACGTTATATTTAGTTACGCGGTCACACCGTGATCTGTTTCTTAGTGAATCATATGTGTTGCTGTGTTGGGTGGCTGATCTGTGTGTTTATGGATATATAATAATAATAATAGTAATGATGATGTAATGCTGACTGAAAGCAGCTCTTCTGTACTTATTGTGAAAAGAAACACAGAAAAGCCTTCGTGTGGATTACACCGAGTCTACATTAAGCTTCTGCAAATATCACATGACATTTGTTGACATTGCAAACCCAGCGCTCTACTTTAAACACACACACACACACACACACACACACACACACACACACATACGCAAGCAGCCTTCTCACACACCAGTGATGGTAACCATGACAATTTAGCTGCTTCAGCTTCATCATCACCCACACTCTCTCCATCCATCTCCGTCTCTCTCTGGTCTCACTCTGCTTTTATTCGCTCACGGCCGGGCAGCTTTCCCAGGTCTTTGTGGAGGAGAAACTAGGCTACCAGAAACATCTCCCTCTTTTCTCTCTCTCTTTATTTCTCTTCTTGCTTTCCTGGTTCAGATATAAACTGCCCTTCTTGCTCTCTTTCTCTCTCACAATTCAAATCCTGTTTGTACTCGGTAAGGTTCGAGGTATGACCCTGTTTGTCCTCTCTCCTCTCTCCACCATTTTCTCCTTTCCTTCCTATGCGTTGTGTTTCTTTCGATCTGCCTCCACGTTAAGAAGAAACAGAGGGACCCTGGATCAGTGTGGGAAGAGGGACCTCGCAGCTAATCTTGCCAGAGTTAGAGTGTGAGTGTATTGCTGGATTAGGGTTCTCATCACCGGGTTAGAGCGTGTCTTACAGACTATCACAGTGGGAGCAGATAGCTGGTCAGGCGTGTCGACATGGGGGCTACATGGCCTGCTGTCTTCATCTCTCAATCCTCTATCCGGTGTGATTGGCAGAGACAGGATAAAGCCGTGATTATCCGTTATTATCCCGGTCCTTTTGTCACCGCTCCATCTCATAGACACGACTGCTGAGACACTGATCAGTCTGTCTTTTGCACATACAGAGGAAGAGGAGGCGAGGATGGACAGACAGACAGACAGACAGACAGACAGACAGAAAGATGGATGGTGACTGAGGCCATCCCTTCCTGTTGTTGTCACCTGATCTCCACCTGCCTGCAGTCAGAGATGGATCAGAAAGACGGCGCACTGATTTCTTGTATCTGAGTCACGGGTGTTTAGCCACTGCCGTCCATTCACTCAAGAAGAGAACGTGAGCACAGCTTATGAGTGATTCTTTCAATATTATTAAACACTGAACTCATTTTTCACAAGACACGTATCTTCTGAACATTCTGAGTTTTTCAGACAAAATAAAACAAAAAATAGTTCGAGGCCTGTCTCTCTCCGTCAGCAGTGACACAGATGATTCATCAACAGAGAGGAAAAATATCTGTCTGCTTTCACTAAAGATGTTCTTTAACATTCACTGAGGAGGGGAGAGGAGGGGTAACCCTGGACAGGTCGCTAATCCATCACAGGGCTGACACATACAGACAAACAACATTCACACCTGTGAGAAATTCCACCAATCACTAATTAACCTGCATGTCTTTGGAGAGAACCATGCAGACGCCTGTTATAACCTTTTTCCAGCCCAGCCCCCTTTTGTCTTGGAGTGACCTCACAACAACGAGGACACTTACTTTGGACACAGTACTCACACTAAGTCCACGTTTTCATGAACAAACACTGTTATATGTTGCTTCATATTAAAAACACATCACAAAAACAAGAGAAGTGTTTGACACAATGCTAAACAGCTGCTTCACGTGAAAACAACCCAATTTTAAGTTCATGCATACGTTTTATTTGACTCCTATAAAGATGCATAACATTTCCAAAGACAGCTCACCAAACTAAAGAAGGAACATTCATGCGTCTGTGTTAGCAACGTGATCTGTTAAAACACTTTTTCAATTCTTTGTTTTACAAAATCAACAACACGGCAGCTTAAAGAAACTGTAAGAATCAGAGTGCAAACGTGTTAAAGTGCGAAGAGAAGAGAAAGTACTACTGCCAACAGACATAAATACTTCTCTTAGAGATCTGACGGGTGAAAGAAAGACGATGTATCTGCTCTGATGAAGTTCAGATGCAGTTTATTGAAAAGGTCTCTGCTCCTGTTCACCAGTAAACAAAAACATCCATAAATTGCGACAGGTGGCATTAATGTCACACGCTGCACTCCACCAAGCCGTGTCAACACGTACAGCAGGTGTTACCAAAACACATGAAATATTGTCTGCTGTTCATCATACACACACATAAAGACTGCAGGGTGAACAACAGCAAAATGTCACGATGGAGGATTTTTTGCCTCCCCCCTGCCCTTCCTGTTGTTTCTCCCTCCTCTTGTTTGTGTGTGTGTGTGTGTGTGTGTGTGTGTGTGTGTGTGTGCTGGGCGTGGCCTCTGGTCTCCCTCTCACCTGATTATCACCTCACCACCTGCTGCTCATCATCCAATCAACCCCTGCTGTCTAAAAGACCGACTCAACCTTCCAGACCAGATTGTTCGGTCTCCTTTTGAGGTGGTCAACGCTGTGAAATTGTGTTTAACCTTCCTGTCCCTGTGCTGCCAGTCCTTCCCCTGCCACGTGCTGCTCAGTCTCATCTCAGCATCTGAGTTTTCTGCCACCGTCAGAACTTCAAGATCTCCTCCTTTTGTTTCAGTAAACTGTTTAAGCTGACTCTGGTTCTCTGGTTTGTGTTTGCATTTTGGTAGAGGTCTTCAGAAACATCGTCTGGGACAGAAAACGATAGAAAGCTCGACGGTTCCTCCAAATCCTCTTCGGTCTGTCATATGTGACTCCATTATTCATGAAGGATTGTCCCGAGGCTTAACAGTATGCAAACTTCTGGCCAATTTGCATACGCGTATTCATTGGACTGGTGTGTGCGGGTTCTCTGCATGTGTGATCAAATAGAAGACAATTGTAATCAACTCTAAAATGTCAGAAGAAAAAGGATGATTGCACGAACGAACTGCACGAGTTTCACGATATATAAAGACGCTTCTTTGAGCTTTACTTTCACAGTGCATTATGGGAGAGAGTGTGTGTGTGTGTGTGTGAGCAGATTTCTTTTGGGTTGCTTGTCAAAGCTGACAGCTCTGATTACAATAACAATAGAAGGTAAATATAGAATCGAGAGACAAAAAATGAGAAGAGGAAAAGCCTGAGGATTTTCTGAACAACATAATTTGCTGAACATTAGCATAACAATAGAGCAGTCAGAGAGCATGATGGGAGCCATCTTAACACGGGGAGCTGTGCTGTAGCGGGGTTCACCTAAAGCCTCCCACCATCACACGTGTTTACCTGAAGGAGTTGAGAAGGAAGGAAACCAATTTCCACATCGAAGAGAGAGAAAATAAAGTGTTGCATCTTTTTCCTGAGCGCTAATCAAAAAAGTTTGATTTCATAATATTGCTGCATGTTAGCAGAGCTGGAAGGCTCGATGGCAACACATTTTATAAAAGCTAAATCTGGACTGAAGTCATTTTATTTTGATCAAAATGCCTCAATCCACAGAGGGGAAGGAGGAAGACCTCTGACCTTTAGCAACAGTGTTGAACTTTGAGGGAACAAAGAGGACAAGAGTCCATGATGGTGTATATAACCCTGATCTGATGAATGCAAATACGTCTCTACATCAAGAAGCTTTCAGCATCGTCTGTTTCATGAGGATGCACAAATGCTGCTGAATGAATTTGGTGTCAACCAGTGTTTAGACTGCAACTGTATGTGTCAATAGTCAGTCAGACTCAATCTGCATATCACTTTTCATACAAACAAAATGTAACACAAAGTGCTTCACACATTGAAACAACACAAACTGAAGAAACAGTCTCATTATTCTGCAGTGAGAAAACAGCAGGTTAAAAAATAAATATAGTTCAAGTAAAAGCCAGAAACAAAGAAAGGTTTTTGAGTTTGCAGGTAAAAATATCAAAAGAACTTCTTGGTGGAAGCAACAACCTCCAGAACGGGTTGTATTAAAATGTACAAACACAAGGAGCAGCTGCGATGTTGCTGAGCGAGAAACACGTTGAGATTCAGCCCCTCGAAACATCTCGGAGCCGTTTGCCTGTCTGGTTTGTTGACGCTGTTGTTGGCAGAGCAGCTGATGTCTCTCTTCACCTCTTCTTCTTCTTCTTCTGTGAATTTCTACCAGACTGATTGTTGAAGTTTGACCCAAAGCAGCGTCACTCTTCACACCAGAAACCCGATGTTTGCTGTTAATGTCTGCAGGTTTAGCTCGATTGTACCTGCAGGTTTGTTTTTCTGCACCTCATGACCTCTGACCTCAAAGCAACCTGCAATTATTCAAATCTGCATCTACATCTCCTCTCGCTCTCTTCACACTGAGGTCGGAGCGCGTGCAGACTGTTAAAACGGCCAAACACGACGTGGCTTTGACCCCATCCAGTATCTGTTTCTGAAGATATGACGGCAAACGACAGCACAATGCATGAATCGAGAGCTCTCACTTAATAAACTCTGGCATGACTGGATGATACGGTCCTCCTCTGTGCTTCGCCTCATCCCCGTCTTCCTGTCACAGGGAGTTGCATTATGTATTAAGGCTCTTCTTGAGGTTTAACAGGCAGCAGCGGCAAACAAACTTGGACTCTTCATCCCTTTGGCTGCTCCTCGTCTTCTTTTTGTTTGTCTCTTTGGTGCCTCGGCTTCGCACAGCCTCACCCTCCTTCTTCCTCCTCCTTTCACTGTGTGGTGTTTGCTGCATCTTGAACTCTCGCCGCCTCTCAAAGAGCACCCTCGCTTTGCCTTCACATTCGGCTCGAGAGGCTTATATTTAGCAGCATTAGAACGCAGCTCTCCAGGGCAAAAGCATTTAGCATTATGCTTCTGACCCACATAAAAAAAATAAACATCTACATTCAAAACTTCATTCATTCAAGTGTTTGTACGCTGCCGTGTGAGCCTCCTCGTGCTGTGAACACTCACACCATGCCACATGTGTCTTAAGCCTGCAATTACTATCTGACCCTGTGATTGGTCGCAGCTAGTGTGCAATCAGCGCACGCATACGGTCTCCGTTACACAACACACCCTCATGTACACAAGGACAAATCATTAGCTAATGGTTCAAATGGCACATTAGCCGGCTCTTTTAGCTTTGGCACGATAATTTGGCACGAGTGCTGAAATGTCACCTGTGCTGCTTGATGTATACAGGCTGTGCGTGTGTGTGTGTGATTGCCTGTAGCCACTCATTCTCAGATCACACACACACATCGACTCCCACCTGCACACGTAGAATCCGTTTTCAGTGGCAGCGGAGGAGAGGATGTGCGCCGTCATCCGCCCACGCGTTCACCTTCACCGATGCACTGAAACTTACAGCGTGTTTGCCGAGTGCCGCACAAGTGCCCCTATTTCACTTCCTCTCTGGCTTTGTCTGCCTCGCGTGCAACAGCCTAATTGAGTAACCACGCCAGTGTTCAAGCGCTGTCCTCTCCGGTGTGTGTGTGTGTGTGTGTGTGTGTGTGTTCAAATCTTAGAAGTGCACTTTGACCTGAAAGCCCTGAGATGACGGCTGCTGTTCAGCACTGTTAGTTTGAAGTCAGGGACAAAGAGGAGAGGTGGATTCTGTTTTAACCTGCAGTGCAGCATTTGAGAGTAAACACATTTTTATTGTGGCCTTTGAGTGTCATGAGCTGCTGCAGAACTCAACAATCTGCGATATCTTCACTGCTGCCGACAATAGCTCAGTCTGCAGGGACTTGGTGGTCCAGCATGGACTTGCCTTGAACAAGGCACCCAGGGTACTGCTACATTGCAGCCCATCACTCCACCATCTCTCCACCTTTACAGGTCTATAAACCTTCTTCTAACATGCTCCACCCTAACTGTATGAAGGACATTCTCATGACAGGATCCTTCTCCAGAGGATGTAACTTGCAAACGACCTCAGTAACGGACTTCAATCATGTGTTAACAGGTGGTCTATAACCTAAAATTTAGAAAATATACCTGAGGTGTGTCCACCTGGCAGTCAAAAAAGGGAAAAGTATGATACAGTAAGTAGTAAAATAATAAGTGACCAGTGTTATTCAGTGAATTGAGCTCAGACAAATGAGATTTCCTTCTCATAAAACATTTGCAACACTGATTTTATAAATATTTTAAATGCTGCATTGTTTACATCCATGTTTACTTTGCCTTTAGCTGGTGCATCACTGGAATGATGTGAAACCGTCGTCAGGAAGGTGCATTCAAACATGCATGTGATGAACCAAACAGGGACGCTCCAAAAGAGCCACTTTACAGTGTTGGTGAGACGCCATTTAAATGTTGTTTGAACCTGCAACAAAGACGGCAGAACATCTGTGCGTGTGACAGCGTCTCAGCTCACTTTGAGTGCAAACAGCTGATCAGATCTTCAACAAGTTCTCATTGTTTTCTAAAGTCATGAATTTAGGTCACTTCGGGTTCATCAGCCTCAAAGAATCAAAGCTCCACCTCTACAGTGTAAGATGCCCTATTGTGTATGTGGCAAACTTATAAGCAAGGGCAGCAACATGAGAGTGGTATATTAGTGAAGCATTTCTTTCGTTTATTCATTCATTCATCATTTAAAAGGTGAAGATGTTCCTTTATACTGAGCACTACTCGACTTGTAAAAACTGCTGTAGAAAACAACCCTGATTCCAAAAAAAGGACTTGGTTAGTTTAAAGGATAGATCACAGTTTGTCTTCCAAAAGAGTTGGAGATGTTTAAAATGTAAATTTGGCCCAGAGAACACGACATGATCTCCAAGAACAATCTGAAACATGGACTCGTCAGTCCACTTTCAATCAGTCGGTCTAGATGTTCTGGTCCAGAGAAGTGTGCAGTGTTTCTGGATGTTGTTGATATCTGTGTTTCTCTCTGCATGGTAGAGTCTGAACTTCATCTGTAGATGCAGAGATAAACTGAAGTGTTCCTGAGCCCATGTAGTAATATCCTTTATACAGTCATGTAGGTTTTTAATGCAGCCTGTGCTGCCTGATGGGTCAGAGGTCACGGACACTCAGTGTTGGTTTTGGGCCTTGCCCCTCACGTGCAGAGATTTCTCTGATTCTCTGAATCTTCGAATGATATTCTGGATTGTAGACGGTGAAATCCAGAAATTCATTCAGACTGTGAGTCCACAAACTTAAACTGTTTTTTACAAAGTGTTGAACATCGCCGCGTCCTTGATGTGAACGACTGAGCCTTTTATCCCCAATCATGATACTATCACCTGTTACCAATGAACCTGTTCACCTGTGGAAGCTTCAAACACGTGTTCTTTAAGCGTTCAGTTGAATAAAAGCTGTAAAGGATTTACAAATCATTGTTCTTAACAACTCCTGCTCCTCTCCTGCTGTATGGAAGCACCAACACTACATCTCTCCAGTACCGTTTTCAATGTTTGAACTCAAGAGAAGCTGCAGTTATCCTGAGTCGTATGCCAACTCATCATTATATAAAGAGACAGCAGCAAAAAGAGAGAGAGGGTCTGTGGGAAAAATAAGAGAGAACTTGTGGAGTTTCTGGTAAGTTTAAAAATCAGAGCTGTCACACACACACACACACACACACACACACACACACACACACACACAGAGGAAACGTCTGAGCTGTCAGTCGAGGAACTCGTCCATTTTCCGTTTGTGGCTAAAAGTCTGAGAGAAGTGAGGTGAATATCTGTTTTTTTTTCTTCTTCATGCATCTGAACAGAGACTCGTGGGACGGAGCGAGAGAGAGAACACAGATGCTCTGACTTTCAAAAACGTCACGCCACTCCGCACCCACTCTGCACACCTCGAATACCCTCATCCATCCATTCCAGAGCACGTTACCCTGAGACTCCACAGGGCACGTCTCAACGCTGTTTTGGTCCGTCCTGCATGCGACTTCAAACTCCACCGGGAGCATTTCAGAAGCGTTTAGTCCGCCAGACTTTGTTTACTTGCTCAGATTTGGTAATTTTCCTGGTTTATGTGCTCCTAAATATGCTTCTACATGTGTAAATATGCTACGTAGTTCACTTGTTTCTCTTTTGTCTGTTTTTACGACCGGCAGTTTGAACGGAGGTATTTTATTTTGAAAATCCACCTGATTCTCTATGCTGTTTCTGTGTCTTGTAGAGGGGGACAGATTTATCATGTCCAGTTGTTGGTAGTGTTGTAGAGGAGGTCCTCTCTGAAGAGCTGGAGGTCTTCAGGAGGTTTGTGAAGGTAGAGAGGGACGCCCCTGATCTGGTAGGAACTGGTAGGACGTTCCACCAACGGGGAACAACAGACGAGAAGAGTTTGGATTGTCCTGAGCGTACCGGTGGCAGAGCCAGAGGTAACATATGTCTGTATGAGGACATTCAAGTAGGTAGGTGCAGAACCGGAGACTACTTTGTAGTCAGCATTGGCGGCTACAGGTAGCCAGTGGAGCTCCATGATCAGCGGAGTAACATGTGACCTTTTGGGTTGGTTGAAGACCAGGCGTGCCGCCGTGCTCTGGATCATCTGAAGGGGTTTCATGTGTGAATACGTGACTGCGTTGGGTAAAATCATAGAGTTAGAAACTAAAATGTAAATAAACAAAAGGATACAGTTCATTTTCAAAGGTCAAGTGAACCATCCAAATGCAGAGACGTCCAAAGTCTCAGATTAACACTTGATAAAGATGATGATGATATCTTCAACACGATAAACTGAGAAAAGACGAGATGGTTGTGGTCGTCTCCTCTGTACAGAAGCGAATGACCCAGTGTGTGTGATTATACACATTTGCTTGTGTGTGTGTGTGTGTGTGTGTGAAGTGTGTGTGTTGAAGTGTGTGTGCTGCCCTAATACATGGCTCAGAGGCAGCCATGTCATAATGCCACTTAACTGTAGGACATCAAAGAGACGAGCCCCGGGGGACGAGACAGACAGCCGTGGAGACAGAAGCTTTGATGAGGACATGAAGCTCTGTTTCATTATTAATAAAGTCTCGCTGTACTGACAAGAAAGTCTCACTGCTGTGCTGGAATCCAGTGTATCTAGACTAATAACAATAATTACTGCACTTACAGTATTCGTCTTAAACTGACGTAGAGTCGAGAAAGCAGCTGAATATTTTGTTTTTGACACGCTGCACATTTATGCAGCGATGAGCTGCCGAGGATTCATGACCTACAATTTCTTTATAGATGTTAAATTATTAAAAAGGTGCTTCAGTGTGCATTTTTAAGCCTCGCACAGAGACGGTCCTGGTGAAAAAGAACAAAACTGTGCCTCCTCTTGTGCACGGATGAAGCGAAACAGTTTAGAGCTGATGTTTTTATTCTGGTTCAGATTCGCCGTCATGCAGGCTCGAAATAAGGACAGACTCTTCTCTCTCTGTACACTGTAGCTATCTCTGACGAGCTCTACGGAGGACAAATATAGTGCCCGTTGCCATGGTTACGACAGAGAACGCATCCACACAAAACAGAGCGAGCTGTGAGACCACGAGGATACACACCTACACACACCTCTCTCTCTCTCTTTCTCCTCTTTCAATCCACAAACACCACGTGTAGATGAGCAGGAACTATCCCTGTGTGCATGTGTGTGTGTGTCACATGTTATAGGTGATTGTGAGATGTGTGTGTGTGTGTGTGTGTGTGTGTGTGTGTGTGTGTGTTTTGTGATGACCACCTGTGGAAGAGTAAGTTAGAACACAGACTCACCGTCACAGTGGGGATGGCGGTGACAAGGGAGTAGACGAGGACGGGCGGCGCCTTGCTGTTGTCCTCGGGTCCCGGGTACGGTTTGGAGTAGGCTTTGTCGAAGCAGAAGAAGCCCTGGACGTGCACGGGGAACGTGTCCGTGTACTCAAAGTAGTACGCCAGCAGAACGGTCCCTGCCATGATGACCAGCTGGAAATAAAACATATTGGTTCCAGCTTTTTAGGATTGGATCCACAGAGGAGGATGGAGAGTGTAGGAGTTGGAAAAAAGAAGAAGAGTGGAAAAATGTTGTCACGGATTCAAAAAAAAAAAAAAAAAGAATTAAAAAAAGGAGGAATTTTTCCTTCTCAGAGCAAAATGATGGATGCTTCCGTAATGTGTAAAATGAATCAAGTGTGCGTGGAGAGATAGTGAGGGATGAGGATGAGAGGGAGAGGGAGAGGGAGGGAGGTAGAGATAGAGACAGAGGGAGACAAATAAGGAGAAAGACAGATAGAGAGGGAGGGTGGGGGGAGAGAGGAGAGAGCAATGACTGAGATACAGAGAGAGAGAGAGAGAGGGAGAGAGAGAGATCCCTTCAGCGGTGTCAGGATGCAGAGTGGGAGGGTAAAGAAACAAATGGAGACCGATCAAAGGAGCGCTGTACGGAGGAAGAGGAGAACTGAACGAGGATGGAGGGGGGAGGGGGGAGGTGGGGAGAGGGGTGAGACACAGATGGGGTGAAAAAGAGCAGAAGACAAGAGGAGGCAAGACGAAGAAGAAGACGAGAGAGAGAGAGAGAGAGAGAGAGAGACAGGATGAGCAGAGGGTAGGATGAGAAGAATTATATATGTATGTGTGTCGCTCTGCATAACTTCTTCTGTTGTGAAATACCAGCTGTATGCAAAGCACGAGGCGTGAAGCATAAAATATGACCTTCATAACTGTTTAAAGAGGATTTTCATGATAAAAATATATATTAGCATTTCACAACAGATTGTATGTGAGAGAGTAAGAGAGGCAGAGGGGCTGGTGAACATAGAAAAGCATGCTATTCTGCACAGATGAGACATGCACGAGTACTAATTATTCATTTAGACTCCAGTCAACAGCACACTGACTCAAAAAAAAAAACCATTTACACACACACAGCGAGCTTCTCTAAATCTGTAAAACTGGAGGATTGTGCAGCCCCGCGGGGGAAAGAAACAACAACAAAAAAAGGCCTGAAACAAGAAGTTTAAAAAAAGGGAGAGGCGGGTTTAAATATAGCGAGCGGCTGATTAGCTTCATCATAATCTGCAGCCTCAATGTTTCCCGATTAACTTCCATTGTAGGTGAAGGACGAATTTATCAGCAGCAAAACACAAGGAGAGCCTCGACTGGCAGGCTGAGCCGGTTTACAGCTTCAAGGGGCGTCGAGGCGGGACAGAGACAGCAGTTTAGTGCCTGTAGTGTGTTCTTTTACCTCAAAGGCTTACAATATGTATAAAACATTATTATGATAATTATAATAGACATTATTAGAGACTTGTTTCTCCTCCACAAGAGGATCAGGACCTAACAAAAATGTCAAAGCCAGACCTCAAACGAGGAGCTCACACACACATGTACACACGTGTAACTAATGACATCATTAATTGGTGCTTTGCATTGCAATAATTGCTGGAAAGGACATATCATTCCTGTTATTAAATTCACCTCTGCTTTTCATGCTTCGACAGGTCAAAATGTCGACTGTGAAGGAGAATCTGATTCATTTTTGAAGGATAAAGGAACATGTCGGCTCTCGTCGTAGCTCGGTTATCAAGACTCATGCAAACATGCAAAGTCCAACATGGTTAGACAGAGAGAGCAAAAGATCAACAGGTGGTGGTCATCAGTGAACAACATTCAGCTCATCAGTTCAGAATAGCACAGCATTTTGTCTTTGTCTCATGCATTAACTGTGGAGTTAGAGCGAGGAGGCGATTACCTTAGCTTAGCATAAAGACTGGAAGCGGTAGGAAACAGTTAGCCTCAGTCTGTCCAAACCTATGAGCTCTATAGAAAGCCTAATATATCTTGTTTATAGAATGTGCACATAAACTGAAAGATAAAAATTCATTGCTTCATGGTGAGTTAAGCCCAATGATGCGCTGAATTGCTGCAGTGTGTACAGCATGGGTACGGTGAAGTGTTGCCAACTCCTCAGTAAGGAAAGTCGCTATTGGCTGTCCTAAAAGTCGCTAAATGACGTCATCGCCTAATTTACATAATTGTGTATAAGTGCACGTAATTGTTATGGACGCTGTAGGAGAGAGGACTAACGTCATGAGAGAGACAAAAAGTCAGTACAAACACCAAAAAAACACCTAAATATGTTTAGAACTACAAAACGAACTGAGAAAAGACGAAATAAAGTCTGAATAAAGTTCTGAAGCTGTGGTTCTGTACAGTAATCAGTGAGGCCCGGACAGAGATGACTGTAGCAGCCCTCACAGTCACTCACAGAACGGATCAAACAGGAAGCACTCCGCTCCGGTGGCGTCAGAAGAGAGACAGCGTTTCATTGGATGTTAAAATTAGTACACGATACTGGAGTATAGGTGACGTGTGATAGAAACACATCAACTCTGACTTCAAGGGGACTTTAAGGGAGAACTGAGGTGACAATCAAGTTGAGTTAATTACTGTAATAATGCTATTTCAGAAGAGAAAAAAATATCCACACACTGACAGACCACAGAGACACACACGTGATGCTGCCTCCCTGCATGACGTGTTCTTGTCTGTCCCCTCGTCCTTTCACATCATGGGCAGAAAATGGAAACGAGGACACACACAAAGAAAAAGACCGAGACTGAGGAGGAGTTTCATTTTCAGTCGCCATTGTTTGACGCACACAGTGGCACGGACACCCCACCGTCAACAGCAGACACACCAGTGCACAAGTATGAATTCATACAGAGAGCCTATGTACAACTGTAAATCAGCCTTTACGCTGGTTGCCTGGCAACCTCACAGTGATGACAACACTCCAGGAAGTCACTGCTGAGCGATTTTCTCATCTAACGTTCGAGTGGAAGCAAATTTCCCAAAATGTCCAACTGTATCCTGATTTTTGTTTTTAGCTTGTCATGTTACGATAACAAGAAAACAAGCAGCAACCTCCGTGGCTGTGAAGTGAAGCCAACACAGGAAGTGCTAAAAGCTGTAACTGCTCAAAACGTCCACTTGAGGCTGGCTCCAGAAGTGAGTCAGTCTCCATAAGTCCCCATGTTCAAATGTCCAACTTCACAGCAGAAATAAACATGTTTACAGCCTGGTACAAAAAACAGTTTTGGTCTCTATAGCTAATTTCCCCGTTCATGACAACTGTACTGAGGGTGAATTTATATACAACTCACCTGTTCAGATTATATTAAGGCTTAAAGTTATGCAGGATTAAGAGCGTGGACGCTTTGATTGACAGGTGGGTGTCATTACAGGTGGCATATTTGAGCATCCAGGTGTCATTTAGCCCGCCTTAGGTCCACACACCTGGAAGCTTGGAAGGTAGGACTGCCAACATGGAGACGACCAGAGCCACAACCTGTGGGGGAGGTCACAGAGACTACGTCCATGTTTTATACAGTCTATGGTACAACATCAACATTGTTTCAGTCCCAAATGTCAAACATGGTCGTGTATGTACATCTTTGTGCTTTACAGCGCTAAACAGGAAACAATTCATGGTGGCAGATGGCTAAACAAGTGAGAAACCACTGAGAGAACCTCCTCCGACATGTTTATCCTCTTCAGCGAAGTGACAAGAGTACCCACTTGTAATAATGCAGCAGGGAGAGGAAGGGGAGGCTCGTTACACACAACACGTTTCAGCTTTATCACACACTGAAGAGTGACAACGAACATCGGAAGAGAGAGGGTGACCTAATTCAAACTCGGCTCCACCGTCAAATCTCCTGCTTCCTTTACAGCCACTGAATATCTGTGGATTCCCTACACGGATTTTCAAAGTCAAATAGCTGATCTGCACGTTCCCGTGGCGATGTTCGAACTTCATCCACTTCAATCTTTTTGTAGGAAACATGGTCGTCTTTGCACTGAGGGTCCCGAGCGAGGAGACAACACAGCAAAAGCCCCGAGGCCCTTTAAAGCAGAACTACGAGGGACGCAGAGACACAAACATACATGCACACACGCATGCTGGCAAACTATACAAACACCTCCAGCCTGTAGTTTATATATAGACCAACAAGCAGCTCCATGTTTTTCCACGTTTGTTTCCATCTCCACAAGCTTCTTTTGCCAGTGGGTGTGTGTGTTTTCCCATGTGCAGAGTGTGTTTGAATATGTCTGCAGGCATGTGGGTGCATTCCCATGTCTGAGGAGGAACTCTGACACAGACACGCCGTGTTCAACGTTTCTCTCCATCAGCCGTTCCTGTTTTTCTTGCCGAGCTACAGAAGGCTTGAGGGAGGGAGCGAGGGAGGGAGGTGTAGAAAGGTGGGAGGAAGAGAACGCGAGGGAGGTCTACGAGCACCCATCAAAGTTTAAACAAACATTTGAAGACAACTACAGAAAAAAAAAATCCTCCATGGGAGATTACGCATGTCATTGTGCATCTACTGTACTTTTGCACAACATGAGCTATACTGATCGAACAAGCATGTGTGTGGAATAATACATGAGAAGACACGAGTTCCAGTTAGAATCGGCCAGGTATGTGTTCATTTCATGTTGGTTTCATGTTGATCTCCATGTACATACACAGATATAGACAAACAAACAGCTAACACAAAGACAGCAAGCTCAACAAGGTAAACATAAACAGATATTAATATGTATATCTATACATATATATAAAACAATGGCGTTTGTAGACAGTGAGATAATAGTGCAATGGTGCAGAGGGCACAGAATGCTAAAATAAATATGATTTATGTAGCAGGTTGCTCAACCGTCTAGACTTTTAAAACTCTTGAATGTTGCTGCAGTTTACTGAGAACTCGATCAACAAACAGCTCTGTCTCAATAACAGAAAGAAATTGACAATCACAATAGAAATATATGACGTGTGTATATATATGAGATGAGTCCACAGAAGCAGCAGACCGTAAAGGGTTCAGGCAGAGCAGTCCAAAATTTCAGTGCTACGGTCTCAGAGGTTGGGTTGCGTGCGTGGGACAGGTTTAGCATATTTGACCTGAGATGGCAGGCTGTGAAGTAATTCAGCCACACATGCAGGCGCTTGGCTGTGCAGTGATCTGTACGTCTGTATGAGCATTTTAAACTGAAGAGATCTAAGTACAGGGGTCACGTGAAGCTGTCCAGTCGTGCCACAGTGTTCTGGACTGTCTGCTGATCTCGTCAGCTGCTTGAACGACGAGGATTAATCAGATATTACCCCTAAATAGCAATATCCAGTCCCTGATAGTGAAGGCAGTGTTGGAGCATAGATAACTTAAAAGACAAAGATTGTGTATCAATCAGACTGAATGATGAAAAACTGAATTTAAACAGTGAGAATAAATAATTAACAGGTACAGGGATTGTTCCTAAAACTGTATGTCTGAATGATGGCCTGTGGGAAGAAACTGTTTTAGCATACAGAGCTCTGTAGCGCCTCCCAGAGGGGAGAAGTTGAAGATTACCGCGGTGAAATATTCAGTCTCCAGTCAATAAAGCCCAACACATGAACATCTCACAGGAAATACAGCCTCCCCGCTGATGACAAGTCGTTCTTAAATGACATTTCGTCTCCCACATGAACAAATAAGTAACTTCCTGTGTGCACTCTGCAGCTAGTTTGTCTGAATATTAATAAAGGTCAAAGCAACTTCGAGTTGATGGTTTCTAATTAGCACAGAGATGCATCCTGCACAAGTCACCTTGGAAAATTCATTTGCATTAAAAATCATTTCTAAAAGCATCGAGTGCATGTACGGTGTGAAACTACTTCAGATGCAAGACTGTCACATGAGTCATCTCAGGCAGGGTCATCACACGGCAGCTATCATGTGTTGTACGTCAGAGAGAAGCCTCCCATCCTGGCTCTTTTGATTTAAATAAGTCCAGGCGTAGGCGGTTTTTGGGCGATAATGTACAACCGGATCTCCAGGTTGTTGTCTGATGAGCCATGAACCTCAGTCTGTCATCTGTCGCCTTCACTTAGAGGATTGTTCACCTTGTTCATCCTCACGTCCTCGTCTGACCCCTTCAAGCTCTTTCCTTATTATCACTCAGACGTCAGACATGTTCAGTGCATCTGAACTTTTTGAAATGTGTGACTAAAACAAATGATTTTATATCTTTTTCTTCTGTAGAATAAAGCTTTGCAAAATGTAAATTTAAAGCTGCAAGGACATGACATCCATTATTTCCAAAAAACAGTTTGAAACGTGGACTCGTCAGTCCACTCTCTGTCAGTCGGTCTCAGATGTTCTGGTCCAGAGAAGTCTGCGGTGTTTCTTACTGTTGTTGATATCTGTCTTTCTCTCTGCATGGTAGAGTCTGAACTTCATCTGTAGATGCAGAGATATCCTCTGTACAGTCATGTTGGTTTTTAATGCAGCCTGTGCTGCCTGAGGGGTCAAAGGTCACGGACATTCAGTGTTGGTTTTGGGCCTTGCCCCTCACGTGCAGAGATTTCTCTGACTCTCTGAATCTTTGAATGATATTCTGGATTGTAGACTGTGAAATCCAGAAACTTATTCAGACTGTGAGTCCACAAACGTTCTTCTTGTTGGACTATTCTAATCTTGAGCTCTGTCAGGCAACATTAGTTTTTTATTTTAACACTGAATCAAGTATGCATGTGATTCATTGCTGATACTGCTAATGTCCTGCAACTTCTGACCAGTGTCTGCTTATTGTTTTCAAGTCTGCACAGATGAGAAACTCTGTCACTCAATATAAAACTACAGACAGCTGCTCCCGGCACACAAGCCCACACAAGCCCCAGCTTGAACTGTTGCCACTTGTAGTTTATTTATGTCCATTGTCCAATTTTATTGAGTATCAGAGATTGAATACATTGAAGACAGGACAATCTAAAAATAGAGGCAGCATTGCAGCTCTACTACTTCCCAACAGAAATCATAGAGAGATGGAGTAAACAAATCCCTAACTGGTTTATATATATAATCTATAGCAGGCGAGAAAACTGATGATCATGAGCATGATGTGCCATATAAAATGATGTTGCAGTAGTTTATTCTGGATGTGATGCAGGCAAGGATTAAAGCAACATTGTGCAACTTCTCTCTGATAATCATATTACCTCCTGTTGATCTGCACTGACCTGTGATCAGGTGAATGGTGTCTCTGTCATTCGTACGTCTGTTCTCACACTATGTAACTTTGGGCTCCGGGTCGGGAGAAGTACGTAACGCTTTACGGCACTAAGTCACACACCACCAACTATTTCACTGATTTTGGTGAAACTGGATCATATTTTATGGAAATGTGGGGGAATGGGGCAATGTTGATGGGGAGCGGAGCCAGTGTCGTGCCAGAATAGGAGTTGGTCAAGCAGGCAATGTGAGGCAGGAGTTGCGGGTGGTTTTGGTGAGGGAACGATGATCATGTCTGATTTACCACAGTTTAGTTTGAAGACGAAGTTGGCTTGAATTCATGATTTGATTTCAGTGAGTCAAGACGAAGTTGGCTCATTAGTTTTTGTGAAATTACAGAAAATATGTCTGTTGTTTTAATATCACAGAAGATTTCGGCTCTCAGCTCTCTCTCACTCATCTCAAGAGATTTGGCAGTTTGAGATTAAAATCTCACAGAAAGTGTCAGACACTGACACTCTTATCTTACACACCGGTTCAGCAAACAATGGCTCCTGTTGACACATATGTTTGAGTAGAAAAAAATAATAATCTTATGAAGTATACTTTTCAGGAACAAAGAGAAAGGAAAGCTGCCATGCATTTCTGAACAACGTACACGGAGGGTTCAAAGGCTCGTGTATCACTAACTCCCACACAAACAGCCTCGACTGAAGCGTGAAAATATGACATCAATTTTACAGTCATGTACAAAATGTTGGTCACACCGACTGTAATAATCAAACATACACAATCTGTGCATGTTTAACTGCACTTTTGTCTTTCAAACAACTTCCTGTTCGTATCACAGCAATGATAAATGAGGGATTACACTGTTAAGCAACGAAAGCTACTAAAATCTGTCAGCATAAATTTAGTCATGAAACCAGAGTTTATAAAATAAGGCAGACTAACTAAACTAAACAGACTTGTCAGTCTGTGTAATTAAGGCTTAACGTTCATACCTCTGCACCTCAAAGGGAGTCAAAGCAAGAAAATCAAACTGACTAATGCGTCACTAATGTGACAGAAACAGAGGAGAGTCTCCTGCCCTTAAAAGTCCTTTAACCAGAGCGGAGGGCTAAAATAAAATGTGACAATAATAACGTGCTATGTGTAGAGAAGAGGGTGGTGAAAATAGATGTGGGCATCGCTGATGTCTCCAGAGGCCAAACTGTGAGCTTGCACATAAGCGGTGCATGTCCACCCTCGGCCTGTGCGGAGCGGCCAGATGGCAGAAAAGTCAACAGATAAAGTCAAACATGTTTACCGAAGGTGAGAATGTGTGGACGGAGGCTGGAGTGTCGAGATGACGGCGCCCCGCTGGGAGAAAACGAATGTCACGGCGCTCAGGATGAACCGGAGACACGCTGCTGCTTTCATGCATGCTCTTAAAATGTCTGGTGTGTGTTTGAATGAGGACAAACTATAGCATGAATGAGTCCGACTGAGTGTGACAGGATGTGTCCTCTTTCTACACTTTGCAGCAGAGACAAACACCAACACCAACATTTTGATGGATTTCTTAGTTACAGTTGAATCAAGGTGGCGGCGCGGATGGCTGCATAACATAAGTTGGTTTCTTATTCACATATTCTTGTTCACAACTATCCAACTACTGGGAAATAATACTTAGAACCATATCCAAGGTAGCTGAACCGAGGTTAACTGTGCTAGAGGACACTTCCATGCTGCCTGTGAGGGACAACAACAGGGTTTATAATAGCCAATAAATGCATAGCTCTTAATAGGAAGAGTGACGACCCGCCTCCACCCTCTCTTTGGCTCAGTGAACTGACCTCCTGCATCCCCGGCGAGAAAATAATGTATAAAAAACAGGCCAGACAAATTTGAGGGAGTATGTTGAGACATAGCTGCTGACGAGCAAAATCTAATTATTATTATTATTATTATTATTATTCCATTTGTGACGATTTTTGTATTCTTTAAATTAATTTTGCTTTTTAAGTTATGATTATCTTGCTGTAGTGTAATGAGGATCTAACCGACCAATTTAACAAAGGATGTGCTTCATCCTTAAATAAATGTCACACGTACTGTTCAGTTTCCAGTGAAAAAGCTTTAAGCATATAGAATGTCAAACAACCCAGTTTGTTCTTGTATGTACAGCCTATGCTCCCCCAGCACTGAATGCAAAAGGTCAATACACTCTGAGGAAAGGTCCAAAGTTTCCCTGCAAAGTCGAGACGTTGTTGAGCCTTTGCAAACCTAGCACTGGTGTTAGCACCATGTTAGTGCAAGGTACTTCTGTTCCCGTACATTTTCAGTGGTTATGTCATTCATTCATGTCGCCTCACACACATTAACCCCGGCTGGGACCTTTCTGTGTGGAGTTTGCATGTTCTCTCAGCGTCCTCCAGCTTCTTCCCACAGTCCAAAGACATGCAGGTTGTTCGGTGACTCCAAACTGTCTGTAGGTGTGAATGTGAGTGTGAATGTGGTTGTTTGTCTCTACAACCACCCCGCCTCTCACCTAATGTCAGCTGGGATAGGCTCCAGCCCTCACTGTGACCCTGATAAGGATAAGCATGGTGAAGAGGTAAAATACCAGAACTCAACTGGGCACATAAAGATCTTCCCTTCCCTTCAACTGCAACATAATCCTCCGTGTAGCATTTCAGCAAATGGTCATTAAATCAGCCTGAAATTTAACTGACTGATCAAAAACAGATCCTCACAACAGCACGTTGAACTAATCACCTCTGACCACAAAAACCTGTCATCATGACGAGTGACACTTTTTCCATTAGTGTCACGTTCACGGATCATCGGCACAAAAAACTCAATTAGGATGAGACGAGGCTGCAACACCTCTCCTCCATTTCTGTGTGATTCGGTGTCCTGATGAGCGAGTAATCACTCTGTCACGTGATCAGAGCTGCTGAATATTTCACAGAGGTTTCATCTCTCTGATTTTCATCAGAATAAAGTAAAGGTCTGGTTAGAGGCTGTCAGAATGATACAAAGCACTCCACATAAAGAGCTCTCGCTCTCTCTTACACACACACACACACACACACACACACACACACACACACTCCACCCTCTCCTCACACACACTCATCTGCATAAATCACATGTAAATGAGGGCAAAAAAATCAGAATCAACATGGATAACAAGCGAATGAATGGGCTTGACTGCCGCCTGGTGTCACCAGATTATATTACAACACGCAGAGCGAGACAAAGTGTAAAGATAGACGAGCCGGCTGATAGAAAACAGTGGACACGCCGGAGGGGTAGAGCCTTTTTAAAGAGAGCACAGGGAGAGGCAGCAGAGGGAAAAAGGAAGAAGATAAACAGACGGATAAAACAGTTAATGAGACATTAGTATATCACAGAATGCACCGGGGCAAAAGCAAGCGTGCCGCTGGGAAATAAAAGTGAGGAAAGCCAGGAGAAAGAGGAGAAAGAGGAGAGAGGAGGAGAAGAGGTGCAAGACTAAATGAGGATATATGAGAGAGTGGAAGGGGGTGACGTGGAGAGGAAGGTAAAATACAACAAGGGAGAGGAAGAGGGTCAAAGCAGGCATTCATCTCCTCTCCTCTCTCCTCCCTCCTCCTCTTTTGTTTGTCTGATTACTGGGTGCATTTTATCACCAAGCCTCGTTTCTCTTAAACTCATCTGTCCTTTCATGATTTGCCAAAAAAACCCATCTTTCCTCAATCATTTTCAAACCCACGCTCTCTTCCCCTTCTCGCTGCATTTCCTTCCTTGTCTCTCAATCATCGCCGCTGTCAAAACTCTCCATGTCTGCATCTACAGGATCTGCTTCACTCCCTTACTCCCTTCAACCATTCGTCCTTCCTTTCCTCCCTCTCTCTGTTTTTAGTGCGACGACGACACGTCGCATAATTCTACAAAATCTCCCGGTCCTCAAGCGAACATGCCCCCGCATCTTACAAACAGAGAAGAATAAAAGCAGATGCAGGCTCACGCACACAAACATGTTTCATGAATAAAACCCTACAGTCTCATTCCAAAAGCTTTTTACTTACATATATAAACAAGAATTAACATGTATTATTTTTAAAATAAATACTGTCTAATGTGCATTAGTGTTTTTTCCAGAAATAAAGCGGGCTGCATGTTAACTAAAGTCTTTTTAACGAGTTTATTTTGCAGCACAGAGCAGAACAGTTTGACCACAAATGGATGCCAAATTCATAAATTGTGAATATCTTGATTTTGGAATTAAAGTGCAGCATGCATCATGGGCAGCGGTGAGAATCGGTCTGCATTTCTGAATCCTAGAATCACATGCAGCTCAGAAAGAAGCAAGAGCGAGGCACGAGATTATATCTTACATAAGCAATTTTATTTTAGAGACTCGCTCCAGCGAGGAGCTTATAGTTCTTTTTTTCTGATAAGATAATTTGGCCTCTGCAGCCCAGATAGGCATCTACTCGACATTTCGCAGACGATATGAGCCTATATGGTGATATACGGGGGTCTCTCATCCCTCCCTTCCTCCTATAGTGATAACAGGTGGGAAGCAGCCAGCTAACAAGTGTTTCAAACATGCAACACAGAGTGCTGAGAAATCCCAGTGCAGCAGACAGGCGGGCAGGTGCTATTCATGGAGTCTGGGAGATAATGAGGGGGAAACTAGGCAGAGAATAATGTGAGAATGAGTCTTTGTGGCAAGTGTTTGTGTGTGTGTGTGTGTGTGTGTGTGTGTGTGTGTGTGTGTGTGATCAAGAGGGAGGGGACACATAAAAGAATCTGTGTGAGCATGAAAACTAACACCACAGAATTAATCAATGAGATGGATTCTAGTATGAGGTATAATGTGTTCGGGGACGTGATGAAAACTGAATTATTTTCTCACGTGTCGTCTCTCTCTCTGGTGCGGTAATAAGAGATATTGATGGTACATAAACTGCCCATGAAGAGAAGTTAAAGATAATCATCAATAAGAAATAACTTAAAGAAACAATGTGTAACTTTCCTCTGATAAACTAACGTCTGTTACCTCCTGTTGATCTACACTGACCTGTGATCAGGTGAATGGTGTCTCTGTCATTCGTACGTCTGTTCTCACACTATGTAACTTTGGGCTCCGGGTCGGGAGAAGTACGTAACGCTTTACGGCACTAAGTCACACACCACCAACTATTTCACTGATTTTGGTGAAACTGGATCATATTTTATGGAAATGTGGGGGAATGGGGCAATGTTGATGGGGAGCGGAGCCAGTGTCGTGCCAGAATAGGAGTTGGTCAAGCAGGCAATGTAACCGGGCTCAGCAGCCTCTATGGACATAATGGCAGAGGAGAAGAGAGCGAAGAGGACGTTGACGGAGGAAGCTAAGAAGAGAAAAGGAGAGAGTGAGCGAGCAAGAAGCCGCCGGACAAGAGTAAATCTGGGACTGACTTTTAGTGGTTGGTGAGAGCTTGGTGAAATAAAAGGCTGAAAGACAGACGCCGAGCTGGGCTGACTGCTGTTGGACTAGCTACTTAGCAAAGTTGTCGACTCGCTAGTTTTTGATCATAAGTAATGTAATCAGAACAAATACTCGAATACAGCTGAACATATTTACCACAGTGGGATTACACTCTGAAAGTGGGGTCGCTAACATAATAGCTGAAGAAGTTGAGATGCTTCTGCATCATGATTTTGATTTTGCAAAGTAGGACTGGAGTGGAGGAGCGTAGTGCTTAGATATGGAGAATCTATGAGTATGGTTTGATTGGGGGGATCTCGCCTTTAGCACACGTGAAGCTGTGTGCAACAAACAAACACATACAACAAATGCATTGCTTGGAGGTAGAGGATGTATGGATGCACTGTTGAACCCAGCAGGGAATGAGGATGAAGTAAGCGCATGCAGAGAGGAAGACGCTTTGTTGTGGGGAAGCGTAGGCCTGATGATGCATTTAAGATGTTTTTCATTATTGGAGGACAACCTACACTGTGCTGCCTTCACACCTAAACCGACAACAGTGAAAGATGCCAGAGGCCGTCTGCACTCGGAGACAGCAACACATGCTGTCAACAGGAAAGGTAACTGTTTCCTGAAGTTGATGCACTTCAAAATCACGCTACGATACAACAACTGGAACCATTAGCACCAAAACTGTCTCCAGAATTTTTTATACTTTTGCCAAAAATGTCACGTAGGGAATGTAATTGCTTTGTTGGATTGCATTCAGTAGCAAAGCTTTATCAAATGAAGGAAGATCTATAATTCTGTAGACAATGTTTCTGCACACGAGTTGTAAGTGTTGGTGAGGGGACTGTCCAATCTCAAAACGTTTCTGATCTTCTGGTGCAGCCAACAAGCAGGAGTCAAAAATAAACTCAATCCAACCATCCAAGAAAAATCCATCAACAGTCATCCAACAACAAAAAAAAATACAGAACCGAGATACACAAAGAGCAGGAAGACGGGGAGAAGAACCGAGACGGAACTAAGCAAGACTGGAGAACAGACAAAGAAGAAGACGGAAAAACACATGGATCAAATACGGGAGAACCAAACCGACCAAAACAGGCGGGAAAAAGACAAAGACAGGAAGTAAAGTCACCTGAGGAAAGACTCTTTCAACATAAAACAGGAAATACTAAACAAGAAACCCAAAACTATGACACTATAAACAGAAATCTGAGTATGAATGCAAAAAATAAATAAAGGAGGCCACGGAGGTTGACGCTTGGTGGCCATAAAAGGCTTAATACAACTTAGAACTCCCCAAGAACTGTGTGTAAAATTGGAGTGCCTAAACATAACCATAAAAATCTCAACAAATTCAGTATGAACATTTTGGGATTTCATCTCCTCAGTATGTTGATAGAAAATATAGTTATGACAGCAAAATTATATTTGGTTCGTAATGTATTTGCAGATCAGTAGAATATAAACCGAGACAGAAACTCACATAGAAATATTACTGACCAGGCATAAATTACTCAGCGGGCACAAATTAGGGCATCTACAGGGAAGCTATGAAATGAGAGATGCAAGCAGACATGAACAACACTTCAGAGTCTCATCAGAGACAGCACGGGCCGTAAGACCTGAAACATTATGTGGTCCGATGCTCAGCAGTCTGTTTACTTTACAGAGCTCGCTGTGCCATGGGAGGATGCAGCCAACGAGGCATGAGGAAGGAGCGGGGAGGAGGAGGAAGAGGAGGAGGAGGAGGAAGCTCCGCTACTCTGAGCTGGCAGCCGAGGCTGAACAGCAAAGCTGGAAAGCCGGAACACACACTGCAGAAGGAGGCTGGGTGCCACGGATTAGCAGCTACAGTACATCCGCTAACAGTTAACAGTAATGATTATCACGTCTTACAATTGTTGCAGCTGATACCACACAGCTACTCACTGGCTGCAAGTCGTACACTCAGCGAGATCCACTCAATGAGTCCACTTGTAGTCACTCGGAGTACTTTGTAACTCAGCTTCAGAACATATTTTCACAGTGGGGCCCGCCTGGCCTAGATCACACCAACTCAACAACACTCATCCCACCAACCAGTGCCTGAAAAAGTCGGGAATCAGTTGTATCAAAATGACTATTTAAAGAGGGTCCTTTGAAGCAGAGCCTCTGCCAGGCCCCACACCAGCCTCTTGTGTGGCCTCGCAGCGTGACGGCAGCGAAAACAAGCGAGAGGAGTGAAAGATACACAGACAGAGAGAGAGAGAGAGAAATCTGATTTCATTATGTTGTTTCTATGTCATGAAACTCCAAATGTTAATCCAGCAGCAGAAGGAGAAGATGAGAGACAGTAGATGAAAGTAACATGTAACGTGAAAACAGAGGGGCAATAATCAAAGTTAGAGATGAAAGGAGCGATGAACTGTCTGCGGGAGTGGCCGAGAAAGAGGAAAGAAGGCAGCCGTCAGACACAAATAAAGTGATAAAGGAGGAAGAGGAAACAGGGAGCGGGTTTGTGAGAAAAAGAAGGAAAGATGGAGAGAGAGAGGGAATCAGCAACAAGATCACAGAGAGAGGAAGAGGAATAAGACTGGGCGTTTGATTTGAAAAGAAAATGGGTAATGAGATGCTAATGTAACAACAAAGGAGAGAGTGCCCTCCGGGGGGAGCTATGCTACAGCGAGCTGCTTCAGTGGGAAACAGCAGAGGGGGGATTAAATTTAAAAATACCTTTTTATTAAACTACTGCAATGTACACAGATTCATTCAGGTGCACGTAAAGTCATTAAAGTCAAAGGAGATTTACATCAGCCCACCTCTGGCCGTGTTTCAACACAATAAAAACAATAGACGCACCCCTGGAGAAAGGAGACATCCACGTAAGACACCCTCCACCCTCCAGGACTTTAGATGTTCACGCCACCTTCCAGTGTGTCATATGAGGTGAGGTCTACTTGCCCCGAGAAGGAGCAAAGTGGAGGAAGGGGTGAACATAAAGAGGAGACGAATGGAGCATGAAGCTGGAGAAGAGAAGAAACGAGGAGAATGGAGGTCTTATGGAGGAACAGAAGAGACACTTCTGAGTGGGAGGACGAGGAGGAGGAGGAGGAGATGAATCTTTACAAGTAAAGGGGGAATAATGGAGAGCTCCGTGGTGCAAAAGATGTAATTACTCAAGGGAATACGAGCTGGAAGAGAAGTGATGTGGAGGATCTGTATAAAAAAAGGGAGACTGGGCAGTACTCAGGAGATCGTCAAAGAGAATACTGGAGGAGGGGAGGAGCACCACTGACAGATATAAGCCTAAAGATATTATAGATGCACGATGAAAAAGAAATTATAAAGCTGGAAAATCATTATAACAAGTCCTCAAGAGGATGCTGAGAATGAGCCAACGCCGAAGCACAATGAGAGAAAATAAGAGCAAGATTAAGACAGCGCTTAAACCTGCAGGGATTGTGCGATATTTATGCTATAAAGAGATGCAGCGGAAACACAGCGGTGTGCTGAAGACTATTGTTACGTGGAAGTGGTGGAAGGAGTGTAGGATTCGTGTGTCGGATTAAGGTGCAAAGAGCAGATGAGAAAAGCCGGAGTCTGATCTCGAGAGGACGTTGTGAATGCGTGAATGAGTACAAAGAAACAAAGAGAGCGAGGTTGAGGGAAAATCCTTCAGGAGATTCAGTCGAGGAGGAGAGGTGCTGCTGAAGGAAGATGCAGTTTGCTTAAGATACAAAACTTTTCACAAGATTTGTGTTTACTTAAGTTTGTTTCAGCCGGTGGGACGGAACCGTCCATATCTATCCTTTTGGCTCTTTTGTTTGCCTCTAGGCTATATCTCCTATTGCAGAACCTGAACTTCTGACTTATCTAGTCAACTCTCCATGGCCTCATTTGATTCAACAAATTTCACCAACCTCATATTTTAATATTTTAAACCCTATAAGAATGCAACATCACACAGAAAAAGAGCTCATTCAGCTCGGAGAACCTGCAGGCTTGAGGGCGCGTTAGCGGCGGCGCGGGCTAATTGGGTTTCCATTCTTAATTAGGCCAATTAATTAGGAAGTGCAGCTGAGGCCACGAGCGCTCCACCAGGTCATTTAGGGATTACAGGCAGAGAAGAAGAAGTCGTGGGAAGAGCGGAGGAAGCTCGTGAGCGAAAAAAGGTCACTCCAGAGGGTCTTTGTGTTGCGAGGAATACCTGCGGCTGAATGTTATCGCTAAATGATTCATGGATCGAGGGTAATTACCCATTTGTGACAATTTAATCAAATCAATCACTTCTTGTGGGAGTCAGTGAGTTGAAAAGAGAGCCCGCTAATTCACACGATTTCCCAACTGACGCTCATTGTTGTTAATCTGCCGTGAGAAATATGTGAAATGACGGGAAGAAAAGAGAGGAGGAAGAGAACAATTGACAGGCAGAAGACTGTAAAATGTGCTTTCATGTGTTCATCACTTTGCTCTGTGTGACTCCAAGTTCCCAGAGGTTTCCTAAAGCTCCAACACCTGCAGCCACTTTCACATACAGCTGTGCAGCATCTGTCCTCTGTCCTCCAGTGTCTGTCCAACACTGACACAAAGTGTCTTCAGTGTGTTCAGGTGTTCTTCATGGTATTTTAGAGTTTGTCATTTCCTGATAAACCATAGAAACTTGTTGATGATGTCATCCTGCACTCGGGGTACGGGGGCGTGTCCTAATTTTAACATCCAATCAAACGCTTTCTCTCTTCTGACGCCGCCGGAGCGGAGTTCTTCCTGTTTGATCCAGTCTGTGAGTGACTGTGAGGGCTGCTACAGTCATCTCTGTCCGGGCCTCACTGATTACTGTAAAGAACCACAGCTTCAGAACTTTATTCAAACTGGATCAGATTTTATACACAATATATTTGCTGCTAATTAGAAGCTCAGCAGCTGATTTGGACCGGGTTCAAGCACAGCCTCTGAGGTCAACGGGGAACAACATTACAGTACCGAGGTGATTTACTGGCTTTCATGATGGGCAGATTGCTGTGTAGCGAACCACTAACTGTCATTAGCTCAGTCAGCCGTGTGGTTAACCAAATTGATCAGGCCCGGGATGCCAGGAGCCAAACCCGGCAAGAAAACCACCTCGGTAGGCTGCTGTATTCCCTGTTAGACTGAGCACCACTAGTTTCACATGTTGTATTCAGTTCTGAGTCTGGCTGTGTTCACTGTAAAGTGGATGCTGACACTTGATCATGATGCTACCTACAATGCATGGGGGTGGGCCTCTCCTCCACTCAGACGACTGCAATCAGTTCACAAGAGGTGCAGTAAGAGGGGATTGCATTATAACTCTCAGTCTGCAAACTCTGTTAAAGGAAGTGAAAGTCCATCCCAGCCACCATTAGAGAACTACGGCATATTTAGAGGTCGTTTAAAGAAATGGTTAATTAGTACTCAGCTCTGTCAGCACTAACACTCAATTGCACGTTATTGTCTGTCTGTGCTGAACTTCTGCTGCTGTCTGCTGTCACCTCTCTGCTCATCTACCTGCATACAGGTCGTTCTTTGTGGTTTGGTTCAGTTTATTTGTGTCTAACAATGTTAGTATATACTGATATATTTTATAGTTCTGTATGTGCATCGATATGATGAGCCTCTGTGTTGATGTTTTAAATCGTACCTGACACCGTGGTGTCCTGAATGATGTTTCTATTAGCATTAATAGTTTCTTTTATTTCTGCATGATTACATGTAATTTGCAATCACATATTGTATTTTGAGGGTGACTTTGTAACATCTGTCAGGGGACTACAGATGGAAAACAACATCTTGGCTAACTCTCAGAAAAGTTTTATTGTGTACTGTGAAATAGACCAAACAAACCAACAAAAAGAGGTTCAATCAGGGCAAATATGCCAAATATTTTCTTTAAATTACTACCAAGAGCAAATAACAGGTCAGATCAGGCTCAAATGTGAGTCTGAAGAGCGCAGCAAGCGTCCACAGAGCCGTTTATTATGAAGTAAATATATTCAAACACTCACCTCCACAAAGAGGAAGCAAGGCACGATGTATGTGCTGGTCTTCTGCAGGTTTCTGTCATCAGGAAGGCTCCTCATCGGCCTCCTCTGCGCTGACAGCGGACCGCTAATCATCTGCGGGGTCAAAGGTTGCAAAGCTTTAGTTTACTTTGTTCAGTCTGTGTCAAAAGGATGTGCTGCGTGTATGACACGAACACAAACGAACATGCAAAGTTCAGAAATTTGTGCATCAAAGTCTCTGATGTCTAAAGCATTTTTGATTATCCTCCTTCTCCTGCACGGCCTCCCTCATCTCCTGGATCTCTGTTATACTTTTAAAGCACCAGGTTAGGTGGACCAGCAGCTCGAGCTCCATCATGCACCTCCACTACATCTGGACGAGCCACAGGTCAGCCCGTTCATCCTCCTCAGCTTGGCTAATTATTTATTTCTGCATTTATTTATTTAGTTATTAATACTTCTGTCTTCTTTTTGTCCTTCATACGAGTCAACTTGTACTGTGGGTTTGTCTGTGGAGAATAATTGGCCTGACTTGTTGGTACGGAAAGATTCATGGCACCTTGTTAGCGTTCAACTTTGTGAGTCACTTTGAACAGTCGTCTGAGTTCCAGGCGATACCAGAGTGTAAATAGTAGTCTATTTATATTCAGTGCCTGGCTTAGAGTAAATCTAATGCTGCGGGTTTCAGTCTGTTGAGTCACAGCAAAGAGACAAAGAATTTGTTGAACAATTTCTTTTTTTCACCTGGAAGTCGAGTGAAAACTCTGTTAAGGCATCTTAAACCAGCTCGGTGCTGCTCTCTCATCTCAGGCGATGATGCAGGGTGACGGTGTACGGATCACGTTCATAACAGATGCAGATGATTACTTTCAATGGCGACGTTCAAGGTGAGGCGCGCATTCAATTTAACGCAAGACTAGAAACCACAGCTCAGATAATTAACCTGAAGCGACGATGAAACATTTACTTTACTCAAAGTTTAGAAGTACTTCACCTGAGTATTTATGCTACGTTATACTTTTTTCCATTATATTTCATTTATCTATAGCTGCTAGAATGTACAAATTATTAATTCAACATATAATAAACTAATAAATCATGATCTCTCACCCTCTTGCACGAGCGTAAGGTAGAATACAAATGAAATAAATATTCCACAATATCATTTACAATTTTCTTTCAGGTAAAGCACACACACATTTCCATCCTTGATGATGTTCATGTGTGGTTTCCAGAGATTCACAAAGTCCTTCTTCTTGCACTTAGCAATGTAAGTTAGTCTTTCCAGACCGATACAATGCAAGAGTTCCCTAATCCACATCCGTAATCATGCATAATGGTGCTTCCGTACTCTTCCAACACAGTGCAAGTCCAAAGTCCAAAAGTTTAGTCTGTTTGAACAGAGCGCGGCATTTAAAGGGAACAAAAATGTTGGATCTTTAGACATTCCCATAGACGGTGATATATGGTACCTTATAATAATATATTAGCAGACATATGATGAAGCCTGACAGGAGTTCTATACATTCTCATGAGTCATTTATATTGAAGTAATTTAAACCTTGCATTTATAGTTTATAGTGTTTATGCTTTTAAACAAGTTTCATTCCAATCTGTCTCATCAATATCTTCTCGTATATCCATTTTCCAACATTCAAATTATCTTGTGTTGATTCATGTTGTAGTATTTAGATACATGTCCCTTCCCCCCTAAAAGTACAATACGTAGTGTAATAAAGGTGGTATAACATTATCTGCTTGTATGTTGTTTTTTGGAATTTGATATCTCAGACACAGTTGATCAAAAGAAAGCAAAACTCCATCATCATAAAGATCCATCATTTTCTGAATGCCTTTTATATTCCATGACCTAAATCCTCCGTCCTTCTTCCCGGGTGTGAACTGTGTATTAACCCAGAAAGGTGTGAACTGAGACAGTGCTGGCATTGTCACCTATATGCTTATGTGCAGCATGCCATAGTGAAAGTGCCATGAAATGGGGCATTCTGCATAATGAGTACTACTTAAAGTATATTTTTTATATCTTTTGTACGTTTACTTATATAAGGAGCTTTGCTTGTGAAGTGAGTATAGAGCAGTTACTTCTTCCACCGCTGTAATTAGGCAATTTTTCCCAACACTCACAGAAGTGGAATAAAACCTTCACGGTAAACAAGAGAAGCGCTGTGAGCCCAACTACTCAAGATCCTCAATCATTATAAGTACTCTTACATCGGGGGGCTCATAATGTGCCATCCATTCAATAATAAACCGGGGGACCTTCAACACTGCTGAGGGCTCGTGTGCTTCAGTTTTACCGCTAATCACATAAAAGATCATCAGAATAAAAACGCTTTTTTTTACAAGGACGCCAACACTTCTACACACAGACTCACTCCCCCTTGCATGCAGAGATGCCCACAAAGATGCATTTTGCATGATGCATCCAAAATGCACACATACAGGTACACACAGCATCATACCCACAAGTGTCGGAAGGGTTGGTGGTGATGGGTGGAGGATGAAAGGAGTTGGAGTAGACTGGAAACAGAGGAGCGATGATCAAAAACAAAAGCCTGACAGAAAGAGATAAGAGAGAAACAAAGTCATGATGCAGACGTTCGGAGACCCTTCAGAAGTAAAGAGGGTGGGGTGAAAGCCAGCAGACTCAGCAGTGGGAAATAAAAAAAAGCATTTTGGGGTGGAAAACAGGTAGAAGTTGAGAAAAACAGCTTCAGTCCCCAAAGTGAGAATATGAAGAAAAACAGGGGAATAGACGGTGAGGGAAGTTGGAGTAAGGAGGCCAGTTTATGACACGTGCATGACTGCACTCATGCTAAATAATGTCAGCTTCTTCTGCTCCCCCTCAAAAGGCATCGAATCAAACAGCAAACGCAATTTTTCAATAACTGCAAGCTTTGAAATCGTGATTTTATCAGTTATAAAGCAAATGCCCTCAGCAGTCTCCAGTATAATTTTATTGAGTCAAACACCAATTGGTTCTCCTCTCAGATATCGAGCCCGTTCGCTCATCTCCTTGACAACAATTATCTCGCTCACTTTATGGCTGAGGGCAAATCTTTGCTGCCGTGTCAGCCCTTTCTCCTAATCAATGGTTGTCTTTGGTGAGAGAGAGAGAGAGAGAGAGAGAGAGAGAGAGAGAGAGAGAGAGAGAGGGGAGAGGAAGCTGTTTCACAAAGTTGGAATGCGTCCATGTCTTCATCGTGCTCCTGAACACCTCTCAGTGACGGAGTAAAATGTTGAATTTGGAACACACAAACACAAAAACACGCACACACACATCTTGTCATGAAGATGATGAAGATACAGAGCATAAATCTGCATGTGAGAATTCAGGAAAAGATTTCTGCTGGAACATTTTTTAAAGAGTGCTACAGTATATGCATTAATAACTCCAGCATTAAAGATGTAATATTCCAAGAAACCTGAATTCACTCAGATCTTTTCTCAGCTAGAACACACTGGCGTAGAAGCTGTGGGGGGCCCGTGTGCATCGACCGAGAATAGTCGAACTTAACTCCCGTCATTCTCTAATGTAGGTCTTATCTGTACGGATGTGTTCTCTATAAACAAATATCTGCATGTGAATGTTGAATGTGTAGGCAGAGTAGTTTTGACCAATCACGTTTGAGCATGTTTTGGTTGCTAGTCAGTGCGGAGAGCCAACGGGGCAAAACGCATTGACAGTATAAAGAATGGAGTGACGTCACCAACAGGTTTCTGAAGCTGAAAATATGTGGCAGCCATGTTGGATGTACTGCTTCTTCCACCTCCCGGATTATCTAAAAATCGTCAAAGACGTGGATCATCGGTGGACCTGAGGCGGGCTGAATGACGCCTGAGTGCTCAAACAAGCCATCTGTGACAACACCCACCTGTCAATCAAAGCGTCCACGCTCTTAATCCTGCATAACTTTAAGCCTTAATATAATCTGAACAGGTGAGTTGTATATAAATTCACCCTCAGTACAGTTGTCATGAACGGGGAAATTAGCTATAGAGACCAAAACTGTTTTTTGTACCAGGCTGTAAACATGTTTATTTCTGCTGTGAAGTTGGACATTTGAACATGGGGACTTATGGAGACTGACTCACTTCTGGAGCCAGCCTCAAGTGGACGACAAGAGGAACTGCAGCTTTTAGCACTTCCCGCATTGGATTGAAATATAATCTCAGAATTTATCAGCTATCGTCTGACAACAATTGAGCTTTTTATTACAGGAGCTTCTTTTGAAGTGATCCAGATATCTGTTTGTGTCTTTCTTGTCATTCCTGTGTATCAAGTTATTAATCCTCAAACAGAGGAACTCTCAGCCCGGATATCCTTTTTACAGAATCTGCTGGTTACATCTGAAACATTAGCAGAGGCTGAGTCATCGACAGACGATAGCTGATGGCTTCAGAGGTCGTAATATATTTTTGAGCACAAGTGGGATTTTAATGGAGCTGCTTCCCTCCATTTTGATAAAAATAAAGACATATACAACTTCATTGTCGTCACACAGCACACAGATTACTGCACTGTGTTTTTTCTGTTCTAAAAGTAAAAAGTTATGGTAAAACAAACTACTTAGTTAACTTCAGTCCTCGTACTGACACGTTCTAACTGGCTTTGCAGGATGGATTACCAGACTTCTCAAACCGACAGCAAGCTGAGAATCAAACATAGAATTGTTTAAACGGTGCACACACACAATTTGTAAAGCGACCCACACACCAGGATTGAGTAATGGTCCCTTCAGTTTAAACATGCAGGATTTAGGGGATTAAAAAAAAAATCATCATTTCTGCAAAAAACACCTCAGGTGCTGTCACAGCGTCCACAAACTTGAGCTTCAATTATCTGGCAGTGAAGTCCCTCTTGGCATTTTTCTGTTTCACGTCACAGATTTATCATCACAGTTCTCTATTTATAGCTTCACTGGAGACGTATTTATGGAAACGAATGATTTCTTTATTTATTTAGATTATACATATAACATACAGGCCATACACTACATACAAACATGCACACACAGATATCTGAGGGTCATGTAGTATGACTAGGGTTACAAAATTCAGCAAATTTTCTAAGTTGGAAACTTTCCATGGAAATTAATGGGAATTTATGGGAATAAACCAGGAATTTACAAAATTGAAGGTTGGCCCTTTGACAGGAAATTTAAATATAGTTGGGAAAATATATTTTATCATAATCTTGACTAAATCAACCAGATTTCATGCAGGTACACTTGAATATCTGCTATTCCTCAGTCACATGCACATAGCACACTGCTTACTGCAGGGCTATTGAGGCCACGCCCCCTCTACCTGCACAGGTGATTTCTGTACCTGGACCACACTTTAGAGCCCAGAGCACACAGAGACTACTGAAGACACACATGTGAGCTCGTGGACTACATAATATTGTTCAATAAAATAATTCAAACTCGATAAAGTTCTACTTACAAACAAATCTGTTGAAATGTTTTTTTAATTGTTTTATTTTGCATGTTTAGATTTATGTTTGGATATGATACACTTTGTTTCAATTACCACCAATTTACACTTAATTCACATAAATTTCCATAATTCCCATGGAGTTTCCGATTTGGAATATTCCCAGAATTCCCTAACTTAACTTTCAGAAATTTACCAGAAACTTTCTGGAAACTTTGCAACCCTAAGTATGACCAAACAAACCTTTGGCCGCCAAATTGAAACATGTCATAATCATACCATCCAAAGAAATGTGCAAAACAACTACACACACACACACACACACACTGTGCACAACAACAATGCAGTACTGTAAATCAGACAGAGGTGAGTGAATGGGCCGACACTGTAGAGAAGTTAAATGGATAAATAATGATATTGATAATTTCAAATGGTTCCAATATAGAAAAATGATCTAACTGTTTAAATAGGTCATCATCAGTAGAATGAGGTCCCAACCCGGTAAAGACCGGTCCACCAGGCACAGAACAGTACCGGGGATGTTGGTGTGTGTGTGGGGGGGTACACGTCACACCACATAAGCTGGTCTGCAGACCGCCCACCCCTCAACCCTTCACAGCAGAGTGAAGCAGAATGGTCATGTTGGGATACCTGAAGCTGTACCTTCAAAAATCTTGCCGCAATGTGCACAAGCCACACATACAGTCCACGTACGTTACTGCCTATACACTGTGACACACACACACACACACACACACACAGATGCAGTAATGTGTTTAAGTGTGTTAATTATTCATGCTGTGGTTCATATATTGTTTTCATTCCTCTTCCATCGCCTGTCTGCCTCACGAGAAACACGATCCTGCTGTCAACACACTTATTCCAATATAAGCACAAACCTCTCCTATAGCCGAGGTACAGCACGGCTACAGTATGGAGAGCTTTGATTGGTCGAACGGCACTTATTGATATGAAGTAAAGAGAGAACAGGTTGTGCAAGTTGTGGCAGAAAATGAACAGATTGTAAATACACACACACCTAGACACACACACACACACACACACACACACACACACACACACACAGAGGAGGTCGTCCACTGTGTGTCTTCCAAAGCAGTGAGAAGCAATGAGACATAAGGCTGGCATGACTGATTGTCTCTTGTGGTGCTGTCCAATGTCATTCACTATGATGTGCATCCTTAAGCTCTGCACTGGCACCACGGCAACAAAAGACCCACACACACACACACACACACACACACACATCTCACTGGCACACACGAGCACACATTCCATAAGTGACCATCACCCCAGCATTGATGTCAACTTGGATGTCAGTCCAACAAGTGGTGGTGCACAGCTGATGCCTATATGTGTGTGTGTCTGACAGACAGATTCCCTCTTGTGCTGCACCTCAGGTTCAACAATGTGGGTCACAATGTGCACAATCACACTGTCACATATACTGTACACACACACACACACTCTCACCTTAAATCTCTGTATGTTGGAAGCAGAGCTGCTGCACAGTGACCGCTGCCTCCTCCTCCGAGTCTCCGTCTCTAGTAGGATTTGCTCCTGCATCGGACTCCCATTCTGTGGTTGTGATTTCAGCCTTGCTTCTCTCCTTTTCTCCTCCTTCTCCCCCTTCTCCTCCTTCTCCTTTTTCTTCTTCTCGCCTCTTTCAAAGCAAAGAAAACCACCCCTCACTTCCGCCGCTCCGCCACTGAGAAGCCCCTCGGCACTGAGCGTGAATAGAGAGAGATAGAGAGCTTGCCACACTGCCAGGCAAGCTGAGCCTCCAGCCAGCCTAGTCTATATCTGTCTGCACTCTGCTGCTAGGTCGCTAAGCTAAATATGATGATCTTCAACAGCACTTCAAGGCTAATTAGTCAAGTGAAGGGATCCACAGGCTGGTGAGAGAGAGAGGGAGGGCTCCTCGGCACAATTGCCGGTGGATACAAGAAGGAGAAGGAGGAGAGAGAGAGTGTGTGTGTGTGTGTGTGTGTGAGAGAGTGGTGTGTGTGCATCTGTATGTTTGTGTGTGAGGGAGAAAAAAAGAGAAGGAGAGGCAAAGAGGAGGTGGAGGAAAAAAATAGAGTGGGAAGAGGGAATAAGAGAATGAGACAGCTGGAGTGGAGTGAGAGCAGAAAAGAGATGCAGCGAGAGAGAGGGGGGAGATAGAGAGAGGGGGGAGGTAGAGAGGGGAGAGAGACTCTATGTGTGTCAGAGGCTGAGGCAACGGTGGCTAAAATGGTAGACACTGTGCACTTTAGTACCCCAGGAAGCCACTTTGATAATGGCAGAGACCACAGACTCAATGAGAGTGTGAGTGCACAGGTGTGTATTTTTCTGGTAGTGTGTTTGTGCATGTGTGTGCGTGTGTGTGTGCAATTATGAGAACATGGGAAGTCAAAGCAGGAGAGAAAAGGCCATTAGTAATTTGGAACAGCGTGTCTCTTTATTCAACATGAATGACAATAATTTCAGCTCAGGTGAGCCCTTTGGGTCAGTACACGAAGGGTTACTGATGCACCGTCGCGTCCTGCACATGGTCCTATGTGGGTCAGAGGCCCGCAGGTGTAAGCTCGCAGCAGCTTTGGGCTGTTTTTGTCTATGTGTGTGTGTGTTTACTTGCATAATGTCACAAGTTTGCCTTTAACACTTTCTCTGCCTCGCTTCAGGGCTAAAACAAAGACAAGTGTGTGTTTGTGTACACGTTCGTACATGTGTGTGTTCATGTGTGTTGCTACATGTTGAAACATGTTACCATGGCACCAGTAGACTGCTGGACACCGGGACATTTCCCTCAAGCATTGCTACACAGGTCTGTACTCGGCGTGTGGACTTCAGTCCAATTACAGGAGTGCATACAAGACTAAGCAAGTCCACTACAGTGTCAACAAGTTTCCCCGTGATATTCCCCTGTGTGTGAAATGTGTTCAGTTTTAGACTTCTTTTTGGGGAAATATTCTAATTTTTTTTGTCCTGTCAGTGAACATAAAGCTACAGCAAGCAGCCAGTTAGCTTAGCTTAGCACAAACACTGAAAAAAGGGGGAAAACAGCCTACCAGCATCTTTAAATCTTATTTATTATGATGATTTCTTGTTTGTTTCATTTGTACAGTTTCTTGACCTCAGATGTAACATGTTAGGTAGTGAGTTTTATTGGTTCTAGGCAACCTTCAGTTGGCAGTGAAGCCAAAAACTGCAGTTCCTCATACGTCCACCGGGGCAGCTGTGGCTCGGAGGTAGAGCGGGTCATCCACTAATCAGAAGATCGGCTGTTCGATCCCCGGCTCCTCCAGTCTGCATGTCGAAGTGCCTTTGGGCAAGATACTGAACCCCAAATTGCTCCCGAAGGCTGCGCCATCGGTGTGTGAATGTGTATGAATGGTTAGCTCCTCAAACTGATGAGCAGTTGGCACCTTGCATGGCAGCAGGTATGAATGTGTGTGAATGAGATACGTACTGTAATGCGCTTTGAGTGGTTGGAAGACTAGAAAGGCGCTATATAAGTACAGTCCATTTACTTGAGGCTGGCTCCAGAAGTGAGTCAGTCTCCATAAGTCCCCATGTTCAAAATGTCCAACTTCACAGCAGAAATAAACATGTTTACAGCCTGGTACAAAAAACAGTTTTGGTCTCTATAGCTAATTTCCCCGTTCATGACAACTGTACTGAGGGTGAATTTTTATACAACTCACCTGTTCAGATTATATTAAGGCTTAAAGTTATGCAGGATTAAGAGCGTGGCGGAGGCAGGACTGCCAAGATGGCAACGGACAGAGCCACCACACTGAGCTTCGCAACAGCTATTCAGAAACCTGTTGGTGAAGTCACAGAGACCACATCCATGATTTATACAGTCTGTGGTTCTGGTAGTAGGATTTTGTTACTTTTGGGCAACGTCAGGCTGTTTCCCCCTGCTTCCAGTCTTTATGCTACGCTAAGCTAACAAAGATAAGCCAAAAGGATAATTTCCCAAAAACATCAAACTCATTCATCACATTTTAGGAAAGTAATCATTATCTGCTCTCCTATTTAACACAAAAATACAAAAATGTGATCTAACAAGTTAACCAGGGTCAGGACGTCCCCCTCCATTTGAAATCTAGTTTGAGTGGAGTGATTATGGTGAAACATATAAATGAAATCTCAGTAGAATAGGTAGAAAATGTAAATGTCTCAGGTGAATGTGTAATGCATTATAAAAGCTGCCCACCATCTTGCTGCACTTAAACAAATCACTCACAGCTGGAGAGGGACCACGGACCACTCACACTAAAGTGTCTCCTTTTTCCTGAGAATGATGGATAAAATCACGTGGCGTCACGGATGTCATAGTTCCCATGGCAACTCGCTGAACTCATACAGTGAAATGACAAGTGAGGGAATGCGCACGCACACATACACGCACACACACTTACATATTAAACAGTGCACATACAATATAGATGGAAAACAAAAGTGCCACTTAAAGACGGCCTTGATTACAAACCGTTCCTTTCCTGTGCCTCCGTGAAACCCCTCTCACAAGCTCTCACAACAACACACCTAATGTGACTAACCTCAGACTCAAGGCTTTCTGGGCCGACAAAACATTCAGTGTTCAGAAGTTGAGACACCGTGATGAAAAGCTCAAAATGTTAGCAGTATCATATCGAGGAGAGTTAAGGCTTCCTCTTCATTATTATCGCCACTTGTACGAGCTCACAAAGGTCATCTCCCATTGTACAGCTTCAGTAACACAAAGGCAGAAGAAGCAAAAGCATTGCCTTTAAAGGGTTATTATGTAACAACAGCACCTGGCTGCTGCAAGGACATCGAAACAACTGCAGCATATTTCCAGTGACTATATTAATATCTGTCTTTTACAGCCTCCCAAAGGACATCTACATTATCCGCCCCATCACTTTAACTCATACTCTGCAGGTGCGCTGTTTTCAGAAGCATCTCTTCCATGACGGTTGATGCCTTTACCTTTATATACCTGTCTGGGCTTATAGAGTGATGTGTGTGATGAAATAACTCAGGTACATTAAGACTGTAAAGAGTAAGGGGAGTTGTCAAAGTCAAGGGCGAAACAGGGAAGACGCTGTAGGACTCTGTAAATAGAGCAAGTACACAGAGGTGAGCATGCATAGCCTACAAACTGTTAGACACACACACTCACACACACATGCAGTACGCCTGTCCTCTTGACTTTCCTTTTTGCACACTGCTTTCAGCCCAGTATCTCTGGGAATAACAACTATATCGGACAATTCTGCACCTCACAATCTATCCAGTGGCAAAGCAGTGAAGTGAGTATAGAGGCCCATATGTGGTGATGAGGGTGTGCTGGTCGGGCTAGTGGATTGACACGTGGTATGTTTGACTTTGATGCAAGAAACCTGCCGCGGACCCGCAATCAACGTTTTTATTAATTATCAACACAAATGGTGACCAGGTGTTTAAGTTGCCTGAGCCAAACCTAACCTTAGAGTGGCTTTAATCAGTATTCCTATAGAAATCAATTAATCAGTAGCACAAAGTGCTTCAGACCCCGTTTTATACACAAAAACTGAGTAAATGTTCATCGTTTTGCAGTGAGGAAACAGCAAAGGCAGGATAAAACATTAAAATATAACAGACAAACAAACAAAATACATAGATCAAAAAAGGATTATGTGAAATGGCGATTTGAGGAGTAGTTTGGGCTCTTTCAGCTCTTTGTTTTGGTTTTCCAGCCAAAAACTGTTTTGGTTCACTCTCCACAGTGCAGCGAGCTCATAGACTGTATAAAATATGGACCCACAAGTTTCTGAAGAGCCGTTGTGAAGCTCAGTGTGGTGGGGAGGGCCACCGCCATCTTGGCAGTCCTTTCTCCGCCACCCACCTGTCAATCAAAGCGTCCACGCTCTTAATCCTGCATAACTTTAAGCCTTAATATAATCTGAACAGGTGAGTTGTATATAAATTCACCCTCAGTACAGTTGTCATGAACGGGGAAATTAGCTATAGAGACCAAAACTGTTTTTTGTACCAGGCTGTAAACATGTTTATTTCTGCTGTGAAGTTGGACATTTGAACATGGGGACTTATGGAGACTGACTCACTTCTGGAGCCAGCCTCAAGTGGACGTTTGAGGAACTGCAGTTGTTTCTGGCACTTCCTCATTGGCTTCACTTCACAGCCACAGAGGTTGCTGCTTGAGCAGGCAGTGTAAATTACCAGGTGTGTTACCTGGCTGACACCGAACATACAGGAAGGAAGACAAAATATCTGGTTACCAGTAGCTGCATGGAAGTGTTAAGTTACCTAATCCATACTATAACCACACCTTTTAGCTGTCATTGCCACAATTTAAAACACAAACTTAAACCACACCATAATTGCTGCGTGTAGGTATCACAAAGTGAGAAGTTCTTGACAGGTCACATGGTTGCAGCCCTCCTTCACATGACGTATTTTCACACTCACTTGTGTGGCTTTTTGAGGACAAACATCAGGCCTCTAATGGGTTTCCATGACATTTCTACTCACGTGCATTGTATGCACAGGAACGCAAACGCACAGATACAAACGGCGCTCTTTCTACAGTATGCTACACAAGCACATACAAGCAAACAAAAGAGCAGTGTTTAGAAGGTGCTGGCACTCGTACGCATGAGCACACATTTACAAAAGCACATGCATACTGTATTGTTAAGGAAAGGTTGCTATTTTAACAAATACCTCCCCCCCTAAACACACACACACACACACACACACACACACACACAAAAGACAGTGAGATAGTTTGGCCGTATTGTAAAGGAGAAGCTGTGCGATACGAGTCTGTGTGCTCCCACACTATCTGGCTGCTCATGTGAAGACTCTCTCTTGTCTTGGGGAATCAGAAGTAGGCCGAGTCAGTGGATGTGCTCATTTCATACACCATCACTGTGGATCACAGCCAAGGACATTCTTGCTTCAAATTGCCATGCTAGGGAATTTCAGCCATAAAGAATTAATCAGATTTTTAGCAGAATGGGATTATAAAGAAGATACAGCACAGGTCAGCTAAGCTGTCATTTATGTGGCTAAAATACTGACCATCTCTTAAGACGTTGTTACGCTCGTACTTCAGCGGTTCACATCCTAGATTTGGGCATATCAAAAAGGCAATTAATCACGAGAATGAGCCTCAAGTATATTGTGGTATGAATGAAATATGAGTAAGCTATAATGAAATATACATAAAAATAACTTGGCCTAGTTTATTTCATGGAGCTACAGTATAGTTGAATAGTGCCTTTGGTCTGTCCTTGGTGTCACTCATGAACAAAACTTTTTATCCACTGGAACTGCCCACTCTAGTGTGCTTTAAGCTTCCTCCGTTAACGTCCTCTTTGGCCTCTTCTCCTCTGTCATTATGTCCGTAGAGATTGCTGAGCCCACTTACTTTGCCTAAGTCCCCCGCATCCCAAACCTGTAAACCTCTTCTTCTTCTTCCCGGTGGTCCAAAACGCATGTAGTACAAACACTAACACTCCCCCGGTGCTCTGAGCTCACAGTCCAGGCAGCCCGGCTAACAAACTGAGCTAACATTAGCTAACAGCAGCTACAGTTGGCAGCAGTTTATTTCACTGTCCATCAGGAAACTTGAGTTGACTTGAGAGTTGAGGCGTACAAGACGTACGAATGACAGACACCATTCACCTGATTACAAGTCAGCGTAGCATCATCATGATCTTCAGTGCAAAATAAAAATAAACAGAGGTGTTGATTTGCATGAGCAAATGTAATCAGAGTAAGACTGAGTCATGCATATTCACTGCATAGTCACAAACTTCAAAAGACTTCACAGAGCACATGCCTGCTTATAGCTAACTACCCTCACAAAACAAGACGAGACAACAACAAGACAAAAGGAAGCAAACACGACACAGCAAACTAAACTTAAATCTTAAATCCCAGAATAGCCAGATGAATGTGTTGGTCGACTCCTTCAGAGAAGACAACCACAGCTGTGTCATTCATATTTTCATTAAAATATATTAGACAGACATACAACCCAACAAAATCACATTATAAACACATTTTGATGACATTAAAATGATAAATGTGAAGAATGTGATCCTCCTCTCCACCGTGGAGACCTGCGATGATCCAGATCCAAACTAATAACCAGTGCATAGCTTTATAGTCCTCTTAAGTATTCGAGCTTTCTGACTCCTTCTATTCCATGAAAATAAATAAATGGGTTATGAACTAACCATGTTTGAAAACTGTATGAATGGCAGATTAAAAATGAGCAGCAGCAGGAACCTAAACACAGCGCGGGTAGCACTAATAGAAATCGAAGGCAGGATGTGGAGTCTGAAAAGGATTTACACGACATACACAATAGTCGTCACCCATATTCTGCTGCGTGATTCATCATCGTACAGTAGGTCCAATGCAAATATTGGCTTACCTTTCAGAACAGATGCCTCATTTCATTAAAATCACTCCTGATAGTGTGACATGACCTTGAGCACCTGCAGGAAACAGACCAGATGGTGAGAGATGAGGTCTTTTTGGTCTGTAGGGACTTGGCTTGGGAGCCGGAGGGTGGCCGGTTCAAGTCCACTACGCGGACTGCAGTATGGAGTGTGGACTGTGTTAGCTGGAGGGGTGCCAGTTCACCTCCTGGGTACTGCTGAGTCGCCCTTAAGCCTTAACTTCAGGGCAACGCTGCATGGCTATCCACATCTCAACATTTGTATGTATATAAGCCCTTTGTGTGTGTTTGTGGGATAAAACTTGAACAAAAAAGCATCACCACATTGAGAGATTAACCTAAAATGTGACGTGGCCAAGTGATGGTGAGGATTAATAAAGTAAATCGTCTTCTTAAAGCAACATTGTGTAACTTTTCCATCATAAACAATCAGAGTTTAACTCCTGTTGATCTGCACTGACCTGTGATCAGGTGAATGGTGTCTCTGTCATTCGTACGTCTGTTCTCACACTATGTAACTTTGGGCTCCGGGTCGGGAGAAGTACGTAACGCTTTACGGCACTAAGTCACACACCACCAACTATTTCACTGATTTTGGTGAAACTGGATCATATTTTATGGAGAAAATGTTTTCTGGTTTTCCCTCTGATGTCCTCCGGCTGCTCCGCCTCAACTCTCTGTGATTTACAGAGTTTATGATGGACAGTGAAGTAAACTGCTGACAACTGTAGCTGCTGTTAGCTAATGTTAGCTCAGTTTGTTAGCCGGGCTGCCTGGACTGTGAGCTCAGAGCACCGGGGAGTGTTAGTGTTTGCACCACAGGAGTTTTGGACTCTATGGACATAATGGCAGAGGAGAAGAGAGTGAAGAGGACTAGTCAGTAATATTAGCTGGCTGCTATGTCTGCTGTTGGTGACCTTGTTGATGTTTGGCTGTTAGCAAAGTTGTCGACTCGCTAGTTTTTGATCAGAAGTAATGTAATCAGAACAAATACCCGAGTACAGCTGAACATAGTTACCACAGTGGGATTACACTCTGAGACTGGGGGCTGTATTGTTGCTTTACGGTTGAGTAGTTGCACTAAAACAACAACAACAGCACTGAATGATGTAAAAAATAATAATAAATAATAAAGTGTAAATATGTTGCATTGATCTTTGCAGCTTTAAGCTCAAATATTCAAAACAAACAGTAACTTTTGGGGTTTCTATCTAAACACTGTCTTCACTCAGCAGATGGCATGTCAGGCTGGTGGTAAACTGAAAGCACAAAGCAACCTGTTGCTCTGAAAGTTGCTGTTTATCTGCTGTGCAGTCATTTCGAGCGAACAACAGGAAACATGAGGCTGCTGCTGCCACTGCTGCTGTGTGGAGGGTTGGCCTCACGGTAATGACTGGAGTCAGGTAACCACCGGACAGACAGACACACACACACACACACACACACACACACACACAGACAGGCAGACAGACCGACCTCTATTCCTCCTCTCTCGGACGGGTTTGGGCACGAAGGGAGGCGGTGAGATCGGCTCTTTCCGGGACGGTTTCACTTCGCGTTTTTTTGGAAACAAACTTTGCAGAGCTGCTTCATAAACTTTCATAAATGTAACGACGTGTGTGTGCGCGCTCTGCTCCGGTGTTCATGTGACGAGCGTCGCGGTTCGTGGAGCTCATCCCCAAAAGAAGGCGACGACTCACTCAGGTGTTCAGACACACGGCGGGGAACTTTGTGTCCGTGTTTTATTCTTAATTCATTGAGCTGGAAAGTTACTGCAAGCTGCTGCTGCTGCTGCTGGTGCTCCACCATCTCCACCTCTTTCTGCCTGGTTTCAGTTTTTATTGGAAACTAAAAAAAATATCAAGTGGCCAGCTTTGAACAGGTAAGTGTCTTTTTTTTTTTTCTTTCTGTATGAATTTTAATAGAAGTTTGGAGTACGTGGTGGGTTAACACCTTTTGAAACTGGGCCAGGAGGTGGAAGTGAGCCCAGCCAGGGCTGGACAGCCCCAGCAGCTGTTGACTTGTCTGACCTCTGTTAAGCATTGCAAACCAAAGAGTCATTTTTTGATTAAAAAACCTCATATATGTGACTATTGGATCATTAAATCCTGTTTCAGTATTACTGAAATATACATGTTGCACTTGGACAAACAGTGAGCTAACCTTATCAAAGTTATTGTAGTCTTTATCTTGATGTCTGCACGGTAGCTCGCATGAATAAAGTGTAACACTTGCAGTTCTTTTACATGAGTAATTAACTCCTAAAAGCCTGAAGTCTGCAGAGCAATTACAACAGTTTATGATGCAGTGGTTCAGATAGTGGGGTTATCTTTTGACACTTCCCTAACTGCTGCAGCTGCAGCTGCATCTAACTGCCACACACAGATACAACAAAACACAGACGCCATGCAACCATGCAAATTTACATTAACCACACATTTATGCATGACTCTACTACCTACTTCACAAGCAAAAAACACATCGCAGTTTAACCACACCTCTGGCTACTAAATCCGTGCCACAGCTTTATTATTTGGTTTTTTTTTAAAAAGGCAGATTTTTTTGCCTCACGACCCATCAAACAAAAAAACACTGCTCAGCATGCTGATTTACAAGCAGAGAGCCCAGCAGGAGTTCCTGACATGCCTCTTCTTCTGTCAGGCTGACGAAGTGAGAGCCTCGAGGCCGTATCCAGGGGGTTTTACTCACCTCTGGCTTAATTTGACTCTCAGGAAAAGAGTTACTCTGTTAACAAGCGTACAAAAAGAGAGGTTGCACATAAAGGGTCCCAGCAACAGGATACATGGAAATATAAAGCTAAAAGAAGCAGGCTGATTACAGATCAGCACATGCTGTTTTTATGACGCACAGTAAAGAGGACAATCTCTGTCCCAGGATGATTATGAGATAAACTTTCACTGCTGTCACTTTCAGACAAACCTGTTCTAAAACACACAGTCTAACTATCTATTAAACTTAAAAGAAAGACATGTCATGCTGTAAATTATAAACTTGTTATCGTAAGTGATGGCAGCATCAGCTTGGTATCCGTGTGTCACTGGTTTTGTCAGTCTGTTGTAGTGGAATATATTTTACACTCAGTGTGACTCCATGGAGTGTTTTTGTGCTGCATGCTTGCAACATCACATTGAAACCACAAAAATACAAATTTCTGAGTGTAATCCCACTGTGGTAAATATGGACAGCTGTACTCGAGTATTTGTTCTGATTACATTACTTATGATCAAAAACTTCCTCTGTCAACGTCCTCTTCGCTCTCTTCTCTCTGCCATTATGGTACAAACACTAACACTCCCCCGGTGCTCTGAGCTCACAGTCCGGGCAGCCTGGCTAACAAACTGAGCTAACATGAGCTAACAGCAGCTCCAGTTGTCAGCAGTTTACTTCACTGTCCATCATGGCTTTCTGGGCAATATTAAGGATGTTGTATTATATTTGGTGCATACAAAATACAGAATAAAATGCATGTTTTTGTGCCACTTGCAAAGCTGTTTGGTTTTTGATATGAATCTGCAAAAATCAAACCCAAACTCACAAAGAGGAGAGGAGACGGGTCGAGTGGGCCAGATGGCTGTTTAAGACAGATAAAACAGGGAAGGATGGAAGAAACTGTGTGGTTGTCAGCACCACCAATCAGCACGAGTTTTATCTCTTCAAATGGTGTTGAAGAGATCAGGAGAGAGTCAGACTCTGACAAAGTGGAGGGAGATTAAAAAACTAGAAAGATAAAGGGGACGAGACAAAAGAGTAGCTGGGAGTGATTAAATCCAACCACTCCTTTGCTTGGCAAACTGGGTGATGGATGAGTTTTCAGCAGGAGGGAAATTCCTCACTGCCTCATCGCCCCCCCAGCATGTCTGTCCGTCCATCCTCGGCTGAAGTGAGATTGGATTTTCACACCTCTTTCCCTCGCACATCGTGTGTTGTCATTGTTTGCGCTTCCACGTTAATGATGCTCCATGAACGTTACATTATAATGTCAGAGCTTCACGGCTCGACGTTACGACTCTGACTGTCGGTGTGCTGCATACTGCACAAACACACTGTGCTTCAGGCTGTTATTGTTATGGCTGTAGAGAAGATTAGAGTCAGGCACCAGGTGAACAAAGATGGTTCACCTGGAAACAACAGATCAGTGAGACGCTGGGCTCTTTTTGGTGGCAGAGAGAGATCTCATCATTCAAGTGATGAAACGATGGAAGTGATAAATGACAAGTTTGTTCTCCAATCGTCACAGATCAGCATGTAGCATGCTGTTTGTTAACGCAGCACTGTTCTGCTTAAGATTATTTAATATTTCACTTCAAATTTGGAGACATTTGAAGAGAGAGATTTAAAAGCAGCTCAAAATGCACCAGACTCCTTCATAATTACTGCATGCAACACTTCCGCAGCGTAGTAAATGTTTATATTTTTCAGATTCCATGCAAGGTTTTGTACAAATTATTAGTTTAAAGTCTGTAGTCTTTGTCCCCTGACCAAGATAACCCTTATGACATCATTATGACATCACCAGGGTCTCTTTCCCAGGCTGAAGAAAGCTTCTCCAGAGACACAGAGCTGTTTTATCTGACTGCATCGTGCACACAGCGATGAAGGAGCTGATATTCATGTGTAAAACGGGTGGAGCGCTCCTCTTTTCAAGCAGCTTAATCTGTTATTATTATGTAAAGTGTTGCAGTCTGCGTTAGCGTAACATACGATGGGTTAATTTTCAATATGGCGAAATATTGAGACACATGCTGTTAATTCTATTTAGGACCGGGTGATACAATCATCTGTTTGTTTGCACATACCACGACACCTCGCTGTTGTGAGCAGGCACGATGGTAACATCTCAGGGCCCGGCCTGCCAGACTCACAGATTTCTAAATTGCTCCCCAGTGAGCTCACCTGGCCTACAGCATGTTTCTGCATTATGTCACCATGTGAGTTCAACATACCTGAGATACCGGCCACGCCTTCAACGTTAAAGTGAGGAGTATAGTCTGAAATTTCAACGTTGTGTGCTTTTGTCTCTCCTTTCGTTGTGTCTTTGTGTCGACACAAATTACAGATGGAGCTTTTTGTTCCTCTTATTTGCAATAATCTGTTGACTTGAAAAGCTTTCCGAAATTCTGTCCTGACAGCCGGTGAGAGACGGAGGAAGGCAGAAAAACATTTACCGTCTTCAGTTTACTTTGTCGTACACATGCCCTTCTTTTGTCACCAGCAGCAGCAGCAGCGGTGCTTTTAATCAAGCAGACAAGGATTAGACAGTTAAGTAATGTGTTTTGGTTGTGAAGGTAATGATCTGAGGAGATGACTAAGAAAGACCTGAGCCGCCTCTGACGGGATCATCTTTTTAAAGTCTTTCTAAGATTACACAGTCCGTTAAAAGAAGCTGTTCTCTCTCTGCACACCCCTCCCTGTGATTTCACCTCCTGAATCAGGAGGCCATTTTTCAATTGTTTTGCTTCCTCTCGGGAAAAAAGTACAAGATATTTCCTTTTTGAAAAAGGACCCAAAAATAACAACAAGAGAAAAATAATAAGCTCCTCCAAAGAAATGTAGGTAAATGCATAACTGGGTAGCAGCGCCTCAAAGAAGAGTTTGTTTTCTTTGTTCTTTGTTGTTTCAGTTTTAGTTTAGTTTTAAGATTTAGTTGCATCTAGTGGTCTAATCGCTGCATTGCAATCTCCTCACATCACCCTCGCCTGCCTAGTGTAAAGGAGAAACAACACTTTAAGGGTCCTGTCTAGAGTCAGTATTTAGTTTGTCTGTTCTGGGCGACTGTAGAAACACGGTGTTTTTAAGATGGCAGGCTCTGTGAAAGAGGACCCGCTCCCACTGTAGATATAAAAGGCTCAAAATATTCTATTTATTTAGATGAAAACATAGTTATGAATATTATATTCCATGTCTGCCTTATTCTGAAAATCTTGCACACTGGACCTTTAATTTTCTTCTTTAAAACAACCTGATAGAAATGAGATTTAAACTTTAAACTTTAAACTTTTTTTTACCTTCGAAATATTCTTTTTTTAGTTTTATTTTGGATGACTTGTAATTTAAATTTTACATATTTATTATATATAATATGCAGTATATCTAATTCAAATGTGCCATGAAAGGCAAATGTTACATAACCAGCCGCACAGAGTTGAGTTTGGCTCTTTGACATTCACTTGCGCAATCGTCCGGTGTTCCTATTTCTGTGCGAATGAAACCAAGAAGACGCCCTAAATAATGCAACCTCAACACGTCACACAAAAACAAATACACATGTCTGAATACACACTGCTGTGCTGTGGTTGTGAGGTTACATTGTCTGGTTAGCCGCCATAGAGGAGGAGAACACAAGCTGCTGTACAATGTAGGAAACAATTACCTGAATGAGGCGTGGGAATGTATTTGAAATGCTGGCAAAGCACGAGCGCATGTCAGACACGAGATATGCTTCAAGTTCTGTGCATTAAATTGAGTGAACACCACAAACTGCTGATGAATAGCAGAGATAGGCCCACATCTTTTTTGGGTGTGTGTGTGTATAACAGGAAGAGATGGAGGTGTTGTCACAATTTAACGATGCCAGCAAGCTGTCTAATGTTACACCTCCTTCCAAAGCTGCAGCTAATGTGAGATGTTGTTGTTGTTGTCTAATCAATTAAAGCTTGTCGCTGCCAATTCACAGCTAGTTTGGAAGAAACTCACCTGATGGTGAATCGCTCAAAATGCCAACGACAGATCTGCTTCCCACACTGAAATGAACTGATTTACAGAGCCTGTTCTGTGTTTGTGCGGTGCTGGTAGCTGTGGTTTTGTTGGAAGTGCACGCACATACAGTGGAAATATCCTTTTATCATCAGAGGAGGCTTGAAATTTAACAATTTTTCTTTTGCTGCTAACAGGCGTACTTTCTGTTGGCATAAAACGCTGCAGCTGCACAAGTTACCGTCATCTCAGTTATAACTAATTAATGGATTTGTCAATCACACATTACAGTCCCAATCACCTGTCCTCCAGTGTCTGTCCAACACTGACACAAAGTGTCTTCAGTGTGTTCAGGTGTTCTTCATGTATTTTAGAGTTTGTCATTTCCTGATAAACCATAAAAAGTTGTTGATGATGTCATCCTGCACTCAGGGTACGGCGTGTACTAATTTTAACACCCAATGAAACGCTTTCTCTCTTCTGACGCCGCCGGAGCGGAGTGCTTCCTGTTTGATCAGTCTGTGAGTGACTGTGAGGGCTGCTACAGTCATCTCTGTCCAGGCCTCACTGATTACTGAACCACAACTTTACAACTTTATTCAGACTGGATCAGATTTTACTCATACTTTGGCCTAACCACTCGTTAAAGCTGTTAGCAGGCAACAGAACCGGGCTTAGCGTCAGACTGGACCGGGTTCGAGCACAGCCTTTGAGGTCAGCCGTGTAGCTAACTGAACTGACTCAGCGCCGGGATGCCAGGAGCCAAACCACTTGTAGAAACTTGTACGTCATGCCTGCTGTTATCTTGCTTTGTTTGCAGTCCCTCTCTTATTTGCACAGTATTATATCCGTATCCAGTGTACACGACTGTTCATCAAGCGTACAGCTTGTGTTAATGATCCCTACATCAGAAAATTTGTCTTGTTGCCAGCTTAATTTTTATCCCTGCTCCAGGCCAGTGATGAAGACATATTATTTGTCTGACCATAAAGAGAGTGTACCTTGGGTTTCCTGGATGTGTTTGACCTTGATGCATTGACTAAAACCCGAAGAACACATTATGTTGCCGTAGAGAGAGGAAGCATTCCTCTTTACCAGCCTCTTGACCTCTTGGGTCAGTCCTTGGTGGTGGTGTGAAGTGCTGTTGACCGAGCTGTTATTGAAACCCCACAGTGCTGGGTCCTGGGACTCAGCCAAGACCTTTAACCCTGATGCAAATGGCTTTGGAACTGTACATATGTAGAAAATGAATGTTGGTTAAACAATTTCAGATGTTCAGTTAATCTTAAAACCTCAGACACTTCAACAACGAGGAAGATCAGATATTAAGTTGACCATCTGACAAAGTTACCGTTTATCTAACTGTCCCGACTGTTCTTTGACATTTTACAAGAGGGGAGTGTGTGAGAACAAAGTTTGCTGTGTACTTAGTAATTAGTCAAAGGCCGACATTACTGTCAGACGTTATTTGAACAAGGATTTTATTAACCTTTCTCGATAATGTAGACGCTGCTGTAGTCGTAGTGCGGTTGGTTCATGTGGGATTGAAGAACTCTTTAAATCATTTAGGTGGTAACGATAATAAAAATCTGAGAGTTACAGACACGGCTGTCGGAATAACAAAGGAACAACTGTTTAAGAGTTATATTAAAGAGAGAGCAGGTGACGGAGAAGTGGATGAGGGAAAATGAGAGAGAAATGAAAGACAGCCTGGAGCAGAACAAGAGGGGAAACCTGAGAATAATGAGCTAAATCCAATTGGGTACCAAGTATCTTCATAAAACCTCTGTGAATATAAAGAGATCATCAGGTCTGATGAAATGGAATATAACTTCCTTGGAAATTGCCAAAGAGATGCGAGTTAACCGAGTTTAATTCAAGTACTTTTGTGTGATATTAATCAGAGGCGGCAGCATTCACGATTTTCTCCCCACAGCTTTGAGCTCGGCAGGCGTGACAGTTTATTTAAATAAAATCTAAAACAGGTAGGAGGATTTACATTCTCATTTATATGATAACACAGTCTGTGTTTGCAGCCTGAGGAAATGGTATCTCTGCCTCTCTGACACTGAGCTAATCACAGTGGTGCAGTCAAATCATCACATTGATGCTGTTTACACGACGCTGTGAATCAGTTTTCCTCAGTGCTGCAATGAACATTTAACTGCAACTAAGTTTCATGAGTCATTTTGACTAAAAGTCAGTCCCAGATTTACTCTTGTCCGGCGGCTTCTTGCTCGCTCACTCTCTCCTTTTCTCTTCTTAGCTTCCTCCGTCAACGTCCTCTTCGCTCTCTTCTCCTCTGCCATTATGTCCACAGAGGCTGCTGAGCCCAGTTACATTGCCAGCTCCGGTTCTGGCACAACACCAGCCCCAGCCCCGTCAGCATTTTCCCACACCCAGGGCCTGAAAACCTCTTCTTCTTCCCGGTGGTCCAAACGCCTGTGGTACAAACACAGTGCATTAGCTAACAGCAGCTACAGTTGTTTAGCAGTTTACTTCACTGTCCATCAGGAAACTCTGTAAATCACAGAGAGTTGAGGCGGAGCAGCCGGAGGACATCAGAGGGAAAACCAGAAAACATTTTCTCCATAAAATATGATCCAGTTTCACCAAAATCAGTGAAATAGTTGGTGGTGTGTGACTTAGTGCCGTAAAGCGTTACGTACTTCTCCCGACCCGGAGCCCAAAGTTACATAGTGTGAGAACAGACGTACGAATGACAGAGACACCATTCACCTGATCACAGGTCAGTGCAGATCAACAGGAGGTAACGTCTGAAGTGTTTTTTTTAATGACGTTGTTTGTCCACAGTTATAATAAAGAAGGAGGGACGTTAAACACACCTACAGATGTATTTGTAACATCGTACTGTGTTGTCTGGTGTGCTTTTAATGATGGTTTCTGGTCTTCTGGCTGCAGTGTGTTATGTGAGATGATGTGTGTAATCGTGACTGAGCTGCGAGGCACACCAGGCCTACAGGCTTTTGACTCCATGACAATAGCGAAAATGAACCGAGACCGGATTACACCAGTCCTGCATTCCTCTCCAAACCTGTTGTGTGACACACGCACTAACCCTGCCTGTGCACACACACACAGACACAGACAGAGAAATCACTGAAGCAAGCCAACACATGTCTCACATACGCTCGCTCAAAGTGCAAGGAGAACATTAACCAACATGAGGAGTTCAATCAGAAGAGGCCAAACGACTGAAAGGTAACACAATGAAAGAGTTCCCCTGTGGTTTATCGGTGCTGCTGCAGCACTATTGTGTCCTGAGCTACATTAACTGCATTAACAGTATCGCCAAACAAAGCATTTTTCTGTTCAGTTAATTGTTCTTGTAAGCCAGATCCAGTACACACCCTTTGTTTATTGTAATCCGCTGCACTGTGGGAACCTCACCTGTCAAAATCTGCTTTCTCTTAACACTGTTAATGCACAACGTGGTGACTGATTAAACCGCAGAGCAGCACCAATAAATAAACTCCAGAGCTCCAGTCTGACGGCATGCATCAGTGAGCAGAGACACTTTGTCCTCTGGCGTTTTGCAGGTGACCCGTACCTGTAAAGTAAAGTCACACTTTGACCTCCAGTCACAAGCAGCTCCACGGTCACTCCTCTTTCCGTTGAGCCCATGCAAAACAAAGCTGACAATTAGTTTCATTATCCATTATTATGTCAGTTACTTCTATTCTTCTAACATAAAAACTCCCGATGGCGTTTATTCGCAGCAGCCATCGTGACTTCTTCAAATATCTTGTTTTGTTCAGCAGTCCAAAGAAATCCGGTTGTCTTTAATCAATTCAGAAAAAAGAGGTCACTTCATATATGACTGTTAACTGATTATAAACATTGTGACAGTTCATTTCTGTTCTTTCGAATAATTTGTTAATCTTTTCAACTTGTGAAGACAAGTTTAATCAAGCATGGAGGTTTGTCCTCGCCACTGTCGCCATAGTGAAAGCTGTTAAAGGTTCCTCTGGGCTCTCAGCCGTCTATCTTCATTTCCAGGTGTGTATATATACATAGCCATGTATCATCCACATATACAGGTTTATCATCTGCACACCCACGTTTGCAACAGAACTTTACATTCAGCTGATGCTTTTATCCGAAGCGAACGTGATGAGGACATGTTAGTGCAGCAATAAGTGCTGTGACAGTTGTAGAGGGGGATAGATGTATCATGTCCAGTTGTTGGTAGTGTTGTAGAGGAGGTCCTCTCTGAAGAGCTGGAGGTCTTCAGGAGGTTTGTGAAGGTAGAGAGGGACGCCCCTGATCTGGTAGGAACTGGTAGGACGTTCCACCAACAGGAACAACAGCATCGATGAGCAGCGGCATGTGTGTGACGTGATCTTTTGGGTTGATTGAAGACCAGGCGTACCGCTGAAGGTACCAGATCGGCTCGGGGTCCTTCATCTGCTGATGACGTCAACGAATGGGACCATAACTAGATAAACGCTGTACCTCCGTCGGAGAGTTGACAGAGTTGGTTTTTGGCGGCAGCTATGGAGCAGCAGTAAACTGAGAAAAAAAGAAAAAAAAAGAAAATCTATCTCGATTGAGAAAATCTGGAGCAATTTAGTTTGTCCGAGTGGCGTTGACGTAGATACCGTATTGTGTGGAGGACCCCGAGCCGATCTGGTACCTACACCGCCACGTTTCACACATGTTCATCTCATATTCTGTTATAAAAGTAACTTTACATGCATGAACCGTTTTAAATCTGGTCCATTTATTCCCGATTTGGTAGAATTTGTCTTTTCGGATCCTCAAAGACTGAATAAATATTTCCAAAATTGTTCCAGACCATCTTCCAGTGTGGCTGGTGCTGGATTTCTTTCTAGTGATTGATTTTTCTTTTTAATTTTACTTGCAGCTAAAATGGCCTTCAGCATTTGCCAGATGAAGTCTCAGAGTTCAGCGGTATTTGAGTCTTGAATAGCGTGCTTCAGGCTTTGTGAGCGCCGTTCCAATATAAAGCTGTTTTCTTCGGGCTATTTAGAGATAAGGGTGTGTTGTGCAGTTAATTATGTACAAAAGTCAAACAGAGGAAGGTGTCCACATCAGGTTTGTAACCGTAGGTGCATAATTGTGGTTGAAGTTTTTGTCACTGGTCTTGTGAAACCTCTGCATGTGTCTGCATGTGAGATGCCTGGCACATATTGTGAGGTGTCACAGTGTAAATTGATTGATTGTGTGTGTGTGTGTGTGTGTGTGTGTGTGTGTCTGAGCTGGGTTTTGGTGCAGATGAATGTTTATGTTGTGTCACAGCGTCATGTGTCTTGTCAGGACTTGTCACAGGTGTCTCAGACTCTGATCCCTCTGTTCACGTCGTTTTAAACCTCTGCTTCCTCGCAGGATTTTCCATTTCTATGAAGTCTCCGCGTCTCATCCGTCTCTTTCATTTCTTTCATTCTAACCTCGTCTTTTCTCTCCCTGCTCTTCATGAGGACTCGGCCTCGTGTCAGTCCTTGCTCTCACTCTGGGTTTTGTTTGAACAGTCCACAGCGTTGACCTTTTACTTCCCTCTCTGTTTATCTTTTTTTGCTTCCTCTCTCCAATTTCATCGTCATTTGATGCCATCGTGTAGAGACTTGACTTGTTTCAAACTTTCTGAGATTCCCTAAAATTACAGCTACACAGATTTCAGACGTTATAAACACAACAAGACGTGCACAACTCTACCAAACTTAAATATATTGTTAAAAAAGGCTATAATAACATTCAGTTAGTTACAAAAGCCGACTTTGCCCTCAGTCATGCTGTCTCTGTTTCACATGAAGCTCAGCTAGCCTGTAATCTTCACTCCTCTGCACACACACACACACACACACACACACACACACACACACATGCATTCCACCTCAGGGTTAAAAACCGGTGTTTCCCCCCTTATCATGAACGTTAATACGTGCCTCAACTGTCTGAGCTCAATGTTTGGGAAGATAAATCTGCAGATAGAAGAGTTCACGAATGTCAAAACATCGAAACCACGGTGATTAAGTCGGTCTGTCTTCCAGCTTAAAGGCGACAGCTGATTAGCCATTGTCTCTGACTGTGAAGTCATGCAAGGTCAAGACTGAGTACAATACATCTGGACAGCAAACCCACAATTTACTAATAATGTTGTGTTTTTTAGGAGGTTTTCCAACTCCAATTCCCAACAACCCTTATGTGTGTGTGTGTGTGTGTGTGTGTGTGTGTGTGTGTGTGTGTGTGTGTGTGTGTGTGTGTAAGGAATTTTAATCCGTGCATGAAGGGCGGACCCCGCCACTAACAATGACAACTGCTACATAGAGAAGTGATTACAGAATGTAAATACATTCAGTGGCTACTGTTTAAAAAATGCCCACCATAAAAGGTGTCGGATCATATTCAACATAGTTTTATCTATCTATATATATATATATATATATATATATATATATATATATATATATATATATATATATATATATATATATATATATATATATATATATATATATATATATATATATAAAGGCCAGATTATAACAGAAGTTATCTCAGGATACGTTCCACACAGAGCAGGTTATAGTGTTATTTACGGACCCAACAATTCCCGCCATGAGCAAACAACGACAGTGACAAGGAAAACTTTCCTCAAGCAGAACCTGGATTATGATGAAGAGAGAGAGAGAGAGAGAGAAATCAATAATAACAATGATAACTACAATTATAATTATATTACAAATACGATTTATAGTAGCGCTAACGATGACACACACATTTTTACTGGACTGCCTTGTTTCAAAGATATCTTGCACATTTCAAATATTTTGAGTTTGCACATTACCTCGTCTATATTTCTGCACATATCATATATAAATCCATATATAACCATGCTGTAAGACTCTGAGGTTTATTATGTTGTTTATTACACTGTTGTAATTAAACTTGAGTGACATTTCTGAAACCGAGCCATCCTGGGATACGCGTGCAGTCAACAATGTGACTTCTTCACAGTCGGATTAAATAGATAATCCCGCGTGTTGATCGTACTCAGTGAGCCGAGATGACTCATCCACGCTGCATTGCACATTATTGTTGAGCGTCAACATGCATATGTATGTTCCGGATGACCGTGTTAATCTCTGCAGCCTCTCCGCTGATTTGATGAGTGGATGACAAGGTTTTACAAAGGCCTCACCACGCTGTCACTTTTGATCTGCTGCTCAGCTTAATGACTGCAGACTGTGAGCTTCTCACCCAAAATCCTTCCAGAGTTAATATTTGAAATGTGAGCGGCAGATGGCGATTTTGTCATGGCTAGCGATCAGAAGCTTGTGCCCATATTGGGAACCACTCAGGGCAGCCATATATAATATTTCGATTCATGTCAACCATCTGTGTGTTTGACTAATGACATAACGGCTGCACAAACTGTGTTCTGATGGCACAGAATATGTCAGTGAGACAAACCTGCTGCACAAAGGTAATCATACTAAGTCTTCATGTCTTTTTCAGTTCGGTTCAAATAAACTCACAGGTTTGGTTCTTTTGACCAAACAGCTGCACTGAGACTTCTTGAAAACATCAGTCTATATATTTTTTGATACTAGGCGGTAGTAGGTGTTTTTTTTGTTATGAATTTAGATGCTGAACTACGATGAAACATAGACTGTATAAAGCTGGACGTCGTGACGTCACACACAGGTTTTTGAAGAGCCGTTGTGAAGCTCAGTGTGGCCAGTGTGCCTCCGTCGGCTAATCTAAAAAATGGACAAAGATGTGGAGCGTGGGTGGAGCTGAGGCAGGCTGAATGACACCAAACCCACCTGTCAATCAAAGCGTCCACGCTCTTAATCCTGCATAACTTTAAGCCTTAATATAATCTGAACAGGTGAGTTGTATATAAATTCATCCTCAGTACAGTTGTCATGAACGGGGAAATTAGCTATAGAGACCAAAACTGTTTTTTGTACCAGGCTGTAAACATGTTTATTTCTGCTGTGAAGTTGGACATTTGAACATGGGGACTTATGGAGACTGACTCACTTCTGGAGCCAGCCTCAAGTGGACGTTTGAGGAACTGCAGCTTTTGATACTTCCTGTGTTGCTGCTTGCTATTAAACTGATCTGCTGCTGATGGAAACAAACTGAATAAGTAATTCACATACTGTGTGTGTATATATATATATATATATATATATATATATATATATATATATATATATATATATATATATATATATATATATATATATATATATATATATATATATATATATATATATATATATATATATATATATATATATAAATATATATATATATATATATATATATATATATATATATATATATAAATATATATATATATATATATATATATATATATATATATATATATATATATATATAAATAGTTTAGTAACCATGGTAACATGTAAGCTCATAAACACGTGACTGCAGAGATCTATATGAGTCTCATTAGCCTTGAATCTTAATATTCATAATTAATTGCTGGTTTGTGTTGCTGGAGGAGATAAATAAGGACACGATGCAGCATGCTGTAATAATGCCACATTCAGACTCACTCATTCATTTGAATGAGGCCTGCAACACTACGCTTCATTGGCTCATTGAACACGTACATGTATTAATGCATACATGCATTCCTGGTACTGTAGATTACTTTGTACCTTTTGTAGTATTTCTACTGTTTACCTGATCTTTGTTGTGACAACAGATGAAATGATAATTCAAATTCTGAAGTATTTAACTGGGCATTCGTCAAATTCAGTGATCTGTGCTTCAGATTTCACGTCCTCCATTAAAGCGATTCCTTGCATTGTTTTCATGCAGGGTTGTTTTCAGTCTCTGATGTGCAGGCATGCCTCGCTGTCAATTGCTGCGATTAGACTTGGCACACGTGCAGAAATGTAGTGAGAACTGCCTGATGAATGAGTTACCTGTCAGCTCCTGTAACACCCTTTTTTTAACACCTTCATTCACCGAGCTGCAGATGTGAAAACGAGCCGGGAGCCCCGTGCAAACTTGACAGTTAGGAAACATCACGTGATGTTATTTTCTGGATCAGCCCACGTAGAGATCGTATGGAGTTCAGTGGGTGTGTATAAATGTTCCTTTACCGCACAAAGATACTATGGTCCGAGCCAGGCGGAGGCTAAAACCAGCCTTCCTCCTGTTGAACAGAGACTCTATTGTGTGTGTGGTACCTGACAGCACGCCATTGATCCCCCTCGATCCTTTTTTATAGCCGTATAACTAAGAAGACAAAATGAGAGCAGAGGAATTTTCTCCTTTGAGGTGTTATTGTTTCATCATCATCGTCTCTCTCCTCTCTCAACATGATTTAGTCAAATTGTCAGCGCATTAAACTTTAGCTTTAGTCTAACCACCAAACACCGGGACCTGTTGGAAGACTTCTTTTGATATTCCCTTCGCAGTGATTCCTTTGATGCTCTCGAGCGCGCTTGTTTCAGCTGTGATCATTTATGCGACCTAACTGTACGTATCTGCAAATATGGGATTGGTAGGTTGATGACTTTGAAGTGTGTGCACACGTTATTTGAGCCTCGGTGTCGGGCTGAAGTAGGACCGACGGTCGTGCCCGTGAAGTGCAAGCGCTGATAAATGACTTGGAGTAAATCTGTGATGTATGTTGTTGACTTTGATAATCCCCAACACGCTCCAAAGTCTACTACACGCTGTTGGCTGTGTGACTTAGGAGGCAGACGCATGTCACACATTAACCCTCCATCTTTTACTGATGTACACACACACACTCACACACACACACACACACACACACACACACACACACACCAGTGGAATGCAGTGTTTTCATTCCTGCGACCTAGACTGTCAATCAGAGGAACTTGGTGGAGCACCACCGTCCAAGCTACACAACTTCCACCCATACCACCCATCCACATAAACACACACTCATGCATTACACACACACACACACACACACACACACCCTCCCACTGTGTGTCAAATTTATTTCTATGTAGATAAGCGGCATATCCTTCTCCAATAATGCAGTTTCTGCTGCAGAGTCTGTAATGCAGCTGAAAATCAATAGCTGATGAAAAAGCACTTTACCACACTTCCCTCCGCCCGTCCCTCAAGCTGCTTCAGAGTGATTGCTTCTTTGATTGCGTCGTCTCCAACTGGATTTCTATCTAGGAATTTGTTTTACAGTTAGTTGGCCGTCTGTTGAAGTCAGGATCTTCCTGAGCAACAGGTTGGTGACGACAGCAAAGGATGCACCAGTTCAGAGATCAGGGTCGTTGCGATTGCATGTTTTGTCTCTAATCGTCTGGAGGACGGCGATGTTTGGACTCTTCCTGTTCCCAAACACATGGCTGGAAGGATATTTTCAACTTTGGTGGCCTTGGAATACTCCGTCTCTGTCTCACAGGCCCAGAGATGTGAAGTCATTTTGAGTGTGACTGCAGGAGCCTGACTTGTCATAAATGTGTATATTTTATTTGAGTTACAAAACAAAAGAGTTCTGACCTAGAACAGCCATTATAGACGATGAATCATTTCAGTATTTGCTCTTGACACTGCACGTTCCTGATGTCTTGCTATTTCTCTAGTTGTTTTATTTCACACTATTACAAACTAAAGTTAGTTTAATTTGAGATAAAACTGGAGGAAAGAAAGTGAATATCTGAATATATATCAAAAAGGAGATCCTCGATGATGGAGTCTGATGGAGGAGCAGGTTCAGATACGATGTTTGTTGGTCCCTTCAAAGTTTACCTGACACTGGCTCTGAGAGCGATAATTCCCCTTCTTAGTCTTTCCTAGTATTATGGTATAATGCATATATTGTAAGGCTAATAATAGCCATGATAAGATTTATTGATTCATTCTTAGACTTTGTATTGATTATTGAAATGATCTTCAAACAGGGCTGCACTAAAACGTTCAAAGATGAGGCTACACTGTTATCTGATGAAATATTCTGATTCCATTCAGATTTTTTTGGCATTTAACCTTTAAAAAGGTTTTTTAAATTTTTGCACCCCAGCTTGCAGCACACACACACACACACACACACACACACACACACACACACACACACACGCCAACTGTGTGTGCTCTCTTTTATTTTAGGGCAGAAATATGAATGAGACATTCAGAGCTTCATTTGAAAAATGTAAATATGACACGATGAAAATGATGTTCATTGATGGTCATCCCAGTAGTTTTAGAATTCTGGTAGTTGTATTATTAAAAACCTTCTTCTTCTTCTCTGCTCCTGTCTTGTCCACTTCGCCTCTTTTTACTTCTTTAGTGCTGTAGAGGAAGAAGAGTTGTTGAATAGAAGCCGGATAATAGCTCCCATAAAAAGCAGCAGCAGCTGTAGCAGATGAGCTGCACTTCATAGTGGAGATGATTCCAGCATCACTAATACAGGTATTAGAAATTAATACAACTATTAATGTCAGCACACAACAATCGCCCACCTCCGTCCGTCCTCCCGTCGTCTCTCCAAGAAATGGAGCAGAAACTTCAAAGTGGCGAGGAGGAGCCGGGTGGCCAGCGGTCTAATTGCATCATCACACAAAAACAAAATGTCACTGGGTGGCCTTTTAATGACTTCCCTCCGCCCCCTCCTCCACCTCCCTGTATACCTGAAGCTATTATAGCAACCCTGTGTACGCTCAGTGTGTTCAGTGGCCTGTGTTTACCGAATCAGCCAATTCAGAAGACTGTTGATCTCTCTACAAATTAAGTACGTCTTAAATAAACCTGCAGAGATTAGAAGATTAATTGATGGTTTGACAGAAAATTATCAACAACTCTTAATTTTGTAATTATTAATTGTCTCAAATGTGAGGATTTAATGCGTTTGGTCACACGTGACAGTGAACTCAGTATCTTGGTGTATGTGGACTGAATTAATCTCCTTGGCTGACATGAAATTATGACCGGCTCTTTCACTGTTTTCTGACATTTAATCGATTAAGTGAGGAAATAATCTGCTGATTAATCAATGATGAAAGTAATTGTTACTTTGAGCCTTAATCTTGATTTATAGCCAAATAAATGGTGATAATATAACTGTAGATGTTCTGACATGATAACATGTCTACTGTCTTTCTGTTGTATCGTGTAATGTCTGCTCTGATGAAGCAGATTCACCATCAGAGAGGTTTCAGTCCAGACATTTACAGACTTATTACAGAGTCTCGAGATTGACAGTTCACAGCTTTCATGCTCCACCGTAGCCTGAGTCCATCCCTGTGAAGTCAATGTCTTACCTTTCCAATAACATGCACACACATATGTCCTTATCTGAGTAGGATAACGTATTTAAATAAGAGTTCCTCGTGTCACATGTTGTGAAATGGGATTTAAGGCAGAGTGTAATCCCACTGTGGTAAATATGTTCAGCTGTACTCGAGTATTTGTTCTGTCGACAACTTTGCTAACAGCCAAACATCAACAAGGTCAACAACAGCAGTCAGCCCAGCTCGGCGTCTGTCTTTCAGCCTTTTATTTCACCAAGCTCTCACCAACCACTAAAAGTCAGTCCCAGATTTACTCTTGTCCGGCGGCTTCTTGCTTCACTCTCTCCTTTTCTCTTCTTAGCTTCCTCCATCAACGTCCTCTTCACTCTTTTCTCCTCTGCCATTATGTCCATAGAGGCTGCTGAGCCCGGTTACATTGGCCACTAGCCCAGCTCCTGTTCTGGTACGACGCCGTCTCCGCTCCCCATCAACATTTCCTTGCACGGCGAGCCTGAAAAACTTCTTTGCCTGGTGGTCCAACATTATCTAACAGCAGCTACAGTTGTCAGCAGTTTACTTCACTGTCCATCAGGAAACTCTGTAAATCACAGAGAGTTGAGGCGGAGCAGCCGGAGGACATCAGAGGGAAAACCAGAAAACATTTTCTCCATAAAATATGATCCAGTTTCACCAAAATCAGTGAAATAGTTGGTGGTGTGTGACTTAGTGCCGTAAAGCGTTACGTACTTCTCCCGACCCGGAGCCCAAAGTTACATAGTGTGAGAACAGACGTACGAATGACAGAGACACCATCCACCTGATCACAGGTCAGTGCAGATCAACAGGAGTTAAAATCTGATAAGAAAAGTTACACAGTGTTGCTCTAAATTCCTGAAGTGTGTTTTGCATAGACAGCTTGTATACATTTCATCTGCGTGCCTCATATTTTACAGGCCAGTTAATTCAGAGCAGCAGGAGGCGTTGCTGGTATGTTAGTGCTACCTATCAGATCACACTGATTAAACCTCCACAGGGACTTTCTTTTGACCCTCTTAGAATTTTGTGGTATTGTGCTCAGTTTGAAAATAATCGTTTCTTTACATGTAGTATGATTTGGAAAAACAATGCGGCCTCTTTCATTGTTATACAGCGCTGCCAATGAGTGTGTATGAGAGCCACGAGCAGTGAACTGTGATACTAAATGATTCTTATAGTTTTTCATTCCAGACGCCCCGCTGTGCCTCCATCTGTTCCCACAGAGCTAATGTCACTACACCAGCACTCAGTGTATAGACTTCATGGCTCCCCGCTAGGCAAATATACATTGTTATATAAGCATGCACACATACACTGAAAGCAAATATACATTCTTTTGCAGCGGGGCAGGAGGAATGTTTGCAAAGGAACTGACTGAATGACTGAGAGGCAGCTGGAGTTCCTGGACCTTTCGACACACGCATACACACACACACACACACACAATTTTTCACATTTTTGTGGCTCCAGCTGCACGAGATCTGCTAAAATACCTCAAGTGATGTCACTTGAGTCAGATGGGGCTGAAGACGACTGGAATCTGGAGGTGTAGAGTTAAAAATCTGCAGCCTGCTCCTCTCAGCTCGAGGCTACATTTGCCATGAGCAGAACACACTCGAACCTCTGGCCCAAATCTAGCCCAGAATTTGCTGCTTTTCTTTGTTGTAAATCATCATGAAATAAATCTTTCTGGATTTTGGAAAAACAAGTTATGTGCTCGTCAGCTTTAACTTGTTTTTTTACTGAAACCAGAAGATGAAAGCTCTTGTAGGTTGATCTAGACGTTAAATTAACATTCCCCCTAGAAGCAAAAGTATATTTGCAGCTTAAACATCTCTAACATCTGTTACACAGTGTTGCAGGTAGCTGTCGTTAACCAAAGTGTTTCTACTGAGTATCTTTACTCAAGACAGAACTCAACGAATCACCTTCGTACCAGATTATATCAACATCAGGATTAGAGTGCTGATATCAGGCAGTGGTAGTCAGAATAATCTCCAACTCTTTAATGTGAGGGCTGAACAGGACTCTTAAACCAGAGTTAGTGAGTAACAAACCCACTGAATGTAGTCAGCACAGGATAAAGTGCACATTTGACTGACATAATATAATTATAAAACATATGTACAACTTAGACTTATATATTGTGGCATATCGTTTATATCCATATAGTTTATTTTGCGTTAAAATGACTATACATTTCTTCCCTTGAGCCGCCAGTTCGCTTTTATTTCTCCTCTCCCTCTGTCCAGGTCTCCCGCTGCTCGTTAACATCGTCACGTCAGAGTCTCCAATAACTCCAGAAAAAGTCTCTAGATTTGTCGCTAGTCGCTTTTTGGGAAAAAACAAATCACTAGAGGGTCTGAAAAGTCGCTAAATACAGCGACAAAGTTGCTAAGTTGTCAACACTGGACCACTGATTAGTGTGTAAAGAACCAAAGCAGCGGGGTTAGAGGTGGTGCACAGGTCTTGACCTGTGTGTCAGCTGTTGCAGTGCATTGTGGGATTTGTAGTATGAGTGGTGGGAGTGCGATTCACCGGCGGGCCATTAATAAAATTATCCGGCCACGGAAAGAATATCGATATATGTGTCGCCATTCAGCTAAAAAATATCGAGATATGACTTTTGGTCCATGTCGCCCAGCCCTACTCATGGTCACACTTTAATACAACAGAGACATCGAGCAGGTCCATTGGATCGACGTCTGCACGGAGAGGGACAGAAAAAGACAAAACAAACTGGTGAAAAGGCCAAATACGTTTTTTATATGTTTGTGGATCTCCTCCCAGTGAGTCCTGATCACCTGGCAGTCCCAAAATATATGAAAGTGGTTGGCCTCGTCAGACCCACAGAGCCTCCAACAGGCATCCCCACTGCCTTGATGTGGTTTCTGAATGGGTGTGTCCCAGCAGAACTCCCGCCATGTGTTCGACCCCGTTGAGAACCGTTGTAGCTGGCAATACCTTTCCTTCCTTTTCACACTTCTTCTTTATGTATTCTGTACTCTCTTGTTTGTATGGCATTATATAATTTAGAGATAGAGGTACTGATTTATACTCTTCATTCTAGACATTTCCCCCTGCTTCTATTTTGTATTTGGCCACAGCACCTTCAGTGTATTGTCTGACTAAGTGTGAGGGAACAGGGAGACTGGGAGACATAAACTGGGAGAGACTGGGTGTGTGGGAGGTCATACCACCGAGGTCAGACGGCCTACGACTCGCTTGTCTGGAAAGTGTTTGTGTGGGACACAAATTATCGTCTTCAACACCAAAAAACTGTCACTTCTAATCGAGCTGAGGCTTCACTCATTTAGCCATCTGTGTTGGCGTGTACCAGGTGTTCCAGGTGAACTGGTGTCTGTAATTAAATACTGAAGTGAGGCAGCCGAGCTGTGTTCATGGCCGTGTGCCGTCTCGGTGTTTGGTTCTGAGCTGGATATAGTGTGTATAGCAGTGAAGTGCAGTTTTTGTTGGGTCCCTCGGCTCAGTTGTGGGTTGCTGGACTACAAGAGGATTGTGAGGATTGTGGGAGTTGTGTGAAAATTCACAGTTAAGGTGCAAAGATTAATGTTTAAAGTAAAGATTTCACATTAATAACACTTCTCATTAGTTTTATAATGAGGACACACTGCCCAGTAAAGACCAGACATGCTTTATATTTAAATATCCAGAATATTCATAACCTGGTTCTCCATATTGTAAATTTACTTTGTCTATACTTATGTCTGTCTGCTCCTGGAGGGATCCTTTTGCTGAGGTTCCTTCCAATGATTCAAAAGATGATTGAAGGAAGAATAAATTCATTGTTTTTGTCGTTCTCTCTTTTATTATTTTACCTATTTGGGTGACTGACCCCGAAACTCCACCGGACACGTCTCCGTCACGTCCTTCACGCGACTTCAAACTCCACCTGGAGCGTTTCAAAAGCGTTCAGCCCGCCAGACTTTGTTTACTTGCTCAGATTTGGTCATTTTCCTGGTTTATGTCCTTCTAAATATGCTTCTACATGTGTAAATATGCTATGTACTTCATTTGTTTCTCTTTTGTCTTTTTTTTTTTACGACCGGCAGTTTGCACAGGGTATTTTATTTTGAAAATCCACCAGATTCTCTATGCTGTTTCTGTGTCCGGCTTCCTGTCAGCTCGAGGTGTTCTGTGTAAATTGATGCGGGCTGCTCGTGGCGTCCGTCAAAAATAGAACAGCCGCGTATTCAACGCGGAGCCGAGTGGAGGCCTGCTTCTGGAACGCTTCTGAACCGGACCGCGGCGGAGCCGGTGGGGTTTAAAACATTGACTAGATCGGTTGCATATCGCTGCAGCGACCACGGCGCACGCACAACCGCGGCATGTCCACACCCGGTGGAATTTGGGGGTGACGGTCCTTTTAAAAGAAACCATCCAAAGATCGCAAAATCACACTCCAGTTTATCTGAGTTTACTCGATAATGATCAACAGAGTGGATCAGTCCACATCCAGCCGGTCGTTCAATCACAGCTCGGCAGGAAAAACCTGGACTGATCCTCAGACCTCAGAAGAATCTGACCTTTGAACTGAAAGGAGGAAACAGAAATGTGAAAAGGAAACCTGCTGGAGTGTTTCTTGTTTTAGGAAATCTAAAATCTTTGATGAGTTTTGCTTTGAGATTTTGTGTGTGTTTGGGTTTAATATATAATATGTGATGGTTGAGGTGAGGTTTGATTTAAAGACTTAAAACTAAACCACAAACTAAACCTTAATCTTAAATGATCGGAGACACCTGTTTGCTGTCCATAACCAAATGATAAAAATTAAATAAAAAAACACCGAATTAAAGTCAAACTGTTTTATTGGAGACAGATTTAATCGATACATTTTTGATACAGTTCATTTCCTGTCACCTCGTCCTCCTCCTTGTCTTCGCTCCAACCATCCTGACTTTCTCCGTCTCTTAACTTTTTGACTTTGTCAGCCCTCCCTCCACCCGCCTGTATCATGTCTAATTATCGGAGTCAGTGTGTGTCTACGGGGAGCTCCTCAATACCTCCTCATCAAAGCCTCTGTTTGTGTTTGCTTGTTTATCTCTGGCTGCTATTCTAGGCACTCTCCTGGAGCCCTGATGAGACACAAGCCTCCACTCCCTACAGAGGCTTTATACTGTAAGCTGTCACTGCACCTCCAGTCATTCAAAACACAGCCAGAATGAGATTTTGTCTCTTTCTACCTCGTGTTGTCTCCCCATCTCTCTCTGTATATATCGTCTATATATTCTCATATGTCTTTCTGCTGATTCTTCCTCTTTGAGAACTCCAGTGTAATGAAAAGCATCAAATCTTTCCCCTTCCATACACAGCACACCTCCACCCAGCCCCACACATTGAGGGTGCCAAAGCAGTCCTTTACTATGTTAACCAACGGCCCTCAAGGCCCTGAAAGATCCACCATATTGAATGAGCAACAATAGCATCAGCTCTGCTGAGTTTCCTCCTGATGTGGAGTGTGTGGAGTGTTGGATGGAGGAAACCGAGGTTTGGAGAGCGATGAGTCGATGTGTCAGAGCTCATTTCAGCAGTTTGCACGTCGTCGAACTGAAAGCACCGGTTTGTATTTTGACGTAAAAGGTGAAGTCTCATCTCAGTGTTCGCAGGTTGTTTACGAGGTTTTGCATCTGCAGTGTTTTGTGTTTGTGTGCGTGCATTAGCGAGGGCACGTTTTGCACTTTAAAGCTCCGTGATGGCGATTAGCAACAGCGGCTGTGACAGTGTGGCATTTGTTAGAGAAACGGGGCGCCGTATTGCTCCGATCTCCCCCCAATGTGAGATCTTAGTTGCTGTGATGGCTAAAACACCACACATGGTTGTCAGCGACTGGAAGGATTATGGCTGTCATCGCGTACAAACCTCCAATTTTCAGTTTGAATAACAGTGTTTTCACCATAATTATTCTTATCATATGATTTTTTCTTGTTGCAGAATTACACGTGGGACAGAAATAAGTGTTGTTCCTCTCCTGAGAAGGTTTTCCTCTAAAAGCACGGTGTGTGATGGCAGATACTCACTAATGACTGAGTTCTTGTGAGCTGGTTGCTATGTATGACTCTAGTCTGTGCTCTCTCATGTAACTCTTGCGTTTCTGGGAGCTCAAATATTGTCCCATTTAGTGTCAAGCTGCAGGGGGAAACAAATGCCTGCACTCATCTTCTTCGAGATGCCTGAGGCTGCGTTATGACAGACACAAAAGGCTTAATGGGGAGGTGGAGGAGACATTTTTGGAGAGGGTGGGAATGGTGGAGGATTGTGGGTCAGATATAGGGACGTACTGCCAACATACTCTGTGTTTCCACTCAAATTTTTCTATCAACACTTAAAATAAATCACTAGGAGAGGCTTGCATATAAATAAGATGTGTAACCTTTGACCTTTCCACAGCATTAGCACAGTGTGCATGAATCAGTGCTGCACTTTGTCCTCCAAGGCTAAGATTTTCACTGTGGCATCGCGAGATGGAAATTTTGCCACTGGAGGTCGATTGAAGATTCTTAAGTTTAAACATTTATATGCTCTCAGAAGCTCAAAGTTCACGTTCACACAGATTAAAACGAACAAGTTCACGTTCATATTTTGCAATTTTGACAGTCCCAGAAAACAAACTAGTTTATGGTCGTGTCTTTGCTTCTAAAGGAGCTGCTTCACAAAACGTTGTGAGGAACTGTGTGGCTGCTGACCCATAGTCTTAACTCTTCGTTAATGATTTCTTGTGTTTACTCGATGAGCTTGTTTTCCGCTCTCTTCAGTGGTGCACCGACGATGGCTGCGACGGAAAATGTTTCTGTCTGCTATCTTCTTTAAAAATAATGTAATAATCACTAATGACTTTACATATTCCCAAATTATGGGAATTATTATAATTATTTTCTCAGAAGTTTTGTTTTTCTTTCTACCTTTTGAACGGCTATAAATGCTTTAAACTATCAGCCTCATTGGGAACAAATGGCACAATATTTGTACAATATTGCCTTTGTGGGCATTGCAGTGTGTACAAGCTCTAGCTGGTTTGCAAACATTGTGTGACCTACAACAATCTATGTGACTTTGTGCCAAGCAGAACTTTGTTTCTGTCTGTATCTGCTGGACATAAAAAAAGAGGAATGCCACAGACTAATATTCATGTCTAATCTGCACATATACATCTGCTAAAGACTAATAAAGATCAGATCTCAGATCTTGTGTGTGTGAAGATCTCGGTTCGTTCTCTCAGACCAGTGTGGAGTTATTTCAGCAGAATAAATGGATCCAGTTGAGTTGTCTTGTATTTGTTTAACCTTCTGATCTCTGACCTTTAACCCCGTCTTGTTGTGTCACAGGTGCCACGATGGATGAGGCGGACAAGTACAAACAGAGACTGGAGGCCATCGCTGTGAGTTTACACACACACACACACACACACACACACACAAGAGCAAACACAAACACACTTTAATCTGTGTGTAGACGAGTCGAGCAGCCTGTGTACAGGATGTAACCAAAGAAAGAGGTCTGAAGTCGCCCTCTCAGACAGATCTCAGTGCAAATCTCAAAGTACAAGTGTGAAATCATCCTGACAGGTTTTAACTTTAATAACATTAATGCACCGCTTCTCCACAATCTTCAGAATATCAGAAACACTTGATACTGTGAAAGTCAAATTTCAGCCACAAAACATGGCACCAAGCTGGCACTGCAGTGCTGGTTCACCCTCGACCACGCGTCACCAGCTCGTATATAACGTTACATCCATTAAAGTCTTAAAGGAGGGTTTATAATTAAGGTGGCGCTGCAGTAATGGCAGCTCGTCTACTTCCACCTTCATTTCAGATCCGTCCGTCTGTCCGGAGAAAGACAGGATAAAGAGTCTGAGCTCTCTGAGCTGTCCGTAACTCCTAAATAATTTACTGAATGTGCAATGTGGTGAGCCAGGGTGTCCCTGGTCCCACGAAAACAACACCAGGTTGCCATGGGGACAGCTGCTCTGAGCATTATGGGATATAGAGTATATCTGATGTCTGTGGTGTCCTTGTGACAGATGGTTGACCAGGTGTTTTACTCTTTCTCAGTGATGTTTTATTCACTGCTGTCTCTCTCCTTTCTTTGTGTCTGATTCTAAATTTACATCAGCCTGTTTGGATGTCTGACTTTCAGTCCACGCTGCTTCTTTATCTGAATAAGAATAATTTATTTCACCCCCTCTCCACCCAAACTTATCAATATGTCGACATTCACCGCCTCCTCTTCCTTTTCCTCCTCTGTCAGGAGAAGCGCCGGCTGCAGGAGGAGCAGGAGCGAGCCCGGAGAGAGATGGAGGATGAGAAGCTCAGACTACAACAGCTGAAGGTCTGCTGACACGTACACAGGATGATCCGACCTGCCTCGTTCATTCACACGCTCACGCACGCCGCCTTAATTTCACTCATCTAAAAATCCTCTGCAGAGCCATTAAGCTTGTTAGCGAGCAGATAGTGTCCGAATTTATTTCCTTTTCTCACACATGCAAACGCAGTCCAACTGTACAACCTTCCTGGTTTCTCGCAGAGGTTAGAGGCAGGCCTTCCTTTGCTGTGTGTAGTGTTTACACACTCTAAAAGTCACATAGCTGCTCTATTGTTTTCACATCATTTCCACACTGGCGTTCCCACTTCCTACTCCACTGTGTTACACTGCCCCGGGGCACATTCCTCAAATTGTGTGAGTTTTGTGCAGCCTGTTTGCGTGCACACACACACACACACACACACACACACACACAGGTATGCATGCATGCGTGTGTGTGTGATCATGCATGAGTTGCGTAATGCCTACAGTATTTGCATGTGAGTTTGTTTTACAGTGCACCAAACATGAAATGTACCCGAGAGATCAAAAAGTTGTGAGAGCCTTCAAAGATTCGTTTTAAGTGATTATTTCCACAGTGGCTCTCTCACAGGAGGCGATATCATCACAGCTTTGAGTGCATTCATTAGTTTTGACATTGAGTCTAACCCCAGAGTAGATGTAAGGATGTGATAAAGAGGGAGAGCAGCGCTTTATACAGCTCCTGACTTGCAGGAAAGTTTGCAGAGGGCTGCGTCCAAGCGAACCGAAGGCACAAGGAAGGAGGGGAACAGAGCGGGGCTTGTTCTGCGCTGCAGGAGAAAACACAGAGATGGTTTTGTGACGCTTATAGTTAAGTAGGTAGCTACTGGCTAACGGTTGCCAGATTTTTTGAAAACATGGGGGCCATAGGCTGGAAGGGGGGAGTGAGGAGCTCACCTGTCTTTACACAGTCGGGAAACAAAGCTGCTGTGAGTCCCATTTCATTTTGATAAAATTGTAATCCTGGCTATGTTACTAGATTAGATTTCCTGGAAGTTCCCAGCAGACAGTGACTGTGTTTATTTCTGCTTGCCAGGGTCAGCAAAAGACCAGCATTCCTCGAGCTGGCAAGAGTTTGCTGTCTGGCTCAAGGGCACTTTATCTGCACAGATGCTTGCTTAAATAAGCACTTGAACCAAGGTCAACCGGTGGCAACACGGCTGTCATACTGACTAAGTCACCCTGCAGCTACTGTCCCGAGTCCTCACGTAAAGAGGAATACAAACTGTTTATGATAATATGACACGTTCCTGCTCGCAGCTATCTCAGTGAAGTATTTAATTTCTACATTGTGCAACCGTTTGACGAGTTTCTTTTCATTTTTGGCAGATTTTAGATCGTTTGTGTAGTATAAAATGGCAGACTGAGTTTGAGAAGTCTGACACTGTAACCACTATCATCATAACATCATGTTCATGTCACATTAATAACCAGGGTTGACTCAATGATTGTTCATAGTTTCATTGTGTTGGGTGTTTGTTTATCAGTCAGGGACAGTAACAACCTTCAGGGTTCACACGTGGACTGATTTAAAACATCTCATGGCCATAAAATAATACATTTATAATGCTCTGGGGGGGGGGTGAAGATGTCACGTCATACTGTTCATCCTGTACTCGTCTGTGCACCTCAGAGCTGATGAAACTTTTCCACCTTTGTTGTATTTTTTAACCAAATATGAAATCTGTGTTACCTCGTGTAGGTTGAGATGAACTGACAGCAACATGTGCACCTGTGTGGGAGGTGTCGCCCATTATCACACACACAAACACACACACACACACAGAGCTTTTAAAGAGTTGGTGTTAGATGTCTGTTGGGGAACAAAAGGTAAAAAAACAACAAAGCAGTGAGAGCGGAGTGTTCGGCTGAAAGTCCCCGTCAAACAGAAAGCACGAATGTTTCGTGTTTCCTAGGGACTTGTTGTGGATATTGATTGCATCTATTGAGTGCATTTACAGTAGCCAATAGCAGTGTGTGCAAGTGTGCGTTACCACTCGCACTGTAGGTAGCGCTATCATCAAGTGACCTCCAGTCTAACAGGGAATACAGCAGCCTACTGAGGTGGTTTTCTTGCCGGGTTTGGCTCCTGGCATCCCGGGGTACTTTAAAGGACTGTTGTGTTTTCGTGTTAGACAGTCGTAACAGTCGGTGTTCAGAGTGTAGACGGCTCTACAAACTACTGAGAGTTGCTCTCTTGTTTGTGTAAGACGTGACGTTGGTTTGTTGTTCTGTTAGCAGAGAATAGTACAGTCGGTAGCCTCGGGTGTCTGTCGTTCACTGGGTCAAGTCTTTTTCCAGAGTTGGTGTAGGAAGAAATAAAAAGGACACACACACACTATAAATTCATGTTGGTATTCTCTCTGTTGGACAGCTGAGATGAACACTGATGTCTCTCTTTCAGTGTCTCACCTTTTTTTTTTCTCACCTTCGCCACTCAAATAACCACGTTTCACCTTCCCCATCTCGGTTTCTCACTCTGGCCACGTCACTGCATACATCTTACTCCGTCTACGCTTCTCATTATCTGAGGCTGCGTTTGAAATCATTGCCTCAATGCCTCATTTACTATTCCCCGCATGATACACAACCTGGAGTTATTGTGAGTGGTGCGCTTTGATTGACAGGAAGGTTCCCTTAAGGATGCCTTGCTTGAGCACTTAGGCTCGGCTAAAACCGCTCTTCAGAAAGCCGTGGGTGGCTTCAGGCTTGCACTGTCCATTCTTTATACTGTCAGTGGTTTGGAGATGTGACCACACTAACCAGAACAGCACAGTAGTTGGGAATAATTTAGGGCAGGCATGTCCAAAGTCTGGCCCGGGGGCCAATCACGGCCTGCGGTCAGATTTCATGCAGCCTGCAGCTTCGTTTTTATAATATATTATTTATGGCCTGCTAGGATTGTCTTTTTTTGTTGACATAACGGAGCATTTGAATGCACTAAACGTTAACCTCTAAGGACATAACTGTCTGTAGATGAGACACAAAATATTATTTTCTGAATGATTTTGTGAAAGACAAGAGCAAGAGTGACACGTTTTAAACTTAAATGTTAACAGACTTTGCATTACTCGTAATAAGTCATGTTTAGAATGAACATGAGGTGAAGATTTAGTTAGTCCCATTTAGGGACTGAAGATTTGGATTAACACAAACTAAACAGAGGCAGATTAGGCCCCGGCCTGGCTGTTTGTGTTCCACATGGGCACAAAAACGCTTTTATTATGTGTTTAACAGACAAAATCTGCGTCTGTGTCTCAGTTTGATCTGTTCATATTTGTTCTGTACTAACTGTCACTGTACAGTACAGTGTGTCCATCTTTGAGCACAGTGTATGTACGGTGCATGTTTCACACTTTGGACGGTGAGATAAACTGTTGGAGGAGTGGTGAATATAGTTCAGCAGGTAACTGATGACAGACAGTCTGTGTCTGCCTCTCACCTTTCTGCCACAGGCAGTTAATTTACAGTTGAATATTCTGTTGCCCGTAGCAACCGCCGCTGCCGCCGGCTCAGTTCTGTGGCAGTTGGAGTTAAACTGACTGTTAGCTTTAGCTCTCGTCCTTCAGTTACTCTCTAAATACCCTCATTGGACCTTTATCTGGCTTCTGTTATCATCACAGCTCCTCTGTGACACTTTTTCAAATATAATTTTAGATTTCAGCTAGGCGCTAACCACGCTAGCCGCTAGCCGCTAGCCGCTAGCTATACCGTAAGTACAAACTAGGTACAGCTAGCTGTCGTTAGCTAACTAGCCAAATTCAAAATTCTCGTACAGTTACTGTTTTAATTATTTAAATTTTAAGATACTGTCCTCTTGTGAATGTTTTCTACATTAATTTGTGACTTAATATTTTAGTTTTTCTGTTTCATTAGAGGTTTGTCACTAATTTGACAGTTAGCCTGTGCTAAACTATAACAGTTAGGTAGCTGCTAACGTTAACGTTAAGTGCTACAGTTACTTATTGTAAAATCTTGTTTATTTTAATATATTGCTATTTCTTCATTATTTCTTCATTTATTTATTGTTATCACAGGCTGACCTGTAAGTCTGACTGATATTATGTACTATATATAGACACTAGAGTAACTTACAGCGATACTAACGATGTGTTGCAGGTCATTTATTACTTTTATTAGTGTCATCGTTACATAGTTTGTCTACCAGAGAGTTATTATAAAGTTTAGACTAGACTACATCAAGTGTTTATATTCACAATATTCTGGCTGATTTTTGTCATAACAGATGTTTTTTAATCATCAATCTGCTGTTTACAGCTTCACAAAGTCACAGAGCTCCCATAAAAAGAGCTGGGCGATGTAGTTCAAGTCAATATTAAGATATTATTATGAATATTTCCTGACTGAATCTTTTAGGCACATCATAATATGACAAATATATATGTAAAATCACATGAAGCTGATTAGATTATCGTGGTATTAACGGTGCTGTATACTAAAATGTGTGACACATCCAGGCTGTATCTTTCCACAATGTTTTAGCTCCAACCACAGCGTAATCCTGTCACCACAATACAGTACAACTGAAGTTTGACTCTCGTCCTCTTCCTCACCTCCTCTCTCTCTCTCTCTCTCACTCCAGAGGAAGTCTCTGAGGGACCAGTGGTTGATGGAAGGACCTCCTTTATCCCCAACCTCCTTGGACTCCCAGAGCCCTCGCTCCCCTCTGTGGGGCTCCCCATCGGCCCAGGAGATCGAAAAGCACACTGACAAGTACAGCCACAGTGTGTGTGTGTGTGCATGATGTGTGTGTGTGTGTGTTAGAGTTAGAGCTACTGCAGGAGACAAGGAGACAGTTTGTGACTGCCTGAGACAGTTAGCAGAGCTGACAGAGCATGAGTGAACTGTCACATTTTTGTTGTATTTGTGTCTCCATGTATAATTGATGGCTGCAGAGTTTCTATTTTTGTTTTCTCGTCGTCGTTGCTGTTGCCGTACATCATGCACACTTTGGCACGGACGAGTTTTTAATTTCCGTTCAGCGCTGAACTGATGAGAGCGGGAGGTGTGATCCAGACCGCACGCTCGCCAGACACGACGAGACTTTTCTTTATTGCAGTGGACAATGTTGTCAAGTCCCCCGAAGTCTACACTGCAAGATCCCGATCTCATTACCTGTGCACCGGTCCACACAGCTCGCTCTCACTTTTCAATACCGCTCCTCACACACTGCACGTCACCTCTGGAGGGTGATTTAAACATAAAATTAGCCCACGGTGATTAGCTGGGATCATAAAAGTGAGGGGGGCATTGTTTGATGTGTGTGTTTGTGTGTTTGTGTGTCTCAGGTTGCAGTCAGAGAGTCAGCGGCTGGCAGAGGAGGAAGAGAAGCTGAAGGAACAGATGGAGGACGGGCAAACGGTGAGGCCCACGCTCGCCCACTCGCTCTGTGGACACAAAGAGGGCTGGAATACATGTCGTACACGCGTCGCTCCATCATCTTCCATTAGGCAGAAAATGTTCTACAACTTCTGATGTCTGTTTTTTTTTTCCTGAATAATGCATCTCCTCTCTTAATGCGCCTTTCATGTAGCACCTCTTGTTCAAAAGCAGGAACTTTGTGAATGTAAGCGGCTGTTACGTAAACAGTTCAGCGCTTCACGTGAAGGTCTTTATGGTAGAACAATAGAGGTGTCCTTCCTTTTTTCTCCCGCCTGCTCCGGGGTCTTTTCTCTCTTGTCATATTTTCAGCTTTGAACATGTGACCTCGTCCTCTGTGTGATAAATCCAGCACTTTAAGCGCACCCTGCCAGCAGAGCTTTGATTTATCGGGCAAACTGAGTTTGCAGATCTGAGCTGTCAAACAGACAAACACAGACTTTTTTTTTTTTAATGATTTTGTTTTCTGATGAGATCAGGGACGCGACGGTGCGTTCAAGTCCTCGAAAGCGGGCTTTAAAGTGCGAGGCGCGCACATGATTACTGTTTATCCACACACAGCTGACGTAGTTAAGTACACGCTGCACCAAACTGTGGAGAGAGGTCAACTTTTCAAAGGCCAGGTCGGGCTTTTCAGCTCAATCACTCCCCCTTGTGATGAGGCAGAATGCCACGGTCATGTTAACAGCTGAAATCACCATCTGAGAGACTGTAGTGGACGAATAAAGCAGTTCGGTACAGGCTGTGCTGTTCAGAGCGTAAACACTTATTTATTCAACATGAGGTAAAATATTTCATAAAAGCTTCTGGATTGTGTTTCCTCAAAGCTCGTGTGATGTTCCAGCATTTGCATTTCGTTTGTTGTCTTTTTATATATTCACCAGAGGTGCAGGCAACACAGCACAAACACTTTCACCGGTTGAGTCACAGTTGATTTAATTCCTCCCCCTTGTCTCTCTCTCTCTCTCTCTCTCTCTCTCTCTCTCTCTCTCTCTCTCTCACCCAACAGGAAGCGGTGACAGTGGCAGAGGACGGGGAAGGTAAGTGGGATCAGATCAACCTCTGTGCCGCAGAGAAATGTTAAAATCACAGTGGACGTGTTTGAAAATTGCATTTCCATTAGGCGTCCGCCCGAGAAAAGCGATAAATGAATGCAAATTTCACAGCGCAGAGGAGTTAACGTGAGAATCTTTAAAGCAATTTGACAAGCTCTAACATCCACAGCGTGTAACAGAGCGAAGCATCGCTGTCATCCATCTGCCAGCTTCTTTCTAAACAGTTACAACATTATTCTGTCCAATACATCAACCCTGTAACACCTGATCATGTTGAGACTGCTGAGTGCAGACACACACTGCTTTCCTGGCTGCCACCACCTGTTAGTCAAAGTTGTGCCTCTAATGCCACTTTTACTTAGTTACATCTGAACAGATTGATTAGATTTCATTTGATTAATGATTGAACATTTTCTCTCTTCAATGAAAGAACTTGGTTATTAGAAAAGAAGCACGCTGTCAGTCCAGACTTTGTAGTCTCTGTTGCGTTGTAATAAATCTGAATCATTTCTTCCTCAGAAAAACTTGACCATGATGCTGTTCTGCAGAACGGAGAAAAGAATGCAGCTGGACCGGGTGGGTATAGAACACATAAACACACACAGGCGTACAGATGCAGAACAGATCCTGCATATTAAATCACTGACCTCAACATTCTCATGAGCTGCATCCATCAGATGAACGCGAGACGCCGCTGCCTGTATGCATGGTACATGCTGATCTTAAGAAAATTAACATTATAAAGGAAGGAGTGGCACGGGCATACCTGTACTTCACAAGAAGTTCATGCATGCATACACGATGAACATGTTGATGCTTTGCATGTATATTCATGCTAATAGGCCCTCAAGTGCAGAACTTGCATTTTTAGAGGGCAGCGCGTACGCGGACACGTCGGAGGGAACGGAGCGCTGCTGAAGCAAACCAGAGAGCTCGAAACCAACGACACTCCGTTTGGATTTAAAGCAGAGTCTTTGCATCTCGTGTCAACTATTTCATCAACCATGGCATATTTCTCTCATGACAAAACCTTAAAATTATTATATTTTAGATTCCTCTACAATAAAAGTCCACTTCCACTCTGCTCTGTCACAAACAGAAGTTCACGGCCTGTAGCTAAAACTAAGTAACGCATTTAAATTCATAGACATCAGAACCTTTTGTTAACTGCTTACAATACATGAATTAGCAGGATTGAACACTGACATATTGGTCGCAAAGCAACATCTAATTGCAATCAAGTAACAGCGCGTCTCCACTAACTACAGTGAAAGCTAATAATCAGCGTTAATGGCGACGTGGCACATGATTGCAAATTCATTCGACATCATTTAAATGCATGAAACTGTTCTAATTAATGTGATTGATATTTATTGGATGTTTTTTTTCCTTCAGAAATGATCGAAGATGAAGTGTGCACGACGCAAAGCCCTGCAGATGAACCTGCAGCCGTCCTGACAAACGGCGAAGGAGACCTGGAAGCCGACGTTAATCCTTACGCTCCAGGGTGGAATAATCAGTCCACTGCCAACAGACCACTCATGGCCTCCAACGGTGATAATGGCGTGGAGCTGGCACCGGCTGTTTCTGAGACAAAGCCTGGTCAGGTTCCAAATGTCAGCAGTAATGAGGAGAAGGAGGAGGAAGAAGAAGGGACTCTGAGAGCGGAGCGTGTGATCATCACGGATGAAGGGGATGATGAACTCACGGCCCAGGAAGACCAACGAGAGACCGAGCAGTCAGGAGCAGGCCAAGAGGGAGGAGAGGCTGTGGGAGAGGTAGTGAAACCAGAAGAAGCTCCAGAAACTTTGACACAACCAGAGAAGAGCGAGGGAGCTGAACCCACCGCAGATGGAGACGTGCACGATGGTGCAAAGACAGACGAACATGTAGATGGTGAACAATCAGAAGAGCCAACATCTGTCCAGGTGCAGTCCCCTGCCAATGCTCTAGAGGGCACTACAGTGGCTTCAGTGCCAGTCTACTCTGAGTCCGCACTCACACCAGAGCCAGAGGCCGAGGGTGCAGCTGCAACATCACCCGAGGGAGCAGCTGCAACATCACCCGAGGGAGCAGCTGCACCATCACCCGAGGGAGCAGCTGCACCATCACCCGAGGGAGCTGAGGCAGCAGTAAAAGCCCAAGACGGCGTCACCGTGCCCGGCCAGTTCCAGGAGGTTCCCCTGGCCGACCCTCAGGAGAACCAGAAGACGGAGGCGGGCCCGGCGGAGCAGGAACCCCTCCTGTCGCAGGCCAAAACCTCCAACACCCACGCAGAGCCGAGACCAGCAGCTGTCAGCACAGAGACACAGAGCCCGACCAGGGCCAGCCCGGGAGAGGAGACGGAGGCGCCCAGCCACAAAACCTGCCAGTGCTGCTCCGTCATGTAAACACCCTCGCTGTACATTCATTTCCCAACACACTCCTCCCCTCATCGGTGTCCACAATCTACTTCCCTCTCCTCTTCCCCTCTGCCCTCTGATCTTTGTATTCATCTTGAGACTTCCTCATCCTGCTTTTGAGCTCTCCAACGTGAAGACAGGGGAGGTTTGGACCAGACTCGTCAGTGTTTAAGTGCCTTGAGGGGGGTTCTCTACCCCGGGCCACACTTCAGTCTCTTCACTTCATTTTTTTTACACTGTTTGAGTTTGAGTTTTCCAGTTAGCTGAAGCTGAGATGATGAGCCAGCCAATCTACTGTATATAGGATCATACAAAAACATTTAGAGATGCAGTTACGCAACAAGAATTAAAGAAAACAGACTAAAGATGTTTTATTTTAAACTGTGTATCCACATGTATAATTCATTGGGTCATTTTCATAATCTAAATATGAGATTTAACTGGAAAAGTCCAAAGATCCGGAGAGGTTCAGAGAGGATGGTGTTCTAATTTAAAGCTGAATTCTTTTTATTGATTTTTGGTTCTTTTATTAGAGATATTTTTAATCCAAGTATAGAGCCCGAACATTTTTATTCACTCTGTAACACAGGCTTTGACAATACACAAACTAACAGCATGAAATGGTCTTAATTTATGAACAGCAGTGTGCACGCTGGATATTTTCTGAGCAGTCAGCGACTGTTTTGAAATACCTAAAAGTATGAATTTTGTATTTTTGAGCAGACGAGCTGTTGCAGAGAGGCTCCAGAGCTCGTGACACGGCTCTGTGCACGGATGTAAATACTGTATGCAGAAACATGTGAGTGTCTGAGATGTCAGCTTTGAAATGATTTGTGAATGATTTAATGATTAAACTGACATTTGTGATAAAACGTGTTCATCCAGAGTTTCCTTTCCTCAAACAAAGAAACACACTGGATAATGTTTGACCGTTTGTTTCAGCACTGTCTGCCATCGCCTCTCTCCTGCCTGCCTGGGAGTGGGCACGTGTAGTCCTCCTCAGATACCCGCTATATCTGTCGTGCAGCTTTCGTTGTGGTAAATATTCCCCTGAAAACAGGTTCACAGTGACAGAGCTCTCAAAATATCCTCCACTTATGCAAGAATGTGGAGCTCCCAGCCCTGTCTCTGCAGCTCTCATGTTAGTTTCATGGCTAACAGCACAGCCCCTCTCAATGGGCCGGACCAAAGGCCGACCCCCGCGGAAAAAAGAGAAGCAGCGCCGAGCTCCGACAACAATAGGAAGAATAAAAAGGAACATCACACGAGGAGCCGGTACCTCTCTAAACGAGATGGATGCTCGTTAAGTTGCTCTTGTGAAAGTTATCAGTGAGGGTTTGATGACCCTGTATGCCTGTTCTTGGCAGCTAAAGCACATCTTCACTCCAAATGACAAAGATCCAGTTGATCCAAAGGCCGGACCAAGCCACGAAAACACGTCTCTGCTGTCCTGGTCTGTAGTTTCTAACTGAGAGAGGCTTTGTGAGTTTAATAGAAGCTTCAGAAATATTACAAATATCCACGTGTGTGGATGTGTTTGTTCTTTATTTCAAAGGTAAAATTAAAATGTTGAAAATGTTTTGAAAGCTTTTAAACCAGGGTATAACGGATATAAGTTTGTGTGCAGTTTAGTGAGCGCAGAGAAAAAAAGACTAAACATCAGCTAAGACGGACTGAATCTTTTATCGCTTCAGTATACAGGTCTCTCTCAGCTGTGGTGATGTTGCAGGTTCACAGTCGGTCACATATTGGTTATTGAATAAAAATGGAGGTTCTGTAAATATCCACCGTTTATCCTGGAATACCCGTAAATGACAGATGATAACAAAGGGTCAACATGTCAGTCAGGTCAAAGGTCAACTAACAGACTTTTCCAGAAAGACAAAGGACACCAGCCAAAAGATACAGTTACTCAATCTGTCATGTGTAATAGAACTTAACATAGACTTCACTGTCACGTTACGTTCACCTCTGAGAACATGCAGGAATGTCTTTAATGAGCCAAACAGATAAAATACTGTGTGTCTTATTGTAAGAATGAAAGAGGCAGATTGTGTGTGTGCTGTTCCAAAGATGATATTTGTGTTTTGGCCGTTGGTTTGGCAAAAGAAATAAACATTGGTTCACATCCCAGATCCATTGACTTCCACAAAGAGCTGAACATTCCCAGAAATCGATCTTTGCTGTTTCAGCGTTGCAAAAAAAACAGTGTAAATAATCATGAATCACAGTATTCAGCTGGACCGGTGAACTCTGCTCTCTCGGTATTGTGAAACTGTATTTTTCTGATTCAACTATAAAAATCAGACGAGCCTCTGAATCGGCACCAGTCAGACAGACGCTGGCCTAAATCTACGCTCATATGGCTTCAACATACAGAGACGTGTTGGCCGTGTGCGCCATTGCTTTCGCCTGCTTGACGTCCGTGAGCCGTTCAAGTCCCCTGACCTGCAAAGACCTGATCCAGCCTTTGGATGAAGCCAACCCCCAAGACTATGAGGGCTCGTGGGCTATGGTCGCGGATAGCATGAAGGTTATCGAAGCCGAGACGCCTGTTGAAACGTGCGAGAGCGTGAAAATCGATTTCTCCAACTCGGTGTTGACCAAATCCAATCTTTGTGGTGACCGGTGCCAATATTTTTCCCGTAACATCACAGTGGATGGCCCTCACTACAGCTTCAGCTACGGACCGTTGCTAAACTTCAGCGGGACTTTGTTCAAAACGTCCTGCGCAGACTGCATGCTGCTGACCTTCAAAGTGGACGGACCAAAAGAAAAGACGGAGGAATTGTGTCTGTTCAGCAGGAGGAGGGAGGTGGACGAGAAGGACCTGAAGGAGTTCGCGGCTCAGGTGAAGTGTCTGGAGATGCCGGAGCACGTGGTGATGGATCCGACCAAGGCACTTTGTTCGACTAACCCGGGCCAAGTCTGAAAACAGACAATCCAAAGAGACTTTGGTGCATGATATCTGTGTCAGAGTGTGAATAAAGCAAATGTCAAAACCTACAGTGTGTGTGTGTGTGTGTGTGTGTGTCTGGTCACCCTCCAACACTGATGACCTGAAATCCATCAATTCACGTCAACCTCTTTCACCAATCATTTCATTTAAATAAAATCTGTCCGGTTAACATCCGTCGTCGTCTTTTTGTCATGATGTCTGATGTCTCCTTATTGTTTTGATATAATTCATTTTGGAGGTTCTCTGAGGTGAAATCTAGATTTTTGTCTGAAAGTAAAGTTGTTATGTTTTTACTGGTCAGTACAACAGTGTCGCCTCTGTGGACCTCCATCTATAAAAGTCATATTTCATGTCAAAAACTTTATTTATATGGCATTTTAAAGAAGTTTACACAGGATAAAGTCGTATTTTAAATGACAGGCTGTTAATTGGTACTTGTACAGTAAAACAGCGTCATATTTAATGACAAAACCTTTATTTTATACAATATTCATGAGATATTTTCACGTTAATTCCATGGAAAATGTTTTTCTATTGATGGTAAAAAGTTAAAAAATATCAAATATGGAAAATATGGAATAAAACACCAACCTTGAACATGAAATCATCCTTTTACTGTAATATTAGAAGAAGAATATTTAGCTGTTTATTTAATACAGATACACATTTCAATCAAATGCACAGAGACAGTGAAGCCTATGTTAAATTCTATCACACAGATTGAGTAACTATCTTTGGCTGCAGTGTTAGTTGACCTTTGACCTGCTGACTGACATCATCTGTCATTTACGGGTATTCCAGGATAAACAGTGAATATTTACAGAACCTCCATTTTTATTCAATAACCAATATGAGACAGATCGTGAACCTGCAACATCACCACAGCTGAGAGAGACCTGCAGTATACGTCCAGTACAAACAATAAGTACTACAAATGTTCTTCAGATTTCTGAATCAACTTCTAATAAACTCACAAAGCCTCTTTCAGTTAGAAACTACAGAGCAGCTGAGACGTGAAACAGCTAGACAGCAGACGTACAGAGACATGTTTGTTGTTTTTGGGCTGACACACACACACACACACACACACACACACAGTAAACATCTTTACCTCTGACTTCATGCAGGTACAACATCACAGTTTTGATGATTTTAATATACAGATACACTTTGTTTGTCTGCTCCAAAACCTGAAGATGAATTCATTTCAAATACATTCATATAAATTAGGTGCAACTAGGGTTGCAAAATACTTACAGATACAAATACAGAGACTATTGAAGCCACACATTTGAGCTTGTGGATGTAAGTTTTGATGATATTATGGCGTGAATACATTTGATGTGTGGTATTAATGTTTAACTTGCAAATAGTAATTTCATTGACCATTTATGAGGCTATCTTATCATGATGCTAGCTTCCAGTTAGTTCCCATAAATTCCCATGGAAAGTGTCTTTCTGAGACTCTGACATGAGTTACATAAAATAGAATTAGGAAATCAGTGTGTGCAGCTCGCAGACAGCATGCTGTTAATGTCTGCAGGAATTTTCCATCGCAAATTTCAAAGTTCAATCCAGGTAGAGGTGAAGAGTGTGAACCCACAACAAGTCAAACAATCAGTAGTCACAAACAGAAATATTGTTTCATTTCACAATCACAGGTGGAAAAAAAGGGACTCTGCTCTCTGGAATTTTCTGTATTGTGAAACTGGACGTTATAAAATCAGCCAGACTTCTTCACCGGCCACATTCTCCGTTTGACTCAAATCAGACAGTATGTTTTTTGTTGCCATCGCCCTCCTCTGCTCGGCGTCTGTGAGCTGGTCAGCTCCTCTGCCTTGTGAAGAACTGCTCCGGCCTTTGGATCATCTCGATCTTCATCGTTTGGAGGGAAGATGGGCGTTAGTCGCAGGCAGTCTCAGCAACCTAACCTACCTGGAGAGGTTCAAGCAAAGAGACAGTGCCACCATAAACTTCTCCAGCAACACCAGCGACACTAACATCTCCTACACTCGCAGCATCCGTTCGGATAACAAATGCCTGTATAACTCCTACAACATCTCCTTGCAGGGCAGCAGCTTCACCTTCGACGGGACGGATAAAAGCAACTTGAGTGCAAGCTACGTCCACACGTCCTGTCCTGACTGCGTGCTGATGCGCATGATCGTGAAGTCGGGGGAGCGGCAGCATTTGTACCTGTTCAGCAGGAGGAGGGAGGTGGAGCAGAAGGAGATGGAGGAGTTCAAAGCTCAGGTGGCGTGTTTGAACATGCCTGCGCCTGCTGTGATGGATCCTACAAAGGAGCTTTGTCCAGAAGAGACAGCAGCTCAAACCGAAGAGACAACAGAGGAACAGAAAGACTGAGCAATGTTCTGTGGAGATTGCCTGGATGTTCTAGATGTTTCTAAATGTTCATGAACATGGCAACATCAAAAAATGTCATTAAGCAAACATATCCATAAATATAACGCAGTAGATGTTTTGTACCTGAACACCTGTATTCCTCTAGTTTTAAACTATCTTCGATCTTTTTGTTTCTCAGCTCATTTGAAGATGTTCATTTTGACTTTCACCTGATGCATCATGTTAAACACTGAGCTTTAATCCTTCACACATGCTGTACATGAGTGACACGAAGGGAAAGTGCTGCAGAGAATTTATTCTCTGTTAGAGAAACAGAGACAGGATGCAAACTTGGCATGGCCAATCAGAAGAACGGATTTTAGTTGATACAAATTTTAATTTTCAACTAAGCAGAACAGGTGAAGTTATAAAAAAGACAATTTGGTTCAGACGTAATCAATCAGAGAATTTGTCCAAAATCCAAACAGGCAAACCAAAGCTGAATGTGACGGAGCACAGAGTGCTGGTCCAGGTGATTTATTTGGTCTTAACAAACAGACATGATGTCTACATACATGATATAATGCTAAAACTGGGGATAAAACTACATGTCCCAGCATCCTCAGCAGCTGATGAACCATTAAGGACACGGAAGTCCCCATGTTAAAATGTCGCAGCAGAAATAAACATGTTTACAGCCTGGTACAAAAAACAGTTTTGGTCTCTGTAGCTAATTTCCCCGTTCATGACAACTGTACTGAGGGTGAATTTATATACAACTCACCTGTTCAGATTATATTAAGGCTTAAAGTTATGCAGGATTAAGAGCGTGGACGCTTTGATTGACAGGAGGGTGTCGTTATAGACAGTTTGTTTGAGTCATTCAGCCCGCCTCAACGTCTCTGTCCATATTTTGGACTAACCGGTAACTGCCCAAGGCAGAACTGCCAAGACGGTGTCGACCAGAGCGACCACCCTGAACCTGTGTGTGACATCACGGAGACTACATCCAGGTTTTAGACAGTCTGTGAAATCAATCAACAGTTTTTTATTAAATATTTGTTTCAGTTTCTACAATTCATTAGGATTTAGGCTTTGCCTCTTCCTTCCACGGGGTTCCTCCTTTTGTTTTCTCCTCTCCTTTGTGTCCTTGCCTGTCTCCTCTTCCCTCTCACCTGCCTAATCACTGCCGCCACCTGCATCCCATCATCCAATCAAACTGCACAGGATAAAAAAACTGGATCAACTGCCCCAGACTCTGCCAGAATGCTCTGTCCCCCTGGTGGTAACAACGCTATGGCCAAGCTCTGTGGGTTTTTTTGCTTCTCCTTCACCTTTGGACTTTTTTTCTGCCATATCCTCTCCCAGTCACCGTGTCCTCAAATATTCAGCTTTCCACCCTTTTGTTTGACTGATTCTGGTGTTCTGACTCGTGTTTGCATATTAGAGTCTGCAGCTGCTCAGTATAAGACAAGCGGTCCAGTGAAAACACCAAAATAATGGTTTAACATGGTGAACACAGTACCAGAGCTAAGACTGAACAAACAAATAAATCTCTGGTGTAAACGTTCAAAAGTCACAACACTCAAAACTTTTAGTTATTTCACAATCTCAGAATCCACAGGTGGAAAACACAGGTGGACTCTGCTCTCTGGTATTGTGAAACATAAAGTTTGAATCGACTATAAAACCAGAAAACCAACCACAAAGAGTCCATCAGCAGCACGCAGACCTTACAATAGACCACAGACATGTCGCCCCTGTGTGTCCTCGCTCTCCTCTGTTTGATGACTCTGACTCATTCAGCTCCTCTGACCTGTGAGGAGATGCTCCAGCCTTTGGATCAAGTCGATCTTCATCATCTGGAAGGCAGACGGGCTTTAGTGGCAGCCAGTCTGAGCCACCCACCGTTCATGGAGCGACTAAAACAGAGAGAAAGTGCCTCCATTGACTTCTCCAGCAACACCAGTGAAACCAGCATCTCCTTCAGACGCAGCACATGCTTCGATAACGTGTGCCACTATGCATCCTACAACATCTCCCTGCAAGGCAGCAGCTTCATCTTTGACAACATCACCACGACCTTCACCCACACGTCCTGTGACGACTGCGTGCTGTTGAGTTTTGACGTTGAGTCGGGGTCGCGGCAGCATTTCTACCTGTTCAGCAGGAGGAGACAGCTGGAAGCGAAAGAAATCGAGGAGTTTAAGGCTCAGGTGAAGTGTCTGAAAATGCCTCCACCTGTTGTGATGGATCCTACTAAAGAGCTTTGTCCAGAGGAGACCAGCAGTGATGCAGCTGCTCAAACAGAAGAGAAAGCAGAGGGACAGAAGGACTGACACACTTTGTCTGATAGGTTAAATAATTTGAATTATCAGTGTTGTTCTTGGTTTGTGTCCTTCAGTGAATGAGAGACACTTCCTTTCCTTGAATCGGCAGTTTGTATTTGTGACTCATTGTTTCCAAGAAATTCAATAGATCCAATAAAACCTTTAGAAAACATTGAAGCTCTGCTGTATGAGTCACTCATTTCAGTTTTATTCATGTTTGAACTCTCCAGAGACAAAAACAGAACGCACACGTGATCATGCGTGTTTGAAAACACAGATATGAACTTAAATTAATAATCAATTTGTTCAGATTTATTTGAATTCGCAAAATGACTTTAAGAGCTTTTATTTTTAATTTTGCATTGTGATGTGCATCTCTATCACATTTTTCTTTGCATTTTTCATACAGATGGAATGAAAGTGCAGCTCCTGGAGGAAATCTGATTACTTTGATCGACGAATCAGAACTTTAATATTGAACGTTCAGAATGAGAATCAGATCAACTTTATTGCCCGTTAGAAGACGACAGAATATTTTTCTCTGAAGTGACTCACGAGCAAAGACATGTTCAGAAGCTGCATCTCTGCAAAGGTTTTTTAATTAAAAATCAAAGTGCAGTTTAAAGACAGAGTGACGATAACAGTTATTAACTTGCAGATTTGATGGTAAAGCTTTTTAGCTTTTAATTGCATGATTTACATTCATGCTTATTTAATAACTGCCCTGGAAAAGTTCACACTTCTGGTGGCACGTTCCAGTTTTGATAGACTGATTGATTGTAACCTTTGGAACACTATTAGCAAACAGGAGCAGGATTTTGTGGCCGGTCCTTAAAGGGTGGCTCGATGACACGCTGAGGCCACCCTGAGCAGAGAGATAGAGATGAATTCATCTCAGCTCACAGTGTTTCAAAGTTAGTTTTATGAACTCATCTGACACGTAAGGTTGTTCTAAATGTCTAGTTTTTATTTGCTTGGTTGACTGCATGTTCTTTTAACTGTGACCTACAGTGAATTCACAATAAAATGACACATAAAAACAAGTAGCAGTGCAAATATGAGTAATTATTTTTTGTGTTTCACAATCTCAGAATCCACACACATGCTGTAGCTGGATGGACTTCCAGTGTTGTGAAACTGGAGGTTAATTATAAAACCAGACAAGCCTCTTCTTTCACTGTCAGTCGCTGCAGTGCAACTGAGTCTTCATGTACGCTCATATGATCTCAACATACAGAAACATGTTTGCTGTGTGCGCCATCGCCTTCCTCTGCTTTGTGTCTGCAGGCCGTTCAGCTCCTCTGGCCTGTGAGGAGCTGATCCGACCTTTGGATCAACTTGATCCTCATCGTCTGGAGGGCAGGTGGGCTTTGGTTGCAGCCACTTTCAGCAATCCTGAACACATGGAGTTCTTCAAACGCAGAGACAGTGCCAGCATTCATTTCTCCAACGCTACCGCGACCTCCAACATCATCTACACGCCCAGCGTCCTCGTTGGTGGTGCGTGCCACGTTCTGCCCCACAACGTCTCACTGGAAGGCAGCGTTCTCACCTTTGACGTGCAGGATCAGGTGAACCTGACCGTGACCTTCCTCCACACGTCCTGTCAAGACTGCGTGGTGATGCGCTTTGACGGCGAGTCAAAGAAACTCCAGCGTTTGATCCTGTTCAGCAGGAGGAGGGAGGTGGAGGAGAAGGAGATGGAGGAGTTCAGGGCTCTGGTGGAGTGTTTGAATGTGCCTCCACCTTTTGTTCTGGATCCTAAAAAGGAGCTTTGCTCAGAGCCGAGTGTCAGTGATGCTGCACCGACTGAGGAGACACAGCACTGAGGAGACGCTGTGGGTCACATTGTGTAAAGACTCCCATGACATATTGAGGACAATGCATCTCTCAGCAGCCGTGGATTGTTTGCATATTCATGGTCAAGTTTTTCCATTAAAAATCTAAATTGAAATGTTTTGTTTAATTTCTACAGTTCAAATATAATTGATCATGGTACATTTTTCCATACTTCTATATTGTTCTGTGTTTGACACCAGGTCACTAATGCCATTTCTATATAGGTATAAAGAAGTTTCCCAAATGCTACATAGTTCCCCTCGGGGGGGTTGAACTCCTCATGACTTTGACATTTGAATGCCCCTTTAATTCATCCATCCATTTTCTTCCGCTTATCCGGGATCAGGTCCCTCTCCCTACTCTTTCCTACTCTTTCGAGGATCCGGAGGTGTTCCCAGGCTAGATGGGCTATATGGTCCATCTAGCGGGTGCTGGGACGACCCCGGGGTCTCCTACCAGTCGGAAAACACTTTCAATACGCACGGCTCAAGACCATAGGTGAGGGTTGGAGATGGATGCCCTCTGGCTCAGCTCCCTCCTCCACAACAGTCCTGTTGACGCCGCACCATCTCGAACTCCATTTTACCATCATTTGTGAACAAGACCTCAAAATACATAAACTCCTTCGCTTGGTGCAGCAACTCGCTCCCAATCTGGAGGCAGCATCCCGCCCTTTTACCCACAGAGAATCATGGCCTCAGACTTGGAGGTGCTGACCCTTTAATTCAATTCAGTTTTATCATAGTGATCATAATAGATCATATGTTGTATTTGCTGATGCGTTCTTGTGTCGACACATCCACACTGTTTAATATTTTTCTTTCATGTGCCAGTTTTTAATAAATAAGTGGGCACGTATCTTTAATCAACGCCTCTCCAAAGTCTTTTTTCTTCCACACAGTGAAGAACAGAAAGTTCTGAATGTTATTAACAGAATAAAAATAAGTCCATTACCTGAAGTGACATGTGCATGTGTTATCATTATGAGTCTACAAATGAGAAAAATAACTTTTTTCTTTGTTCTGAACTACACATGACTACTGTATGCAATGTTTCTGTGTAAATACTGTAGGTAAAGAGATTTGGACACTTTGGATTCCCAAAAAACATTTTGCAACTATTGTGCGGCTAATAATCAGACTGTCTTTTGTTGCACAATAGTGGAATCCACACAGATAAGGGGTCGTGAACATTTACTGTGTTGAAATCTGGAGCATCAAAATGGACAGGCTCTCTAATGCAGCTTCACTCTGGGTGAGAAAAAGCAGCTGAAGACTTCTCCACTTTCCACAGAATCAGCCTCATTTCAACATGTTTGCTGTGTGCACCATCGCCTTCCTCTGCTTTGTGTCTGCGGCCCGTTCAGCTCCTCTGGCCTGTGAAAATCTGCTCCAGCCTTTGGATCATCTGGATCCTCATCATTTGGACGGCACATGGGCTTTAGTTGCAGGCAGCCTCAGCCACCAACCATCCATGGAGGCCCTAAAACTAAGAGACAGCATCACTATGTACTTCTCCAACTCCAGTGAGACTCCTAACAGTAGTTATACCCAAATCAACCGCTTTGCTGATCAATGCCAGTACCTGCGCTACAACATCTCAGTAGAAGGCGGCGCCTTCACCTTCGACGTGGGGAATCGCTTCAACCTCACCGGGGCTTTCCTCTACACGTCCTGTCCGGACTGTGTCGTGATGCAGTGGGACGTAAAGTCAAAAAGGAGGGAGTCTCTGGACTTGTACCTGCTGAGCAGGAGGAGGGAGGTGGAGCAGAACGAGATGGAGGAGTTCAAGGATCAGCTGAAGTGTCATCAGCTGCCGACACCCGTCGTGATGGATCCTACCAAGGAGCTTTGTCCAGAAGTAGAGAGCCGAACAGCAGCTCCGGAAGCAGATCAGACTGAGGAGGAGGCAGCAGAACAAAAGTCATGAGGGACTTCAGCACATCGTATTGATCATTTCACACAGTGTGGAAAAATATATGATATTACAGCTTTATACAGATTCCCCAGATAGCATGGCAACAGTGATTCAATGCTGAAACTCAGAATCATCGTTTTTGTTGAGGTTGCGTATTCAAGGCTAGATAACATTGAATCAATGCTGATTATTTTTTGCTTTTTCAATGTTGAGAAGAGAAACAATGAATCTGCTATCTGGCTCACATTCCTTATATTATATATCTGAATATGTTGACTCTGACTGTGAAGCCCTTTGAGACAAATGTGTGAATTGTGATTTTGGGTTACTTGAATAAAACTGACTGCGTTTTACGACTCTGACTACTGATTACTGAGTATTGTTAAAAGAAGAGCTGATGAACAGAGCGGGAAACACGACCCGGTCCAACTTTTCAATTCAAAATGTTCACATCATTGAGTTTCAGTGTTTTCACGTCATCACATTTTGTTTCTTTTTTGGAAACTAGCTCACTGAGCTCATAGATTTCTGTAATTTTAATAATAAAGTCACACCGTTACCCAGATATAAGCGGACAAGATTAAAGTGTGCAGCGATATAATAACCCACTTATCCCTCTGCTGCATTCTTCACTCGCTCACATGGTGGAATAACGAGCGTGTGTTGCTCACTAATTGGATTACTACTATAGATTTTCAAATCCACAACAATAGGAGAGAAAGCCTCGAGCACATGTGTCGGTGCGTGCACACGTGCTCGTTCTGAGTGGATGTTTACTGGTGTGCAAATGTGGGCGTGCACAGAGGGCGTACGGAGGGTGTTAGTGTGCACAGGGGGAGGAGATCCAGGCAGCGAGGCTGCAAGAGCTGCGAGCAGAGAGATCAGTGACCTGAAACAAGACAAGTGTGTGTGCTCTGAAAAATGCCTTTTGGAGTGAATCCTCAAAGCATTTTATTAACAGGTATGTGCAGCTGTAACTGCTCTAGTGTTCTTTGCTTTTGTTGAACTTCCTGAATAGTTACTACAATAGAAACAAGTCTGCAGAGAGCTTTTCCTGGTGTTGCTTTGTGTCTACATACATAGAAACAGAACTCGTGCTAATTAAGGATGAAGTTGCATTTATTTAAATTCATCTGCATTTTTGTCAAGTGCCCTCAGATCTTACAGGACCGCAGGACACCGCAGACCCCCCCCACCCACAAAAAAAAGAAGGTGCAGGTTCATGTGAAAGGCCTGTCGTGGATGTATTTTTAATGATGATCACTATCTTGCTGTGTTCTTTTGATAAAGTGAGCCCCCTTTGTAGATAATGAGCAAAACATAAGTCTGTTATGTAACACAGTTTTTAATCCGCAATCTCTTGCAACCTTTACTTTACCCAGCGAGAGAGAGAGTTGGAGAAGAAGCTCTCGTTAAATTCTTCTAGTTTGATCTGAGCATCGTGTAAAATATAATAAAACAGGATGTCATGTTGGATGCATGATGTCTTTAGTTTGTTTTTCTTTTGTTGACAGTGTAACCTCACGAACAGGACAAGAAATAACAAGAAAAAGAAGAAAAAACAACTGAAATGTTAAAAAAAACAAAGTTAATCGGATCCTTTCATATGACAGGTTGACCATAATTAGATATTTATACAGTCCCTCTCTTCAGTAAAGCAAATTTTCCCATTTCATATCATATTTTGTTGCTTTATTTAATATAGTTTGTAGCAATTATTCTTTCTAAAAAGATCTTGGCTTTGTAACTTAGATTCAAATTGCTTGATTGAGCTTTATATATAAATATTTTACCAGACAGAATAATTGTATTAATCATCTGAGGACGGTGTTTTTCATCCCCAGCTCCATCGTGATATTTACAGGTTTAAATTCAAAATACATTTTGAACTACACTGTGAATATCTTTCTATATTTGCCATTTTTATATTGTTTATGTCTTTTTATAGTTTCCCTATTTTTCTTAGGTCTCTTTAAACTTTTATATTTGTATATTTTATATTTCATGTTTATTGCTGTTTGCAGCAGAGATATGAGGGAAACGTTATTTCCATTCTCTGTATGTCCTGCACATATGGCAGCGCTGACAAAGTTAGTTCACAAACTTCCAACATGTGGACAACAGAAAAAACAACATTAGTTTGTTGAAGTAATATTTCATCAGAGTTTACACCGAATATGAATGAGAGGATTGTTTTGATGCTGTTGCAGGATTATTGTGCGAGCAAAGATCTGTTTAAAGCAGCGTCACGTTCACACTGAGACAAAAGACTTGGAGTATTCACGTTGAGTCAACACTCAGTCAATGAGTCAACTGTCAATGAGTGACATATTATGCCACCAAAGTGAGACATTAAGAACAAATTCTTATTTACAATATTATTTGACTTGTAGGTGAGAGGAGGGGAAGCAAGCGAGAACATCAAACAGACAGTTTTTGTAACAAATTTCAGTCGTGACTGGAAACACAACAGACCTTTAGTCTGATGTAAGAAGAAGACAGCATGATATACTTGGCCACCAACATTGGCTGCAATAGCTGACTTAAACAGCGTGGTGAATATCCAGGAAGAGTGTAAATAAGCGTAAACCAGCGTATGTTAGTGTGCAGAGAAGGACGGTGGTGTTTTGAAGTGTTCCTTTGCAAGCCAGACCATAATTTATATCCTCACAATCAAACAAATGAAGTCATTCAACCATCTTACGTTTGGCAGCAGATGTTTCTGTGAGTGAGTCAACATGTGGTTGATGGTACAACAGAGCCAGATGTAGTTTACCTGAATCATACAGTATACCTGAATATACGCAGGTCAAAGTCTTCTCTGGTTATTTTGTGTGTGTGTGTGTGTGTGTGTGTCTCCCGCTCACCCTCCCTCCCACGAGAAAACAGCCAGTCTGACAGCAGACAGGGTTCATTTCATAACGGGCACTGAATGTCCACGCTAACGAGCTGTTTGTTCGTCACGTTATTCGTGTCCATTTCGGATTCTTCAAGAAGAGACTAATCCAAACTACAGTCAAGTGATGAACGTCTGTAACTGGCACATACAAAGAGACTTAATGCCGAGTGTCATCAGCTGCAGCTTCAGTTGTTTCCCTGTCAAAACTCTGAATTCTGCTTGTGCTAAAAAATTCTCATTTCACTGGTTTGGACGGATTCATCGCTCAGTTTTTTCTTTTTATTGATTTCTGTGTCTTTTATATTTCCAGTCCTCGCATCTTGAATTAGAATAAAAAGCTGTTTGATCTAGAAATATATAAATATATTTTAAACTGTTCAAATGATATCATCTCACTACGCCTGCCTCAGTCACAGGTGGAGTACAGTACACAGTCTTACCAAACGCAGCGACGCTAAGCTGCTGAATGGGTCCCTAAAGCAGCCATTGTTGATTGTAAACAGTGTCTGTCAGCTCTCATGACTCACTGTCCTTGTCCTAATTTTCCCACATTAGTCCACGCTGTTGTGCCTTATTGCCTGAATACGATAAACATGAAGGTGTTAACTGGAACCAAAATGATCCACAGAAATGGTTCTTCAATGGTACATTTACATTTAGTCATTTAGCTGACGCTTTTATCCAAAGAGACTTACAGAGAAGGGAAACAATCAAGCTACAGTGCAATAAGAAAGCCTTAGTGCAGCAGTCAGTGCTGCTTAAAGGGACAGATGTATCATGTCCAGTTGTTGGTAGTGTTGTAGAGGAGGTCCTCTCTGAAGAGCTGGAGGTCTTCAGGAGGTTTGTGAAGGTAGAGAGGGACGCCCCTGATCTGGTAGGAACTGGTAGGACGTTCCACCAACGGGGAACAACAGACGAGAAAAGTTTGGATTGCTCTGAGCGTACGAGTCGTCGTTCATTGGAGGAGGTAACATATGTCTGTATGAGGACGTTCAAGAACCGGAGACTACTTTGTAGTCAGCGTCAGAGATTTGAATTTAATGCAGGCTGCTACAGGTAGACAGTGGAGCTCGATGAGCAGCGGTGTAATGTGACCTTTTGGGTTGGTTGTAGAGCAGGCGGGCCGTCACGTTCTGGATCATCTGAAGGGGTTTCACTGTGCAGGCTGGGAGGCCCGTCAGGACGTTACAGTAGTCTAGTCTTGAGATGACCACAGCTTGTGTCAGGAGTTGAGTAGCACGTTGAGTTAGGTAAGGCACGACCGGGCAACTGAGGCAACATGACTGGAGAATGTTAGTTGGTCATCGATCATAACCCAAGACATAGGGAGTCAATTTTGATGTTGATGTTGTGGTGTATAGTAGGTTTGGCTGGGAGGACGGTGTGTACGTGTACCGCTGGTAGTACGCGACCTCCCAGTAGTACTATTTTTTTTTTTTTTTTTTTTTTAATGAAATGAATTAAATTAAAAAATAATGAATGAAAATAAACTGAGATACTAAGATAAGATGTTTGTCTCAATATCAGCCTGTGACAGCAAAATAGTAAGTGGAGGTTAAATGAGTGGGATGAGTGCAGATCATTAGTAGCCGTTTTCTGGTTCTGTTCACGATCTTCACAGTCAACATTAAACGATCTTCATATTAAAGTAATAAACCTCCTGCTTAAACTGTCTGTAGCTAAACAGGGTCGGCTTCAAGTCATTTTAAGTTTAAATCAATCAGGAACATGTTGCATTTCTGTCTGTTCCATCATAAAACATTCAGACATCGTCGGTTCTGGACTTCCTGTCGGACAGAACATATTTCACTTGTGAAACTGTGATGGGAATTTTTGTTCTTATGGACCAAAATATTTTGTAATTAATTGAGAAAATAATTAGTTGCAACCGTCATTTCGTGCCATTACCCAGCAGCAAATAACTGTAACTTCAAAAAAGCTTTAGTACTTCAAAGAACCACCTCCAGAATAAAAGAGGTTCTTTAACTTTGTAGAACCGGAGAGTCTTTTGAAGAACCTTTTAAAGAACCATTATCTTTCAGTGCGTACATGCTCTGCCATTATTATTATTACAGTGTTCATTGTGCCGTGTCATGCCGTCAGTCCTTATTATCTCCACATGAAGGAGGGAGACGTTCTGTAACTATCTATCCATCGTATCTGTCCATCTGTCCTAATTAATCAGACTAGTGAAACACGGTGCTATGATCTATATTCCCCTTAATGATCACAGCGTTGGAGTCCAGCCACAGTGGCTTGGCAAGAATCAGTGTGGATGGTGGTGGAGGGGGTTGGAGTTTTGTGTGTGTGTGTGTGTGTGTGTGTGTGTGTGTGTGTGTGTGTGTGTGTGTGTGTGTGTGTAAGAGAAGGCAGTAATGTTGATACACGGCAAGTTTGAAATAGCGAACAGAGACAGAATGTGTATTAAAAAGAGATATTAGAGGGGCTGCACTCCCCTTTAGCCAGCATACCCTGCGGACAATCCCTATTGTTATTTCAGAGTGTGTGTGTGTGTGTGTGTGTGTGTGTGTGTGTGTGTGTGTGTGTATGTGTGTGTGGTACTGAGCCATTCCCCAGCCTGTAAGCTGATTAAAGAAAGATGTGTTCAGCAGAAAACTTTATACGCTGCACAGCGGAGTAGAGAGGCTACTACCTCACAGCCAAAGCCAATCACAAGCCTGCCGTACAATAACAGAGGCATGCACAGACACACACACACACACACACACACACACACACACACACACTCAGTGTGTGACGTTAAAAAGAGAGGACACAAATACACATCTACTGGATTTGTGCTGCTCTAATCTTTCACCAGATACCACACACGATTCTTTGAATGATGAATACACAAACGGCTGACAGACTCAAAGAATGAACATCAGAAAGTGTCGTAAACTATTGGACTTCTATTCAATTCAAATTATTTCTATAGCTCCAAATCATAACACAAATTATCTGACTCTTTCCATACAGATCAGGTCTAGACTGTACTCTTTATAATAATATCTACAGAGACCCAACAGTTCCCACCATGAGCAAACACTTGGTGACAGTGGCGAGGAAACCTCGAGCAGAACCCGGATCATGGTGGACGGCTGTCTGAGTTTAGAGAGACAAAGATGAACAGCAGCAATAAGTAAAGATAGCTACAACTATAATTATAACGCCTTCCATTTTCCATTGCTGTTTATCCTCATCATGGTTGCGTGCCAGTTCATCACAGGGATGACACATAAAGACAAACAACATTCACACCTATGAGCAATAGTAGTGTATTAGTATTTGCAGTGGCTCAACAACAATCCCCGACCTCGGCGTACTACTCTCAAATGTGGAGAGGACGTCTGCATCCAGAACAAGAACTGCCAGTCGTCCAAACGAGACACAAAAATGATTGTTTGTGTTCATTTTCAGTTCTTTTCTATGAGCTGTCACGCTGCAGCACATGTCGAATGATGTATGAAGACTCCAGAGAAAACAGTAGTTAGCATTTCAAAATGATTCCACAGTAAATGTCACAGTAAACACGGTGTGATGATTCATATTATAGCAAGTCATTTCATCTGCACTGAAATAACGAGACATAAAATTGTTGTTGATCTGTTAATTACTCTGCTGTTCCCCTCTCTGTACCTCCGCTCTCACTCAGACTGACTGGCTGCTGGAGGCCGAACATCCTGACCGGTTTTTACATCAGCAGACCCGTCTCCATGGCAACAAAGCCTGCGGCCTGGCAGGAACCAGGTCCTGTCAACTCATCAGACGGGCGGGTCAATGAGCGCCGGGCACGAGGTGAAGTGGATGCAATCATAAGCTGCGACTCAAAAAGGGCTCCCAGAGCAGAACCCGAGGAGGACGTAGACGTCCAGGAGCCTGAAACTCTGCCAGAGAACCAACAAACACCCTCGAGAAGAAGCCAAAGAGCTGACGCAGCCAAATTAGAAAATCAGGAATCAACGAGGATTAATCTTAGCGCCCCGAGGGAGACACGAGAGACAGTGACAGAATTAGAACAAGTTGCCCAACTTTGTGCAGCATTAAAGACTCGAGAAGAATCTGTTGACTTCTACGACGGAGCTCCACCTCCCTTCAGCGCTTCATCAACAGAAGAATTTTTGGAGAAAGACGGCTTCTCCTGCCTGGAGTGGATCAGTGACGCCGAGATCATCTCAGAAGGCCTCACGTCTCCTGATAGCCGCAACCGTCAAGAGCTCACTGAGCCGTTTCACAGAGAGGTAGACTCAACACCTGAGGAGATGACGGGAGATACTACGACGACAGAGGAGGGCGTTACACCGCTGAACGCCTCACCAGATGCTTTTGACAACAGTGAACCTGAAAATTATATGTCACAGGCTGCAGCTGCTGGATTAAATTCAACCCATCCTTCTCCCTCTGACAGAAACAACTCAGATGATGTATATACTCTGAGCTCGCCTCCTTTTGCTGATGAAAGTGAGGAAGAAGAGGAAGTGAGCATTGATATTATGTCTTGTCAGCAGCAATGTTCTACACTGGATATCAGAAGCAAGCCTCTCCATACGTCATATTCTGCCACTGAACAAACCTCGACTCCACCTGCAGTTCCCTCATCCAAACAGCAGAAGGAGCTGTTGACCCAGAGCCAATGTGAATTTGACCCCGAGGGAGCAAAGCAGGAAGCTGCACAACAGGTGCTCAGCCAGCACTCTCCACCTTTGTCGACCGTTGCCATGGAGCCGTCCAATCGGGGCGGGGCAGCTTCTCAAGGCTGTGGTTGTGTTTTAGCTGTGAGAGAGAGGCAGAGCAGGGCGGGGGGAAGGACACAGGAAGAAAGCAAGCAAACAGGTGGAGAGGAAGGGCAGAGAGAGGGTGGACTTAAAAGGAACAAGGTGGCTGGGCAGCAACACGGAGGGGAATACTCAAAAACAGTCCGAATTCTTACGCTTGAGACAGAAAAAGACAGATTTGTGTCTCCTGAACACAGCAGGATGGAGGGTGACTCGTGTGATGACAACCAGAGTGACAGCGGAGTTTCAGCAGACTTCTCCCCATGCAGCACTTTGGAGGCTAACACCACCATCTCCACAGGCTCTGGACCCAAAGAGACTCCCATTGAAAGGGAAATCCGACGGGCTGTAGAGCGTGAACACAGCCTGAGAAGATCCAGGGGTCTTCCAAATCCACCCAAATCACCAGAGTATGTAGAGATCCCTCTAAGGAAAAGTGTCCTCAACCAGTCTATACCTGAGCGGCTAAGTCAAGGCAAAGACAGGCAGCTTGCAGGCAAAAAAATGCAGCATGAGATCTACGAGGAGACCCAGCGGGAGCAGGATCTGGTCAGGCTTGGGAAGATTCCAGGTTACTATGACAAAGGCTCCGTCCGGCTACTCAAAGAGAAGAAAGAGCTTTTTGAGGCTTTTCAGAAACCCGATGACTCAACATTGTCACCCAGGAGTAAGCTCACGTCCTGGTCTTCTGCCAGTGCCATGTCAACCATAGAGAACCAGGAGGACATCTCATCACCGGTATCCATCTTAGGAGGCTCATATGAGGAGAAGACTCCCACACAAAACTCCCAAGACTTCTCCGAGACGAACGGCTGTCAGATCATGATTGTAGAGAATAATCTGAGCGTCCCGGGAAAGAAGCTCCACTGCCCCGAACCAGAGACAGAGCCCGTCACTGTAGTCGACTCTGGAGGCCCTAACATTTCATCATCCAGGACAGGAGGGCATGGTTGGATTGAAGGGAGAGAGCAGGAGAGGGAGGAGGAGGAAGAGGCAGAGGTGAGACCCAAGGAGAACCCCTTTTTCAAGCTGCGCTCTTCAACCAATGTATTGGAGCAGGAGATCCGGGAGGCCGAAGAGAGGGAGAAGGAGCTTAAAAAGCAGAGGCTCAGTCTGTACGGGGGCATGGGGAGTGCAAAAGGAGTGGGAGGAGGAGGACAGGGACAAGCCAACATCAAAGTAAAGAGTCCCACGTCGCTGTCTTCTCCTTCACTGAATGGACTCGCTGTTCCTGACTCACCTGGCTCATCATCCAGGAGAATAACTGGACCCCCAGCAGGTGAGTGTAGCACAGCGTATAATTGATTCTTCTTCTTGTGCCCACAGACAATGTGTTTGTGTGTTTGGTCGCTTGTGTGTGTGTGTGTGTGTGTGTGTGTGTGTGATTTTTCTATCTGTGGAGAGATGATGAAAACTCCCTGAAACAGCCCAGCGAGCACATTATTTCATTTTTTCTCATGGTCAGTGGAAAAACCGCAAACAGCTATCGAAAAACCACCGTTATCCGTTATGAGCAATAATTTTGCACCGGAGACCACGAGAAAATAAGATTCTCTAACTCCACAATAAATAAAGCGTCCAGTCTGTCATATTAATTGCAAAAGTGGAGATGAGGATGAGTCATATCTCGACACTTTATTGTGTCAGCAAGAAAGGGAGCGCGATGGAAGAGTCCAATTTTCTAAGTCTAAATGCAGCGTTCAGAAAGTGCATGCAACTTGTTTTTTTCAGTTTGTGTGCTGATCTAGAGTCCGTGTGGAGACGAACAACAACAAGAGCAAACGTGGAACACTGCTGCCTCTTTTATCTTGGCTGCAATCGTAGGACTTAAGTGATTATGGGGTTTGTAGAGTTGCTCAACTAATATATGTAACATTATTTTATCATTTATATTATAATTAGATTAAAATATCCAAATGTGTAGGGAAGTAATGAATAAACTAGAGTTTAAATGTAGAGCTGAAAGGTGTATAAAAGCTAAAAAACTCTGGCTTGGGAACAAAAGGTTGCCAGTTCAAGTCCAGCGCGGGCCGCAGTACGGATTGTGGACTGGTAGCTGAAGAGGTGGCAGTTCACTTCCTGGGCACTGCTGAGGTACACTTGAACCCCCTAACTGCTCCCAGCTATCATCTCTCCACACTGTAAGCTCTATGTGTGGCTTTATTTCAGACCTGTGAGTGAAAAAAGAAAATAATTTCCCCACTGAGGGATCAATAAATAAATTTAATTCAAGGTTTTTTTATTGTCATGCTTTCACACGAAACGAAACGGGTGCTCAGGAACAGCGACGTACACACAATAGTCTAAAATTAATAACCGTTAAAAACTTCTAGAATAAATAGTAATAATAAATAATAAGAATAACAACAAGATACAGCATTTTAACAAGGGATTGAGTTCATCAGTCTGACAGCCTCTGGGTACAAGCTGTGTTTGAGCCTCCATGTTCTGGATTTACTGCTCCGCAACCTCTTGCCAGAGGGTCAGAAAATCTTATTAAAGTCTTATTTTATATACAAATATTTATACATAGACAGTTAGAAAAACTAGACATCACTGATAAATAATGTGATTCAGTGCTATAATAAAATAAAATTGAGTTAAAAAACTAAATGTACATATTACCTGAAATAGAAATAAAAAAATAGTGAATAAAAAGAAGTTGAGCAAACAGACCTGAACTTTGAATTGCTTCAAACAATTTCAGCTTTTATATAATGGAGTCAGCTTGAACTCATGATGGTGATTTGGTTCAATGAAAAGTTCTTTTGAGTTACTTCAAATGAAAAACGAATGATGGAGTGCATGTTTGTGTTTCGATGGCAGCCAACATGTTGTATGAATGTGTATGAATGAAACGAAACTGTCACAGCTGAGTGACAAACTGACCAGGGTGTGCCACGACAATGCCTCAATGACCCGTGACTCAGTGTTGGGAAATGAACAATCACATATTGTTTCATGCACAATCAGTAACATAACCTTTTCTTTTATAGCCCCTCATTACCTGTGCCTGAGTTTTGTTTCATCCATGTTCAGTCAAACTGCATTCCTCTCTCCGTCTCCTCTGGTTTCTCTCTGCTGCCTCACCATGTTCACTCTTATTTGATTCAAGCAGGCTTTATTGCTCACAGTGTGGAGGCACAAACACAATCACAGGAACATCTTTGCCTCATTACTGCCCTGTTCTTGCTCATCCTGCCCTCAGCCACTCTTGTTTTTGTTCTCTCTCTCTCTCTCTCTCTCTCTCTCTCTCTCTCTCTCTCTCTCTCTCTCTCTCTCTCTCTCTCTCTCTCTCTCTCTCTCTCTCTCTCTCTCTCGTAGTACGCCAGTCGGTTGGCAAGTTAGGCGTGTGGCCCCCGGCCCAGGCTGAAGAGGAGAAGATTAACCGGCCAGAGGTGAGTCAGCGATGCCAGACGCCTACTGCAATAAAGTTTTAAAGATGTTACAATTTCTTTTATACTCCTGCTTGCTAAATTTGACCATGTGGAAAATCAGCAGGCCTCTTAGCGACACTTATTTTGTGTTTTCTTTGCTCCATAAATGAACAAACCAACCCTGCCGACGCAGAACGCTGAGCACAGCTCATGAAAATGTAGGCAAATCACCTTCCCAAGTCTCCCTCGAATGCAGCTAAGACAATATCAGGTTCCACTAACATAAAGAGAGTTCACATATGAACTGCAACGTCGCTTCAGGGCGTTCAATTAGTCTCTCTGAGCAGCATGAATATGAATGCATGTTTAAAACAGCGCTGGATTGTAAAGGCTCCAATGGAGAGAGAGGCTCTTGGGGGAGGATGTTAGCATCTCCTTTGCACCAAATATGGGCCACAAACATCTGATAACACACTGAACACACAGTAAGGAGCTTATCTGTACAGATAAGGGAAGAAGGCAAACATCCCCTGAGACAAGAGAGGAGGGGAGAGACTGTCGAGTGGGTTTGTGCAGTCGATAGCAGAGGAAAGTGGAAAGTCAATTGAAAAGCTCACTGATTTCCGTTACCTGCCTTGCATCTCTTTGAAACGGCGCTATCTCTGATTAGAGCTGAGTAGCTTCAGCTCTTTAATTCAGTTTGGCGTTGATATGCCGGGTTTCAGCTGAAGCAGCTGAGTTTGATGTTAGCATTAGTTTCCTCTCTGCTCTCTGCACAGACCTGGATCCTGATTACAGTTCGGGAATAAACGGAAGGATTGCAGGAAGAAAATTGGCCTCAGTTGTTTGACTTAGTCGAACTGAACATGGCCCCGGATCACAGTCGCATTAACCTCCCTCTGACTAACACGGCTAATGATGCTCATCCAAAGAGAGATGTCCTCTAGAGGAAATATATTCTCTTTTTATCTTCTCTGTTTTTCCCGTGTTGGCATATTGGTCTCCTCCTCCTCCTCCTTCTCCTGCTCCCACACATCTGATGTTTCCACTCTTTTATTCTCTTTCTTTTTTTTCCATCTAAACTTTCTGACTCCCTCGCTCTTTTTACCTCGCAATCACCTCTTCTTCTTCTTTTTCACCCAGACCCTCCAGAGTCCCCGGACACCCCGACAGAAAAACCCGCTGGTGCAACGCTGGGAGTCAGGCCTGATCAACGGACACCATGAGGAAGACGACTGAGGAGAGGTTGACAGAGCGAGGACGTGGAGGAGGAGGCGAGGAAGGCTAAACGAGGCCTGTAGTTTTTTTTTAAGGCGGAGGGATGGCAGATTGTCAGATAAAAAGGAGAGCAGTGTAAGGGAAGAGGAGGAACGAGAGAATGTGAAGCAAGAAAGAGGTCAGGGATTGAGGCTGCAAAGGGGGTCAGGAGGATTGGGAGCAAGGAAAAGGAGTTGGTGGTTGACTGAAAAACCCTGAAGAATCCTTCAGTGACAGCGAGGAGGAGCAGGAGGAGGAGGAGGAGGAGGAGGGACACCTATTAGTGGATAAGCACTTGGCCTGTTTCTGGTGCTGGAAAACTCTGAGACTAATGAATGTAAAAACGACACTACACTGGAGAAAAGAAACATGTAGATTTATGGAGAACGCAAACCTTAATGAACTTCTTTGATATCGGATCTTTGGAATAATAATGTTATTATTTGTATCATCAGAACCTGATGAAGAAACAGCTGTGTCAGCACCAGTCTTACACTGAGTTACTAGTTTATTACACCTGTATAATCTAATATAGTCCCGGGCAATAAACCCATAAATACCTCAGCAGAGGTCAGTCTGTTCAGGTTTTATTGTGCCAGAGAGAGTCGTTGATTGAACTTTGCGGTCATTTCAGAGCACATAGTGAGTGGTGAGATCGTAATTGACCGTATTATCAAAGAACTGGTGTCTAATATGGACTTCATTTACATATATGAAGGGACAGAGTTATAAACACCTCTCAGCACAATGGAGTCCAAAGCAACACCACTACAACTCACTACAGCTGTTCCAAATAAGCAGCTTCACAGTGAGAATTCGTCTGTTGAATTGTTCCTAATAAACTGGTAACTCAGTCTACATCTGTCCAACTCGTAAAACCAACTTTTGTACCATGAAATAACAGATTTTAAATAATGACGCTACACTGACGTCTGTTCTCACACTGTGTAACGCCTTACAGCAACTTTCCACCTCAACTCTCTGTGATTTACAGAGTTTCCTGATGGACAATCAACTAAAGTGCTGTGAACTGTAGCTGCTGTTAGCTAATGTTAGCTCAGTTTGTTAGCCGTGCTGCCTGCACTGTGAGCTCAGAGTGTTAGTGTTTGTACCACAGGCCAACGGGAAGAAGAAGAGGAGGTTTACAGGCCCGCGATGCGGGGGAATGCTGATGAGTCATGGAGCTGGTGTCGTGCCAGAACCGGAGCTGGATGAGTGGGCAATATAACCGGGCTCAGCGGCCTCTATGGAGGAAGCTAAGAAGAGAAAAGAAGAGAGTGAGCGAGCAAGAAGCCGCCGGACAAGAGTAAATCTGGGACTGACTTTTAGTGGTTGGTGAGAGCTTGGTGAAATAAAAGGCTGAAAGACAGACGCCGAGCTGGGCTGACTGCTGTTGGACTAGTCAGTAATATTAGCTGGCTGCTATGTCTGCTGTTGGTGACCTTGTTGATGTTTGGCTGTTAGCAAAGTTCTCGTCTAGTAATCAGAACAAATACTCGTGTACAGCTGTCCATATTTATCACTAAATCACAAAAATATCATGTCTCTTTAACACGTGAATCGCTGCTTCTTTTGTTATTTTCATGCATCATGACTGAAGTTGGATTCCAGTGCAATAAATCACCTGCTGTAGCTGAATAATGTGACACAATGCACACCGGGATCTTAAGTAACAGCTGCTCTGTCGTTGAACACGTTTCAAATGATTCAGTTAGTGTTATATTTTAAAATGAAACTTGATAAACACAATTAAGATTGCCTCCTTTATTTATTCTTTTCTTTTGGATCGGACTCAGACAGACATTATATATAATTCTGTGATAAATTCAGTGTTATTCGACTAACTCATGAAGCACAGCAGGAGCCACGTGAGTCCAGTTTGTCTCCATCAGAGTTTGACCCGTTAACACAGACACTATGTTTTTATGCCACGACATGAACGCTCTGATTAATTATCTGCTTTATGTTCTGCCTTTATTTGGCTGCATCGGTGGTCAAAGAGAAATGTGTCACCATGGATACAGCTTTGAAAGATACTCTGTGCCAGAATTAAGCAGCATAAATGCCCCAGTGGACCTCTGTGTGTGTGTTTGAGTGTGTGTGTGCAGGTGAGATCAGCAGACCACGCTTTAGTGACCTCCCAATCTCCTGTGAATAATTCATCACCTCATTCTGACTGGACGCAGCCCAGTGACATTGCCGGTTACATTATTATGGCGGAGCTGCTGCTGCTGCTGCAGCAGCAACTTAAGTGCTCAAAATTATTAATAAGCTTCAATTCCTCACGAGGCAACTTCCCTCATGTTGCCACATTGCCAGGCCTTGGCGTTGCAGCAAGTGATGTATGGTCTCTCAACATATTTGAGAGTTAAATCTAGCAAACTACACTTCAGGATCAAGGCTTGGCACCGAGGAGACGAGTTGTAAAACTTTAGTTTCGGTTTTGTCAAAGCAGGTCGAGCGAGCTGTGCCTTCCAAGTTATCTCTCCCTCTTTGATATGTAATCTTCCTCGGATGTGCTGACCAATACAAAAGCCTGCACACCTGTCTGTCTGTCTATCTATATATCACCTGCTCGTCTCCGGACTCATTTCCATGATATTTCATTATCACAGTCTTCCAAAGTCCTGCTGGCACGAAGTCATCCAAGCGGCATTGTGCGAGACAGTTTGGCGTTCGGAGGATTAGCAGCTGCTCTTAGAATGCCTCTTTGTCAAGAGGACAAAAACGTATGAGAGGAAGTGACGGAGATGTGTGTGTGTGTGTGTGTGTGTGTCTGTTTTAGATTCACTGTTATGTGTGAATGATGTTCTGAGTCACTCGGGCACTGTAATTATGTATGATTTTAAAGTACTCCTACATACTCAAGTACTGCCATTTTATGATACTTTTACTTCATAGAGAAATATCAGTAACTCTTTATTGTATTCCTTGAAAATAAAAGCTCAAATGAACCCAAGTGAATGTTTTTTCATCATTTATTCATCATTGGAATCTTTCACTGTGATTTTATTAGGATCTGAATACTTCCATAATACATATACATCATACGGCTGTGGAAAATATACTCTTATGTACGTGCCAATCAGCTAATTTCACGTCTGTCTACGCAATCACGATCCATACGTTCAGTGTGTGTCAGGCCACTGTGTGTTACATACAGTATGTGTGTGTGAGTTATTTTCTGTATTTCATCACATGTGGACCTTTTGCACATCATAATGCATAACGCGGATGTTGTACTGCTTTGATGGTCGAGAGAAGAAGGGGGAATAAAATCACAGAGCTGAGTCACAGAGGATCAACATAAACCCACGACAGGAAAATCTCATGCAGTCTTGTGTTTTATGGTATGGAGAGGAGGAGAGGACACAGATCTCCATCTTTACATGTTATTTTCTCAGGTGTGGTGTCTGAAAAATCTTTTTAAAACTCATGTTGAAGACAGATGAACTCACGATAAACAAAATGCCGTCAAGTCATGCAGCCTGGCACAAACTGTCACTGATTATATCGAGACACTTCCTTTAACCTGGTTTCATGCTGTCACTTATTATTGAAGCTATCAGCAGAGTTTCAGGACCACACCTTCACCGTGCCACGTCTGACATTACCAGAAAGAGCCTCCTCACCCCACCCCATCCCATCTCTTTCTCCTATTTCTTCCTCTTCTGACGGGATCCGTCATGCCCAGGTGCTACGACGGATCCCCCACCAAAGCTTCCGTCGACCACAAACTCACAGAGTTGGAGAGACTTTTGCTGGAAGAACTGTGTGAGGTTTTTTTTTATAACCCCAAAACAAACTGGACATCAGGACCAATGCTGGAGACAATGTGGATAATTAATGACTGACCGTACTCACATTTTTTTTGGTCCTGCCCCGCCTTACAACGCTTCTGGACTCAAGTGCAAGCTGCCACAAAGAGGATTCTGGGTTTTGATATTGAGTTTACTCGTCTTTCATTCTACTTGGGGAATATATCAAAAGATCTGGATAACAGGGACAAATATTTATTAAAAATTCTCATGGCAGAAAGTAAAAAGGCAATAACTAGAGAACCTCCCACCTTGAACCAATGGAACATATAATAAATAAAATAAATAACATACAGTATGGAACGCGTCACATTTAGTTTGAGATTAAAGAAGGAAAAGGGAAAAGAACAAATGGGTTACAAATTTAGTGTGACGGCTGAAACTGTGAATGAAAGTGTATCATCCTGTGACTCATATTTAATATTGTGTATCATTCAATGTGACTGAATGACCTCATGAAAATCTTGATAAATGTGTGTGTGGGTCCAAAAACCAGCCGGGTGACTTTAACGCAGGCTTTGTTTTGTGTTGTTGTCGGAGTGTTTTGCCATACACAGCTGGTTCAGTGGTCAGGCGGCGGTGAGGGTGCAAAAAAATACTTGCTCTGTATATTTGCATGAAAAATGTGAATTATTTTAATAAGGATGTCTGATTTATATCACAGAGTCTGTGTGGACAAAGAAAGAGTTCTCTGTGTCACAATCTATTAAAGATGCAATCTTAGTCCTGACTTACTAAATGAATAAAGTGCATTGCATCAGGTTAAATTAAATAATGAACCCAAAGTGACTGACAAAACTTTCTGGGTGTGCATGAAATGCCAACACCTCCCACACACACACACACACACACACACACACACACACCTTCATGTCCTGCACACACTCCTTTAGCTAATACATTGCAGGGTGGCATTCGAGGGGCAATTACTGTACGAGCTTCATTTAACACAGACCTGACTCATTATTCATTGTTTCACACACACACACACACACACACACACACACACACAGGGTGAGGCTGCTTGAACTTCATCAGCGTGTTGAACTCTTATTCAAACAGATGTCATTATCTACAGCTGAATATCTTCACTGTGCGCACATGTGACCACACGGGAGTAAGACTATGACTCACACGTGAATATGAGCTAGCAACCCTTAAATTAATCTGTCCTCACATTTCATCTTGTTTTTGTGTGCATGTGTGTGTGTGTGTGTGTGTGTGTGTGTGTGTGTGTGTGTGTGTGTGTGTGTGTGTGTGTGTGAAAGAGAAATGAATAAATATATTCCTTGTGTGCACGTCTGCTATAAACAGAGAGGCCCGTGCTGCCACAGAGGACAGTAAAATGCAGTAAAACTCAGTAATAATACCGAGTTGGCTTCCTGAAGTACAATGACAGCCCTTCTCTGCTGAGTTATGGTCCACCATAAAAACCACATAAACAGGTGGGAGGTGTGTATCTCCCTCCTGAGTCCTTTTACCTTCTTTACTTTCACAGGACTGAAGTCTCAGCACATTCACTTACAATGCAGGAAGACAAAGATGTGTCCTCAGGGTTGATGCTTGCCCCATGATCACGTGATCAGCGCAGCACTCACCAGTGGTTGTTGCATTGCCGTGGATTCACCAGGATTGCTCGGCCTCATGCACGTCACAGTCACATTGTTCCACTAAACACAGGACCTGTTCTGTGTGTGTGTGTGTGTGTGTGTGTGTGTGCAGCAGTGTGTAGGTGTGTGTGTTTTTAAACGTCTAAACGGCGCCCTCTGCAGAATATTTAGCAAAACTGCAGCAGGATGGTTGCACAAAGTGTTGTTGGTTGTCTTTCCCCTCACACTCACTCCACACTGCGTCATATGCGTGTGTTAAATTTGTGAGATGCATCATTAAGTCCTGGCTCCGGATCACGTTTCTTAATGACTCTGCCCTTATCAACCTGCACACAGTCTGAAGTCCTCAGGCAGAGACCGTCAGGTCTCCATTTTAAGTTCAACTCCTGCCTGATTTGTAAAACCAACATGCCCTTTAAACTTTTATATCTGAAGACTTTTTATTTGATTAGGATCATTTGTTTGTGCATGTAACATGTTAATAATAATTATTTTTTACTATTATTAGTGATATTTCTATTAGAATTATCATGATTATTGTAAGCCATATAGCTCTATTTGTTAATGCCGTCATACAAGTCTTAGTGCGTGTGGGCACAGAAAAAATGTTTGGTTAGTTGGTTCTATAATTACTCTCTGAAGTCAGCGGTTTCAGAAGCTGTTAACGTCTAAATAAATCATCCTTCAAGATCAAGATCAACTTCATCTCTCCTCGTGACTGCAGAGGGTTTTTTCAGCAAGAGGATTGAGTCAGGTTAATGGACACGCGTCAAATATAAGATTACTCTGTTGACTAATTGGCCTATGGGCACTCGCCTCTTTGGTAAATGGCCACTACAATTATCATGATTTCTGTTATGCATCTTTGTCTCACTCTCGCTCTAATCTTGGTCACAGCAGACGTCCGTCCACCGTGATCCGGGTTCTGTTCGAGGTTTCTGCCTCTTAAAGGAAGTTTTTCTTTGCCACTGTCACCGAGTGTTTGCTCGTGGTGTGAACTGTTGGGTCTCAGTACAGTCTAGACCTGCTCTGTATGGAGTGTTGATGATTTGACGTTATATAAATCAAATCTGTAACATGGATGTTTGTATGTATAACTTAAATTCTCATGTTTTGTCTGAGACTGTGTGTTTATTTCCTTGTAAAGCACGCTGTACTGTCTGGTTCTCATACAATAAGTGCTACATAAACAACTTATTATTATTATTATTTTATCATTCTGTAACTCCAAAAAAATAAAAAGTGTACAGACTTTGTTTTTACAATATGTTGAGGGTGCTGGAATGTGCTTCAAATCTGCAAACAGTGCTATAAAATACTTAAAAAATAGTTCAACGGTTCGGTTATTTGACGATAACCTTAATCTCAAACTGAGGAAGCTCCAGAGCGGCTCCTAAAAAGACTTCCCAGGTCAAGAATAGAAACTTCTATATACAAAACACGTGCAAACTTTATAATAATAATAATAAAATCTGTATTTAGGTTCACTGCAGATCAAACAAACATCGTATCCTGTCAAATTGTACAATTTTACTGCTACACATGAAATAGCCTGAAAAAATAGCCCTTCCTGTCCTGCTGTGTGTAACCCTGCCCAACCGATGCTGCACTGATAAACTCAAATAAAGTATAAACACAAAGAGAGGAAGAGAGAGAGAGAAGAGAGAGAAAACAAACACTGCTAATGGATCGGATGGATCGGGGTCGTGAACGTGGACAGCGAGTTCCATAGAGGAGATCTGGAGGCTGTCTCTGTTGTCATGTCCATGCTGGCCCATTCCTGCACACAAACACACGCACAGATACAAGCTGATCAGGATCTTCATATCATGTTGTTTCCTGTTCACACCACTGTTTGTTACAGTGTACCTGTGTCGCTTTCATCACTGTCGATACGTCATCCTAAAGATTTCCCTGTTCTCCAGAACAGTTTGTTCTGTTCATTTGCTTTTAGTCTTTGCAGTAATGAAGTGTACACTTTCACTAAAGTTAAATGAGGAAGTTACTTTTGTCGTTTATACCTCTGTGGCTGAATTTTTGGTAATTCTTCCTGTTATGACCTCATCTGTTACTTCTTCTTTCACACACAGACGCCCTCTATTCCCAATTTCTGACATTAACGTAACAGACTAATCATGTTTATTTATGTTTATGCTGCTTCTGTCAGTCTGTATTTTCAGGCTTTACTCTGCCACCACCAGCTTCCAGACTCAGAGTGTAACCCCACTGTGGTAAATATGTTCAGCTGTACTCGAGTATTTGTTCTGATTACATTACTTACAAGGTCACCAACAGCAGACATAGCAGCCAGCTAATATTAGAAGATCTCCTCCTCCTCTTCTTCTTCTTCTTCTTCTTCTTCTTCTTCTTCTTCTTCTTCTTCTTCCCGGTGGTCCAAAACTCCTGTGGTCCAAACACTAACACTCCCCCGGTGCTCTGAGCTCACAGTCCGGGCAGCCCGGCTAACAAACTGAGCTAACATTAGCTAACAGCAGCTACAGCTGGCAGACGTTGATTTGAAGAAGATGCTTCACATCGATGAATGTAACAAAATGGAACATAACTGACAAATATAAACAAGAAGGATAGCTGTAGCTCTTTAAGGTAAGACTCCAGATCACCGCTTAGACCTGGACACACAAAATATTCAGCATTCGTGGCTGTTCTCGTGATATCTGGTTCGTCTTTACATCAGCTGGCGATGACAGCGTTCTGTCCTCGACGAAGAAGAGGAGGAGGAGGGCCGTGAGAGTCTAATGAGAGCTCTTCATCAAGCTAATTAATGAAAGTGATTACAACTAATGAGAGGCGGATCAAAGGAATATGTGTGGGTTTACAGTAAGTTTGGTGATGTGTGCGCTTGGTGTTCATATACAGTATGTGTATGTGTGTGTGTGTGTGTGTGTGTGTGTGTGTGTTTGTTTACAGCAGCTGGATCAGGGAAGTTTACAGTTGTTTGTCAGAGGGAATCTACAGGAGAAACATGGAGACCACAGAAATACCAGAAATACCAAAAGAAAGAGGAAGACGACGAGAAGGAGAGCCTAGTGTCAGCAAACTGCACGTTAGCGGCCTTCAGCCACAGATTTATCATGAAACCAAATATGTGTGAATTATTTTAAAGACTTGTGTCTTCTGGAAGACCCGATTAGCTTTGAGACGGACCAGAGAAGTCATAAAGTTTTAAGAGACGGACTGACTAACGTGGTTAGTTTTGGTGTTTGGTGTCTGTTAACAAATAACAGAAAAGAAATTCCAGCCTTCTCCTTTAACTCAACGTGTTGTAATAGTACAAAGTACAATAGTTCAAAGGGGAAAAGAAGTGTCATCAATCATAGATTCAGGTATTGATTAATATTTACCTGAGAGGTAAAGCTCGTTCGCCTGAGTGTAAGGTCTGCAAAACAAAACAAGCAAAGTGCTTTGCATCAGTACATCTCTGCACTTCATTCAACACACTGCAGAACTATTAAAATCACCTTGAGGAAATTAGAAATTAAAAAACTGAACGAATGGCCGATTAAGCAGCCATAAATATGATCGTAAACTCACCAACAATATGATCCTTTGCGTGAACTTTAGTCCAGAACTGTGCTTCCTGTCTGAAACATTTCAACACAGCAGCAGTTTACACAACAACATCACTGCTGCCAAGCAATCATGCATTTTATGTTCACGGTTTATGCAGCAATCAACTTGATAACCCCAAATCAGAGCCTTGCAAACCCAGAGGGATCAATAAGGTTTTAAACTGTACATCATGTTCATGTAAATTAAGAGCAATAAGTTCATTATGTAGGAAAATGCCTGCAGTCGACACTGCCTTGAAGTGTTGCTCATTTATGAAACCATTCAGAGAACAAACAGACTAAAACAGTGAATACCTTTTCTTCTTTTCCTCAGCTGCTGCTTTTACTATTAAAAAAACGTGTGGAAAGAAAAAAAAAAGAGGAAATGAGACTTTTCGAAAAAGGAAGACAATCAGAAGAGCGTGAATATGAGCGAGAAAGCAGAGATTATTCATGTGTGAAATAATACCTTTCCTGTGTGCCACCACAGCCACGAGTGTTACCGAGCAGAGGAACAATACCGCAGCAGATAAAGAGCCCAGTACAAGAGGCCAGTCCACGGCAGACACATCTGCACACACACACACACACACACACACACACACACACACACAAAAGGATTGTTAAGTAAATTAGTCATATTTCACTTCCTGCCGCTTAAAATTCACATCAGAAACAATTTCATGTGAAACTAGAAAACTGTGTGGAGGCCTTCTGCAGCCTGGTGCGAAAAACATGAAACGAGCTGAAAATAGTAGAATATTGTATGAAATAGTAGAATATTGAAATAGTAGAATATTGAAATAGTAGACTATTGTATGAAAAGGCTTGTGAGTTGCAGGCTTGAGGTTGCCAGGCAACCAGGGCCAGCCGCAGTCCACCAATCAGAGCAGAGCAATTAACCGTGGCTGTTTGTGTGTCAGTTGAAAGTGCTGAGAGAGAAAAACCCTGAAAGTAGCCCTCGAACAAGAAGGCTTTTTGGCCAAACCGTAGGTCCTATCATTGAACCGACTTCACTGTGAGCATCCCGAGCTCTTCCCGAACGTCTACATGTATGTGGCTAAAGTTCAGAGATATGGCCATTAGTTTGATGGAAAGAAACTGGAAGTGAATGTGGGGCCATTGGTGGGTGTTGCTGATGCTTCAGAGGTCACACAGCCAAAACTATAAGTCTGACAGCTTCAGCAGTGTTATCACTGTAAGACCCACAAATTTTCCTACCTCTCTGTTAAAAATGATGTCTGTAGAGTGAAATTTGTGGCCATGAGAGCCGTTTCCAAATTTATTTTTCCACAGATTTTTCTCTCTGCCCCTTCACCCACTCTGGCCGACGCAATATGCACCTATTACAAATTTATGTGTGGAAAAAGCTGAATAATTTGAAAAATATGAAAGGTAGAAATGAGTAACAAACAAGCAGGAATGTCCTAAATGAGCTGAATCTAGTGATATATTTTTATTTTTGTAGGACAACATTTGTGGGAGTAGTTAGGTGCCAAAAAAAGGTGACTCAGCATCCACACTAATAATGACGTGTCACTTCTTTACCTGGTGAAGGCGGAGAGGGACTTCCTGAAAGATGAGAATAAAAAGATATTTACTATTAATAACACACACCACACACACACTCAAACACTCACACAATGTTACATTTCTACCTTTGGTTACAGCCAATGGGAGGCTGCGCTCAGAGTTGCTCCATTTCCTCCCCAGGTGAACACTGTACTGGCACTGGTACAAAACCAGTGGAGCATCCTGGACGGGTACTGGGAAGGTGACCTGATGCTGTATCAATGTGGCATGATGAGTGGCGACGGGGAGATTGTTAACAGCCTGGTAGAGGGAGAACACGGCGCCGGGGTACGCAGCAGACCCCGTGCAGAGCAAATGCCACACGTCTGACTGCTGCTGGAGGACGAGGGTGGGCAACGGCAACGCGTCTGACAGCGGACAAGATCAGAGGAAACACACTGAAGCCATCTTAGGCAAAAAATTTAATAAAATCACTAATTTAAGCTTCTTAAATTTGAATATTAACTGGTTTTCTTTGTCTTTTCTTTGCCTTTGTGATAGTAAATTGAATATTTATTGAAAAATTTGAGGATTTTTGTACTGTTAGCAAAAGCTGAAGCAAAATACGCAATTAAAATATGTTAAAATATCAGCTCATATTCATGCATAATGAAGCACTGTTAACAAATACCTTTTATCATTCACTTCCATTGCTAATTTTACCAAATTAATCCAGATAACTGGAATAATTTTCAACCTGCATGATAATAGTGATTATAATGTTTTATTCCTAAACATAAAGAACATCCCAGAACAATAAAATAACTGTAATATTTGAATAAGAAAAGAAAACTGGCTTCATAGATTGAGATGTACCAAATAAATCCAGCTCAGTGTGATGATGCAGGTCTATAAACGTGAACGTTTAGCAATGATTTAGAGGTTCCAGAGTTCTGTAGAACATCCTCACCTGTGACGGTGATCTGAACCATGTTGCTGACAGATGAGTTAACCAATGTCCTCCTTCTTTTGATCTGGTACAGGCAGGTGTACTCGCCCTGCTCTCCTCCGCTCACCGGCCCCACGGTGAAGACTCCCGGCTGGGGTTCAGAGTTGGACACCTGGATACTGTCCTGTGGTTGTGGGATAACGGACGTCACCCCTGTTCCCTCAGTGGTTCTCAGCAAAAGGAAGGTCACCGGTTTCTTGTTAGAGCTCGACTGAGGCTGGACCAGAGGGAGGGAGACCGAGCAGCTGAAAGATAACGTGTCCCCACATTTGACCACTCCAGAGGACGGCTGCACGGACAAAACTGGAGGAGGGAAAGAGGGTATGGGACGAGTCGGGGTAGCATCTAGAGGAAGGGAGAGGAAAAGGAAGCAATAACTCAACATTTCTGTGACCATTACCATATTTCATTCAAATGTACAAATCTACGAGTGTGAACAACCTCGGTTTGCCACATTTGCTACCCAAGCTTCCCTCTTTAACCGTCAGCTCTGGAACCAGTTGTGTGTGATGGTTACTGTGTGTGCTGTGTGTGTAGGTGTGTGTGTGTGTGTGTGGTTTCTATATGAAGAGCAGGATGTGACTACCACTACACACACCCACAGAGCAGAGGACAATAAGAGACCACAGAGAGCACCTGCATGCTGCTGCAGTGTGTTTAGGCGGTTGCAGAAGAGCGGATGGGAGTGTTTATTATGTTCCACCACATGTCGAATCAGGACCAGATTGAGCAGATCTGAACTCTACAGACTGTGTTGTTTCATTATTAATAAGAAGTGAAGCTACAGTCTAGACCATACGTCCCCTCCCCTTTTCTTTTTTAATCATAGAGTGTGTGAAATAAGTAATGCAGACACCTTTTTGGAGGTCCAGCTGCAGGTAGGGACTGAACGCGCTGTAACGTCCGTCCTGAATCTTGTACAGACAGCAGAAGAGGTTTTGTTGGGCTGGATCTGCTTCCTGTAAACTCACAGTGAACTGGACCTGCTGAGCGCCGGCCTGCAGCTCCAGAGAGTCCACCTCAGATGAAGGAAGAGAAAAATAATAATCACAGAAGCCCACTGGTTGATGAAAACACCTCAAAAAGAAAAAAGAAAAAAAAAAAGTACCTTTTCAGTTTGTCGGTACAACATGAAGTGAACCCCGAGGTGGCCCTCTGGGACCTGGCAGACCAGAGCTACTGAGTCCTTTGACCTGGAATAGATGTCAAGCATAGGGGCTGGAAGAATGGGAGAGGAAGTGGAAGCTGATAGTCTTCCTAGACGAGAAAGAAAGAGAGAAAAAGGTAGGCAGAGTTTCATAAATTTCTTTGGAGCTGGAGAAACACTGCAGCTGTGCAGCAGAAGGATTAAACACCGCTGTGATTGCTTCACGTGGTGACGATTGCAGCTGACAGGAAAACTCAATGAAACTTGAAATTGAGACATTTCTCGTACCTTTACAACAGAAAACAGAATTCTATGTGTTTTCTGACATTTTCTAACTTCTTATTCATGCCAAAAGACAGATAAGAAATAAAATAAAAAGAAATGATACTCAGACTGTTTGATACTCACCCCAAAGTTGTAGAGAAGTAAACAGCAGAGTGTATATCCAAAGTAATAGTCCGACACTGACAACCTGCATCTTTGACACAAGAAGACGACTGAATGAACAAAGTGAGAGACCAAAGCTTCTCTCTCTCTCTCCCCCCTCCTCTCTCTCTCTCTGTTTTCTTAATACGTATGACATCCTCTTGAAGACAGAACGATGAGGGGAAGTTGAACCTGTAAATACACTTCCTTTTTTGGTGGCCACTGCTTGAATTTCAGGGTATAATGAGAATGAATAGAAGCAGGCAGGCAGGCCTACTGCGTCTCTCTCTGAACTCACATATAAGAATAATTCAGTGCTCATGGAAACACAGCAAAGAAAATCTTCCCTGACATTAATGTATGATAGATGTCCTCAAAAATAACATTCAAGTTTTGTTGTTTTTGTTGCCCTGAGAGCAGTTGGGGGGGTTCGTTGCCTTGTTCAAGGGCACCTCGGCAGTGCCCAGGAGGTGAACTGGCTGGCACCTCTCCAGCTACGAGCTACCACCTTCCAGACTTTGGTCCATACTGGACTTGAACCGACCTCCGGTTCCCGAGCCAAGCCCCTACAGACTGAGCTACTGCCGCCCCGAAATCAGAAGTTAGTGGGTGGGAGATGCTGTGAAGCTATTAGTTTGTTTCCATTCAAAATGGTTTCTAGAAGATTGTTAAAGAAATATGATGTTATGTTGACAAATCTTTATTTATTTATTTTTATTTTCGATGCCTCCATAAGCGAGGCACGGTGGTGCAGCGGTCAACACCGTTACCTCACAGCAAAGAGGGTTCCTGGTTCGGACATGTTCTGCCGTGTCTAAGCCCACTCAAAGCCTGACCCTTGGCTTAAAGTGTGGGGGAAATAATGTGGCAGCCACATCTGCAGATGATGGGAAACTGGATAATAGTGACCAAGAATTAGGTCATTGTTAGATGGAGCAAGATGTTTATGAACTGTATCAACAAATCCAAACTTGAATCTCTGTGAAGCAGACGCAGTTCAGTTTGCACAACAGAGGGACGAGAACTCGAACCTGAAGATGGTAAATATTCCAAAAAGACGACGGAGGAGTTAAATTATATTGATCTGCAGCAAAATGAAGTCGTATTTCACGATCAATTCACCAAAAGGAGAACTGGCTCTACTCTTTTTATTGACAGTGACGTCAGTTATGGAGGAGCAGTAAATCTAATCAATATATATATATATATATATATATATATAATAAGAGTGCTAATACCTCTTATAAAGAGCAATGAGCTGACACTTGTATCATCTGAATTTAAACAGAACCACTTTAAAGAAACATCTGCTACTTTCATGCAGAAGGAAGTAAACACAATGACGTGTCAAATAAAGAAGAAAGAAGAAGAAAAACAGCGGTTGTTGATGAGCTGGTGGTATCTTTTTTTAGGAAGAGTTATTGTTCTTTAAAAAAATGCCTTCTAAATAATACATAAAAAAATTTCCCATTTACAACATTATTATTTTCCAGCAGTGATGTGACTGAAGAAACTTCATTCATTGAATACAGAGTTGACGGGATCTGCATGCACCCACCAGGAGACAATCTTCAGGTCTAACATTGAAATCAAACTGTGGGTTACATTTCAGCATGATAAGCTCCTCCACCTCCTCCTCCACCTCCTCCTCCACGTCTCCGATAAGATGCTGAAACTAAAGTGTGTTGAGAAATACAGCAGGAGGAAGGTGGATATGATTTGAGATCACTAAACATAGCTCTCTCTCTCTCTCTCTCTCTCTCTGTGTGTGAAATGCCTGTTTTCCATAAAACTGAGAAATGTGAACTAATATCTACATGTGAAACTGAGTCACATGCGGATGTTCTGCTTTATTTTCGGCCTGTTGGCCTGCTTTAAAAAAACATTTCACAGTTGTGATGCTCTGAGTAACAAAACCTCCTCTGTCATCGAACTGAATGCTGGAACAACTAAAGGATATTTGTCAGGACAGGACTGATTTCTTTGTCAAAACTTTTCTATAATTGAAAGAGTGAAAAATGTAAATGAGTTTGATCGAGTCAGAGAAACATTGATCGCAGTACAACATCCACACTGCAGACCGGTCAGTGCGGAGGCAGCGTCACACTCTTCTTTAACAGAACTTTAAAGGTCCAGTGTGTAAGATCGGGGGCCTCTATTTTCAGAATAAGGTAGACATGGAAAATCACCTTAAAGGTCCAGTGTGTAGAATTTAGTAGCATCTAGTGGTGAAGTCGAGTCTGATTGCAACCAACTGAAAACCCCTCACCTCTTCCTCTCAGTTCAAGCATGAAGGAGAAACTACAGTGGCCGTGAAACTTGTAAAAAATGTCCTATGAAGAGCCAGTGTTTGATTTGTCCCTTCTGGGCTGCTGTAGAAACAAAGTGGTTCAAGATGGCGGACTCCGTAGAAGAGGACCCGCTCGCCCGTAGATATGAAAGCCTCATTCTGAGGCAACAGAGACATAACAATGAGAACACAGTTATAAATATGATATTTAAGTTTTGTCAGTAGATATCCTTAAATGCTACACACTGGATCTTTAACTCTACTTTGTGCTAATTGCTAAATTTGCTAACATGCTAAATTCTGACTGTGCACATGCTCAACATTAACAATGTCATTTTGAGCATGCTGACATTAGCATTTCGCTGTAAGCCGAAGATCAGCTCATAGAACTTCTGTAAATCTGTTAACAAAGTTTTGGTCGTTAGTGGGTTACCAACCCCACCGCTATGCATTGCAGGTAGCGCTATGAGCAAGTGTCTAACGTGCACATGGCCGAACCTGGGACTGAACACAACCAGCAGGAAAGACAGTAGCCTGCTGAAGTGTTTTCTTGGCATCCAGCTGCTGAGCCTGCCTGCAGAGAGTTGAAGCTGAGCGGTCGGAGGACATCAGAGGTGAAAAGCAGCAAATATATTGTGAATAAAATCTGATCCAGTTTGAATAAAGTTCTAAAGTTGTGCTTTTGTACAGTAATCAGTGAGGCCTGGACATAGATGACTGTAGCAGCCCTCACAGTCACTCACAGACTGATCAAACAGGAAGCACTCCACTCCGGCGGCGTCAGAAGAGAGAAAGCGTTTGATTGGATGTTAAAATTAGTACACGCAGTACCCCGAGTGCAGGATGACATCATCAACAAGTTTCTATGGTTTATCAGGAAATGACAAACTCTAAAATACCATGAAGAACACCTGAACACACTGAAGACACTGTGTGTCAGTGTTGGACAGACACTGGAGGACAGGTGCACAAACATGAAACATTCATTTTGACTTCATGAGGACTTTAAGGGTGAAATATGTGTGTGTTTATACTTGATTATAGTGTGTGGATTAAACTCTTGACTTTGGCCCATGCTGGATTTTTTTTTTTTTTTACTATCAACACCGGTTGCTATGGCAACGAGCTACTCTCCACACACACTTGAAGTGAAGCTGAAAAAAAGTGATGACAAACTGTGAGTGGGAGGTGAAGAGAGAGTGTGGACCTCAGTCCTTCCGGGGCCCATCAGCATCACTCCTCCTCCTCCTCCTCCTCCTCCTCCTCCTCCTTCTCGCGTGCTGCACACACAGCATCCACGAGCTCGTGAGTGGTGGTGTGTGCTCGCCTCGCGCACGCGCGCGCAGACCGAGCTTGTTTCCCAAACAACAACATGGTGCCGTCGGGGGTCACGTCCCGGTAAAAACATCCCGAAAGAAGAAGAAGAAGAAGAAGAAGAAGAAGAAGAAGAAGAAGAGATGGATGAAGACTTCACTCCGGAGCATCTGCTGACATTTGTGAGGAAACTCAAAGAGGTGTTTGACGTCTGTGACGACGACTCGGACGGTTTCATCCACCATGAACACCTGGTGCAGCTGGGCTCTCAGTTTGGGCAGACAGAACAGGTGAGTCCTCCACCTGCAGGGATGTGTTTATGTTTGCATTTTATCTACTACATCCCATTATAGTGAAGGAAGGTGCTGCAGCCTCTGCCACACACACACACACACACACACACACACACACACACACACACACACACACACCACACCTCTTGGAAAGTTTAAATTAGAAGCTTTCTCGTTGCTATGTGATGAAAAAGTTCCTGAGAGGACAGATGATCAGAGCTCATCTGAGGTTACTGAGTTATTTCTCCAAAGCAGAAAGAAACATTTGTTCTTGAATGGAACGGTGGGAATAGTCAGGACAGCCCAGTGAAAAACAGCCTAATGCTCACTGATCTGACAGCTGTGTGTGCGATAAGATAGTTAGTAAAGTTCTACTGGAGCTAAAAGTAACTTTAATGTTCACGCTGCGTGCTGCAAATATGATATTCACTTTTAAAAATGTTCCAATCTTGTGAAGTAAAAATGCAAAATACTCTTTGAGTCTTTTGATTTAGCAATAATTAAAGATGAAGCTGAGAAAATGATGACTAGTGAAAGGTTCAGCAGGGCTACAACTGAAGAGGAGTTGATTGATAAGTTGACAGACTGATGTCCAAATATCAGTGTATGTACGTGTTGACTGATAACAAAGGAGAAATGTGTTTAAAGTTGTTTAGAACGTGACGCCATCACTTAGTTTATCCGCCAAAAAGTGTTTTTCAGCTGTAAGATCCCTGTCAAACATGTTTGTATTAATCTTTAAAGAAAAGGCTGATGTCTCATAATCAGAATCACTTTTATTAGACATGTATGTGTTCACATAGAAGGCCGTGCATGTCGGCAGAAGATGTAAAACAGTGTGCAGCATTGTGCTAATGTGCTTGTGTGTGTGTGTGTGTACGTGCAGAGAAACTTTTATTTTGAACTTATGCACGCCTGGAAGTTCATTTTTGGTGTCCGAGTGTGCAACATACACACACGGATAGAGACATGAAGCTAAAAACAAGGAGCCCGACAGGTAAACACAAACATTAAACTATGATGTGCAGGTGTAAATAGACAGAATAAGACAATAGTGCAAAGCATGCTGAAATGTAGCAGGTTGCTTTATGCACGTGAGGTATGAGTGATGATATTTACATGAATTTAGGCACAGTTGATGTTTGAAACACAGATTTTTCAACAGAGCGACGATCCGTGTGAACAAACTGTTAAAATCCAGCCCTATACAGAGTGTATCCCTAACATCTGAAGTGTGTGGACCATTAGATGTTTTTCCTCAGTGTGTGTGTGCGTCACAGTGGACCTGCCTCTCTGCGTCTTCACTGCATGTCAGGGTAATTGAACTCGGTCATTGATTGGCTCCCCAGTGCTGTGTTGCTCATCAGCAGGAACATTGTGGAGACACTGATTAGCTCCTGTGGGAAGCTTTGCACTGATCTGGGAAATGTGTTGAGAGGACGAAGTGGATGCAATTTGTATCTCAAGGACTTACATTAGATAGTTAGCAGATCCTTTACAGTGCAACGCAACACACTCGGCATGTTTGTGTGATTTATGTGGGATGATTGAAAGTCATTTTGAATTTTAATGATGTACAAAACACATGCTGTTACATGTACTCTCTTAGACGCACCGTGTTAAGCAGTTTCCTCGCTCTTCTGCATGCGTCGCCCTCTCATGTCATTGTCCTATATGAGCAAATCCCACCAGCTCCTTCGTGACAACCTGACCTACTATTCCACACAGTAGGCAACGCTCTCTCCTGGTTGTAACGTCACACGTGAACGTGCACACACTCACGTAATCCTACAGTTTTCCTGCTCTGACCTCTTTTCTTTCCCCTTCACTTTGTCCTTAAACCATAAATTAGGCTGTCAACAGTCTCGAGCAGGACCGGCTGACTTTACGAGTCTGCTGAAATTGGGGGGGTTTGTTCAGAATAGATGAATTGATCCAAGTCTTCCAGTGACCTCAATTTAAAACACCTCAAAGTGCTTTAATCAGCAGGACTATACGTGTGACCCAGTTGCCAGAATAATGGTTACAAGGCTATGAGATGAACTATTTGAGTGTGTGTGCGTGTGTGTGCGTGCAGACAGTGCTCATTTCATTAAAAAGAGAAAAACTATCCGGTGCATGGTTATATTTTCAAATGTCCACTGTGACTCTCAAAGTTGAAGCATCAAGGTCCAACCTAAGCTTTTTTTCTTTAACCTGGGAGAACCCTGAAATTGTTTCCATTTCAGTCGCAGTCCTTTGCTAACTTTAGTGCTGTTAAAATTGAAATGGCTGTGGGGAGCTTGCAAAGGGAATGATGCATTATTCAGCGTGGTGCAGAGTGCTTGAAGGCAGCAGCGCTCTTTAGTGATGTGAATGTTGGAGGATCATGAGTCAGGATGTGTGATATCGCACACGTTAGATTCGTTTAGTAAAGTGAGGTGAGTTCCAACCCTCACCTGTTGGTCAGGGGTAATGACCTTCGTAGGGTATCCGGACTCAGCCTTAGAGATAGGCTGAGGAGCTCGGACATCCGGAGTAGAGCTGCTGCTCCTTCGCGTTGAAAGGAGCCAGCTGAGATGGTTCGGCATCTGATCAGGATGCCTCCTAGACGGCTTCCTTTAGAGGTGTTCCAGACACATCCAACTGGTAGGAGACCGCCCGGGCAGACCCAGAACTCGCTGAAGGATCTATATAGCTCATGTGGCCTGGGAACGATCAGGAAACGCTCGGGAATGTGTTGCTACCACAACCCAACCCCAGATAAGCAGAAGAATATGGAGCATCACTGCTATGCAGATGACACGCAGCTCTATCTGTCATTTCCTCATGAGGTCTCCTCAGTCTCTGCAGAGGTCTCCTAATGCCTCTCAGATATCTCCACATGGATGATGGCACACCACCTCCAGCTAATCCTCTCAAAAACTGACCTGCTGGTCCTCCCAGCCTAACCTACTACACACCATGACGTCAACATCAAAATTGACTCCCTATGTCTTGCCTAATTGTAAATGTAAAATATCAAAGTGTAATCTGTGCACCACCATCAGGCCAAAAAGTCTTCTAATTTAGCAGGCAGGTTGCCATGAATTTACTGGGCACAATCTCCCAACATGATAAACCAAACCAGATAAACTTTATCCTGATCCTCCTCATGCTCGAAGAATATCAAAGTCATCACCACTGGCATGAACAAAAACTTTGTACCCTGTGATAACCATTGCTCCAGTGGAGCTATAAACATTTCAAGGTGATATCAAGATGATAAAAGCAGTATATAGTTGTCATTTAGATATTATAGGGTTATTATTTAACATCCCATCTGACCTTTTTTTGCAGGGCATAGCATAGTGTGTGTATATGTGTGTGTATATGTGAAATTATTTACAATCTTCTACCATAAACTGTATAAATCATGGACGTAGTCCTTGTGAGGTCACCCACTCTAGCTGCCGCCATTTTGGCAGTTCAGACTCTAATGGTGGTGCAGCTGAGGCTGAATGACGCCTGGTTGCTCAAACAAGCCACCTATAACGACACCCAGCTGTCAATCAAAGCGTCCACGCTCTTAATCCTGCATAACTTTAAGCCTTAATATAATCTGAACAGGTGAGTTGTATATAAATTCACCCTCAGTACAGTTGTCATGAACGGGGAAATTAGCTATAGAGACCAAAACTGTTTTTTGTACCAGGCTGTAAACATGTTTATTTCTGCTGTGAAGTTGGACATTTGAACATGGGGACTTATGGAGACAGCTCACAGCTACAGAGGTTGCAGCTTCTCTTCTACGCAGTAGTCTGCAGGGAAGCAGGAAGCAGAGAGAGGGACAGAAAAAGACTCTCAGCTGTGTCGTGGACTGTCCCTCTGGATGTTAGCCAAGCTGATGTCAATCATCAAACAGCTCTCACCCCCTACATGAGACTGTGGTCACCTTCAGCTACACCCACAGAGAGAGAAAGAGCGCTTCCGCAGGGCCTAAATACAGCAGCTGTCAGAGTCTTTAACACCAGCATGACATCCTGTAGCATGTTACATATCACTGTCTACAAATATACCCGTATATACATTTCACTTAAGTTAAACTACACTGTGCAATCACTATTATATCTTGTGAGCTGCTGGAACCGTGTGAGATCAATAAATTCTGTGTTATCTTATCGACCAATAAGATACAGTACCTGGGTTTTGTACTGATCAAAGCACACATTTTAAGTTGGTATTAAAGCACAGGTACAACAGGTAGAGTTCTGGTAAGTCAGTGGTACGTAATTAAAAAAATACTGAAGGTATCATAGGCAAATTATACAAGGGTTTCATCTTAATGAATAAAAATCCAATAAACTATATAAGGGAGCGCTGGGAAAAGGAAACTGCTATAACAATCCCAGAGGAGGTGTGGCTTCAAATATGGGAGACTCAGTCTAACCTCGACTAACTCTTTGTTTTCGTTTTGGAGGAGGAAAAATGTCACTCATTTTTTTATTACCCCCGACCAAAAATCCAAATTTAGTGTGCCACAGCGTTACTACTGGAGGGAGCGTGGATCGGTCTCGGCAGACCCTTTTTCAAAAGAAGTGGGTCGACTGCTCTCAGAGATCCTGGGCCTGAGATGTGACTTTTCTTTTACCTCAGTGTACCTTGGACATATTCCTAAAGATCTCAATAAGAGTGACTCATATATCTTAACAATTACAAAGTGCCTGCTCCAGAGGAACCCGCCTACCATCACCCTTCTTATCAGCATAATCAACTCCAAACAAAAATGAGAAGAGAGACAAATACTGGAAAAATGGGACTGTTACAACCATGCAGTCCTATAATTTATATGTACATGTGTATTTTTTATTTTTCTAAGTAGACCCCTGGTGGTCAGTGACCTGTCTGTGCCTTTTTTTTTCAGTTTATCCTCATTCTTCAGACCTCATCGTCTCTGTGTTCACATTAAAGCAAAAAAAATAAATAAATAAAAGTATTGGAGAGAGTATAAACACTGTATCATAACTGCTGTGCTCTGACAGCCTTCATGTTTTTTTTCCACAGGTGAAGAAGTTAGCCAAATGTCTGGACCGTGACTCTCACGGGAGGATCAACTTCAGAGACTTCTGCTGTGGTGTCCTCGCCATGAAAGGTTAGAATGAGCTCGGGATGGGAACACATTTTCTCTGCTTGTTTATGTGTTTGCATGTCAACATCATCAGCAGGTTATATCACAAAATAATCATGAAATCTAGTTACAGTGTAGAGAATTAGTAGATTAAAGGTTGTAGATGAGTCGCAGCGTCTTTCTTCCTTACAATCATGAAAATGTACTTTCTGCTGCACGACTAAACGTCATGTTTCCAGCATTCTTTATTCTCCTGTTGGAGTGTTTTTGTCGAGAGTGCTTCATTGTGGAGTCACAGCCAAACTGCTTCAAGGCACGAGCGATTAGTGGCTTCATGCACGAGGGGACGGTCTATAATCTGAAACAAGCCAAAACAAAATTACACGGTGAAAATGCAGAAAAACAATCAGTGCCAATGATTACGTTCAAACCTCCAATTCACCCATATTTTACTGGGGTGGCAGATATTTAAATATCTGTGTATATGAAGCCAGAACTGTGTGCACGGCTAAATTAATGAGGTACATGAGAAGAAAATGTGTTTATAAACCAACATTTTGCAACATTTTCGAGGTTCGCTAGGGTTCTCTGAAATACATTCAGCTTGTTAGCTCATGCTATGATGAATCCTGTGTATATTTTTTGCCTGTGTGACTCTAGTGAAGCCCTAATAATGCCACCCTGCTTAACCCAGTGGAATAAAGTAACATTTACTGTATGCCAACTCGTATTTCTTCTTTGGCAGTCCTGTTCACTCTCTCTGTAACCAGGTCATCTTATCCACACCCATTTTTGGATTAGCCCGGTGCCAGAGACTATGTCCATGTTTTATACAGTCCTATGGGGCGTGGCTTGCTCGTGTTTGATAAGGCAACGCACACCGGGCTCACGAAGCTCAGATCAAACTGTCAAAATACTGTTCCTGTTTGTCTCCTGAAACGTTCCAGAAACAGATTTTAGTTTCTGTTCAGCTGGAATACGAGATCGTTTGTGTTATAAAAATTAGGTTTATACTGTGTTTTAGATGTTTTCCCATCTTCTTTATTGAAGGGTCACTCTAAGAAATTCTTTTAACAGTTTGTGATGAGGCCAAAACGAGGTGCAGCCCGGCATAAAGTCCGTCATCCACCAGAACATTTGGCCACAAACCAACGTGTGATGTCACCGTGTGTGATTTAACTCTGACTAACAACCTGAGCTCGCCGTGACACATTACTAGCAACAATGACTGCTATGGCAATGAGCTTCTCTCTGTTCTTCAAACACTTCAGTGAAGCTGAACCTGTAAAACCGGGTCAGCTCGTCCACTACAGTGGACCCGGCCAACCAGGACACAGGAAGGGGCAGAGCCCGGGCACTACCACTGAGAGTTAGGGTGGAATAAATTGGGTTTCTACTTTGAGTCTGCATTATTGAGCATAAGATATTAATTTAACACTTGAGTGACAGTTAATGATCACAGAACTTTGCAGTCAGTTTCAGCTCAGCGTTTAGCTCTCTAAAATGTCGCAGACAGCGCCACCTAGAAGTACCGAGCCAACAGGCACAGGGCAGCAGCCCTAACTCAGGCTCCAGCCCTCGTTCTGGCTCTGGCTCCAGCCTTCGCTCCGGCTCCGGCTCCGGCCCCTACCTTCCTACTGCCTCCTCCGTCCCTTCTGTTTGTTGCCACCTCTCTTTATAAAGCATGGAGCTGCTCCTACACACCTGATGCTCTGATCAGTCTGTGGTGTGTTTGGGTCAATGGGACACTGCGCTACTGTGTGTAAAACACTAAAAACACTCAAAAAACACAGCAAAGTTAAGTCCCAAAAACTGACCCGTTCACATGCAACACTACCTGCTCAGCCCCAAACGTCACACAGACAGAGTTAGGGAAAGAGTGCCTTTCACACATCAGGAGGCCACAGACACGACATATCAATTTAAAGGGTGATGATTGTAGCTTTCTTCCTCTCCCTACAAGTGGCTAAAAAAATCAGTAACTGCAGGTTTGAGGGAATATTTTATTCTATATATCAGTTTATTTTGAATTTTTTTTACCTCATGTCAACTCTCCAAGCCGTCCACCCCTCGGTGCAACTTCACAGCTCTTTTCCTCTCTGTGGATTTTCGGTTCTTTAATAATAGAGTGGTTTCAGAAATTACACCACTTATCTGCTCTCTGCTGCAAGTTTTATCACAAAGAGTGTTTGTGTGTTTTTGTCCTGATATCGACCCTCCGGGTTTTATAGAGAATCATCGTTGTGGCTGTTGAAAAGTTTGGGGAACATGTTGAGTTTATACTTTAGCAGTGCAGCGTTTTAATACTGTGCTACAAGTATGATGTGCATGATTCTTTTTAGGAGGAAACAATCTGAAATTGAAATAAAAAAACAACATAAATTAAAACATTTAGTCACGATACCTCACAAAAACAACAAACAGGTGTTTGTATCAACAGATATGTTGTGCTGTTAGCAGCATGTGCTCTTTCTGTAGGATAGGAAGTGACTGCTCTGCAGAAACTCATGCACGCTTTTATCTTTGCAGGTTATGTCAGGATGCTTAAAAAGAAAAGTGGAGCACAGTTCATCACCGGGCCGTATGAGACTGCTAAGAGCTTCTATCAGGTAAGTGTGTGAGTGTGTGAGTGTGTGTGCATCCTGAAATGTTAACACCTAACTTCCCTTTCCTCAAAAAGACCATTATAAATAAGAATGTTCTTAATGACTCTCCTGGTGGAATAAAGGAAAAATAAATAAAGTATCGCCCTCAAGCTCTGCTTTTTCTAATCCACGCCTGATCTGATCCTAAATTAAGACAATAATCTGGATCCAGTTCACGTGTCATTGCAGGATATATCTAGATGAATATCAAGACTGCAGCTCATGAAGTGCAGCAGATTAATTATGATACAGCCTGAAACAACTGAAAGTACTCTGCAGCTTTGCTGTGACTCGCTCGTTTTTTTTGTATTTCGTTGTTGGAGTCCCAGCGCAATGTCTTTTTAAGTTTGAAGTTTACACCACATGTTAGAAGATACCATAAGAACAGTAAACTGTACTTAGGTACAGAAAATCTGCTAAATATTCATCATCTACAGCTCTCAATATAAAACCAGTCACACAGTTTTTGATCAATTTCACAAACATGTAACAGCTAGGGCTGCAAAATTATGGGAATGGAAGCTTTCCATGGGAATTAACCGGAATTTATGGGAATAAATCTACAAAATTGAAGGTTGGCCCTTTAACAGGGAACTTAAATATATATTGGGAAAAATATATTTTAGAATAATCTTGACTAATCTTGATCAGGTTTCATACAAATACACTTGAATATCTGCTATTCCTCAACCACATCCATAATTTCCAGTTAATTCCCATAAATTCCCATTAATTCACATATATTTCCATAATTCCCATGGAGTTTCTGATTTGGAATATTTTCCAAAATTCCCTAGCTTAACTTCTTCCCATGGAAACTTTCCAGAAACCCTGCAGTAAATAAAAAGTCGGCATAGCCTGTACGTCACTGATCTGTCCACATGGTGGTAGTGTTCAGCTGCAGAAACAAAGCAGAAACACACACACACACACACACACACACACACACACACACACGCACACACATGCACGCACACACACACACGCACGCACGCACGCACGCACACACGCACGCACGCACACACACACACAGGGCCAGGTTTATTTCACTCAGTTTAAAGGTGCTGTTTTCCTGTTAAGAAGTCAGGACTCTTATTTTGAAGAGTACTCTCATGGTTATATTTATTTCTTTAGTTTGAGCAGTAGCTTGTAGTCTTCCTCACTCTTCTTCGTCGTGTCCTGCCAGTAAATAACTTTATTTTACCAGATACATGTGGTTTTATGTTGCTTCCTCTTCCCTAAGCATGCTGGGTCATGACAGTCACACAGTATTGTCTCGTGTCTTTTGTTTGACTCTAAACGGTTTGATACGTGCTTGTCTGAGAGGACAGATCCCTGCGTTACATGTGACGTATTTCATAAAGTCCTGGAGCTTCTCTCTTGGGAAATTTGCACTAACTGTTCTCTCTAGCATTTAATAACTTTGCATAGCAACAAAGTCAAATAAACGTCAGCTCAGGTCTTCTTGTAGCTTCAGATTGTTTGTCTGCTAACACGACTCCACAGGTTTGGAGAAGTTGAGCGTCGTCGGTTCAGTGTAACATTTCATTAGACCGACGGACAAGCGCTTTTGAAATATTCACACTGGGTGAAATGCAATACGGTCGCTATCTACTTCTTCGTCTTTGACCGGCAATGCAAAACACTACTTCTCTTTTTTTGGAAATGCTGTCTAATTTTTTCACTTCCCAGTGAAACGTAGCTTCGATATGATTCTTTAGCAGCAGTGATAACGACTTATTCTCCAAGAAGAGGTGTGTGTTTTCACTGTTTGTCCACACAGTGACAGGTAGGAGTGATTTGATATAGACGGACACTCACAGAGACTTTCTTTCTTTCTTTCACCTTGTTTTTATTGAACGTTTCACTAATCTGACTCTTTGAAGCTGCAGCCGGGCGATGCTGCACTGTTGGTCTCAGTACAGACATAAAGAGCGCAGTCTGCAGGTACTTCCTCTGTTCCATCTATCGGCCTCGGTCTTTGCAGAATCTCATTTTCCTGCAGGAATGAATTTTCCTCTTTGGTGCGGTGGAGATAATGTGAAACTAATAACGGTTATTTAACCTCCTCGCAGATAGCGACCTCGTTATGAGCGTCTCTTCAGTCTACTGGAGGTCTTTTGTAAATGTCTCCTTATCTCATTTTCACATTAGAGAGGCCTCTCTTGCTCTTTCTCTCTCTCTTTTGTTGGATGAAGAAATGTTGCATATTTTTAAGATTATTTTTATGATCCGTAGAAGCTGCACTTATTTGAGCGCCGCGGTGTCCAACTGTGTGGAAAAATGTTCAGGAGCAAAACTGTGTTGCCATAGCGAGGAGAGGGAGGAACCCCAGAGCTCCAGGGTAGCTCTGCAGAGAGGTGTGTGTGTGTGCATGCGTGTGTGTGTGTGTGTGTGTGTGTGTGTGTGTGTGTGTGTGTGTGTGTGTGTGCCAGACAGAGGAAAAAGGAGAGAGGGAGTGAAAGAAGAGAGGGAGGAAAGGTGAGAAGTGTCTCCTCATTATTGCAAGAGACGATGCAGGAGAGGATTTATTAGCTTGCTCTCTCCTGCTGCTTGCTTGCGTTCACACACTTGGATGTGCACACACACACACACACACGCAGACACAGACATACACACATGTACACAAATATTAGTAAATACAGGGGAAAGACTTGGTATGGCCGAGGCAGGTGCTGAAATGCATTTTGGCACAGTGCAAAGACAGATTAAACTGGTGCACTAAGCAGCTGGGATGATACATACATCCTGTGTGTGTGTGTGTGTGTGTGTGTGTGTGTGTGTGTGTGTGGGGATGTCTTGGCCTAGATGCTCAGTTCCAGCAGGGTCAGGAAAAGGAGGATAAATGATACACGATACATTTTCTGGACTGGAGCAAACAAGAGAAAATGAATATTATCTTTATAAACTGATGCTGAATCAGTCAAAAGATCCTCGATCATAGTCACGACAGCCGTCTGCAGACAGATCAAATCCCTCAAAACATTTCGGGACTCACATGTGGGTGACTTCTACCGACAAAGAGACTTTGCAGCAGCCTGTAAACACATCACTGACATAACACCACCCTATAAAGCTGCATTCATTTGAAGACACGTTTGTGGCTGTTTAGCTGCTGAACGTTCCGCTATGTTCACCAGCTAGGCGCTCACACCCTGTGTGACTGCATGACAGGAGGCGTACGTGTGAGCAGCATGTTAGCAGAGCAGCAGCTTCAGTCCTCCGTCTGTGTCCACACAGGATGTGTTCAGGCGTCAGGGTTGAGCGTAGGTGTGTCGGACACTCTCTGTCTGTGAGCTCTGTGTGTGTGAAAACAGCTGCAGCTTGAAACTAAATGGATGCACGCAGTGAGAGTGGGTCAAACCAGTAACTAGGCTGTGTTTGTAAAACCAAAACAATGAGCTGAAAGATGCTAAAATGCTCCATAGAGCACACAGTAATTTGACCAATTATTCATTTAGAATTATTGATTAGTGCAGATTTAAGTAACTCGACCTGTAAATCATCTGCAAACAAACACTCACCATTAAAAAGGAGTTACACATTTGTTGTGATAATGCTAATAGATTGTTATTTTGTACTGCTGTACTGGTCAGTTGCACTTATTAAATAGGGTTGCAAAGGGGTGGAAACTTTCCACAATAAGTTAAGCTTGAGAATTTTGGAAATATTCCAAATCGGAAACTCCATGGGAGTTAACTGGGAATTATGGATGTGATTGAGGAATAGCAGATATTCAAGTGTGCCTGCAGGAAATCTGATCAAGATTTGTGAAGATTATGCTAAAATATATTTCCCCACAACTATATTTAAGTTCCCTGTTAAAGGGCCAACCGTCAATTTAGTAAATTCACGGTTTATTCCTGTTAATTCCCATAATTTCCTGTAAATTCCCATTAATTCCCATGGAAAGTTTCCCAGAATTTTGCAACCCTACTTATTAATCTCTTCAGACTCCCAGAGAGACACTTTTCAAATTCAATCTAAGATTCAGGAGTGAAATGCTCGACAGAGTACGACATGTTGGAAGAATATCTTTAATTCAGTGTGTGCATGCGGCCGTCTCTAACCAGCAGGGAACCTCGTAGAACCTCAGTATGTGAAAACTGTGTGTATGTTTTCATGTGTGTGTGTGTTGGCCCAGATTTGCTTCGCCGCTGCAGAAAATGAATCAATAATTTACACCTCATTTGTCCTCACATGGAGAGATGTTTTTCTCCTCAGGGTTTCCAGCAGGTCAAAGAAGTGATCAGAACTCTGATCTGCTTTCCTGCCAAAGCTCGTCTCGTCCGTTGTTCTTGTTGTTCTGCGTGATCTCCGTCATCTTCTCCGGGTTTTCACCAGAGACGCTATTGTTTGTGGTTTGTGTGTCACAGCTGCAGGCTCGAGGTTTGCAGGTCAGACGTGAGCACAAGAAAATTGATGTCACTTCATCTTGTCACCCTCATCTCTATTTCCATGCTCCGCTCCGTGTTTCTCGCCCATCTTCTCGTTTAGAGCTCCAGCTTTTATTTATTACCCATCATCCCCCTGCACCCTGCTGCATCCTTTTCTAATTTGCTGGCACTTTGTTCTTCTCTCATTTCCTCTCCCCATGCTCGTCTACATTTTGATTTCTCCCTCTTTTTCCACTTCCTTCAGTCATTTTTCTCCCTCCTTCCACATTAGCACTTCAGATGAACCGTGAGGAGGAGATCGCTCTGCCAGCCTCTGCAGTCATTTCATGGTCTGATTAAAGAACTGAGACGGAGAAAGAAAGCGAGGCACGGAGGCGAGAATCCAGACGAGTGTCAGGAGAGAGTGATCACGGTGAAAGCTGAAACAAAAAGGAGAACCAGCAAGAAACAGACGGAGTACAAAGGGCATGTTTGTTTAGCATTGTTTGTGAGCGGGGTGGGAAAATCAGCCAGTCGAGCCACGCTGCAGACTCTGCAGAAGAGGCGACATCCCTGTCACTGTCTGAAACATAAACACTTCCTCATGATACCTTTAAAAGCTTTTCTCTGAGCGGTGTCGGCTGTCTGTTAGTGAAGTGACTCTGTGAGTTAGCAGAAGTTTGCCTGAAGGTCAACACTCATATGTTTTTGGATTAGGTTGTAGAGTCCTTCTCAACTCAGCATTGTTTCTCGTCTGTTGTTCCCCGTTGGTGGAACGTCGTATCAGTTCCTACCAGATCAGGGGCGTCCCTCTCTACCTTCACAAACCTCCTGAAGACCTCCAGCTCTTCAGAGAGGACCTCCTCTTACTCCCGGATCTCTCCATAATTAGAAGACATGTCGTTTTTTAGTTTCCAGGAACTGGGGTGAACATGCTGGATGGACTACATCTCCCTGCAGGCATGTTTGGGATTCCCCTGGCGAAGGTTGTTGAGGTCAACCTTGTTGCCATCATGACCCTGACCATACTGATCAAGCAACTTGACTCAGTATGAAGTGGAAAGTTCAAAAGTTCAGTAGTAGATGTATAGTGGGAATATTGATCTGCATCCATTGACCTTTATGGCAGATGGTGACAAAGAACGTCTCTGTGATTCGTGGAGGTTGACATGTTTCAGTATTTCTGTGCATGTTTCGTGTGCAGCAGAATAAACGTGTGACTGCCTGCAGACATGTGATGTTTGGACATGGTGAACTTTTCCGACCACACTGAAAGCCACAGAGCTGACTGATACACCCAGTGACAGCCGTGGAAACCTTCAAGATATGCGGTGCCACATTTGTGAACCATCTGGTACAATGTGATGTGATGGCACATTATGACAAGCTGTCTTTTAGATTTACCATTTCTTCTGGTGATCAGAGGACGGCAGTGTGGCAGTGTGAGCCTTTTCTTTGACGTCTTGCTAATGACCCGGACCTTTCTCAGCTGCTGGTTGTTGGTGGTTGGTGAATGTCATTTTTGAAATGTGTGACAGCAGCTGCCATCGTATGTCACAGTCGAAGAATGGAGGGCTAAAGACTGCTGCATCATTTCTATAGCAAATAGTGCACACCATTTTTCACAGCTTCAACCTTTCGGGGATTTAGGTATATTTTTGTATTGACAGAATTCCTGCAAGATCTCAGGATCTTTCCTGTGAGAATTATCGGTAGCTACAGCATGAGCTTCGTGTGTGTGATGACGTGTGTTTGCTTGAAAAACAATGACGGCTGCTAGAGAGGTTAGTTAAGATGCTGCTAGCATCAGTTATGGCAGAACTTTATCACTGAAAGTGGAGCAAAGATGATTCGTCAAGTGCCTGCTCTTTTCCAACGTTTCCAATAACGACTTCCCAGATGGTTCTGTGTAACAAACCATGGAATAGAGCTTATTCTCACATAGACTTTTTATTTTGTGTTGTAGGCTAATGGTTGCACACACACACATGGTACAAAACACACCATTTCAATTGTATTTGAAACCCGGGTATAAGTTAAAGCCCCTTTGTGTAACCGTTCTACTGCTACCAACTATAGCTGCTATTAGCTAATGTTAGCTCAGTTTGTTAGCTGCTGTTAGCTTAGTTTGTTAGCTGCTGTTAGCTCAGTTTGTTAGCTGCTGTTAGCTCAGTTTGTTAGCTGCTGTTAGCTCAGTTTGTTAGCTGCTGTTAGCTCAGTTTGTTAGCTGCTGTTAGCTCAGTTTGTCAGCTGCTGTTAGCTAACGTTGCTCAGTTCGTTAGCAGCTGTTAGCTAATGTTAGCTCAGTTTGTTAGGTGCTGTTAGCTACTGTTACACATGAATATCTTGCTACAGCAATATCTGTGTTTACATATATTTGATATAATTATACTTCAGTAGACTACTGTAGGCTATAGCACAGATGAATGATCAGTGATCAATGTATTTCTACCATGGCCTGTTGGAGGAGCAAAGCATGTGAAATAACTCACACATAGCCTAAAGCAAACATCCATTAGTATTCATTGTGTCTGTCTGTTATATTGACTTTGAGTGCTTGTGAAGGAGGTTATGGAAAGCAAGCGTCCATGTGAATACTGACTGTGTTTACTTGTGTCTGAGGAAAAATGATGCGGCGGCGATGACAGTAGAAAGGAAAAAGGATGACGCAAGGAAAAAACATGAAGGGTGAGAAAGACAATGAAGTCAGAAGAGAGGAAATGGTGATAAAAGGAAAGATAAATGGGACGTGGCGCAGAGTGTGAACGGATGGATGTGAGGGAATGAATGAGAGTTTGGAAAGAGATAAGAGCAGCAGATGGAGCGCAGACAAAGAGCGTCAAGAGAGACGAAAGGCAAACTGAGCAAAGAAGACGGAGAAGACAAAGAAAAGATAAGAGGTGGACGAAGAGAAAGAACAGAGTCAGATAAACTGAGCTGCACCTTTATCTAATTTATTAATGGGCGAGCCGCTTGGCCTGTGGATCGTGAGTGACGGGGCCTATTAGTGAAGGTGACACTCTTCAGGCTTCACTTCTAAATCAGTCTCTGTTCAGACGGAAACAGGAACGAATGATACGGTCAGTGAAGCGTGTGAGGTCTGCACTGTGGCTGCCTCACACACAGACATAAACATGGCGTCTGCAGAGCCTGAAGAAAACATTATGTGCAGTTAAACATTGAATTATAATTATGTTACTCATCAAGATTGTTAGAGTTCAGGTTATATGTTCAGCTGTACTCGAGTATTTGTTCTGATTACATTACTTCTGATCAAAAACTAGCGAGTCGACAACTTTGCTAACAGCCAAACATCAACAAGGTCACCAACAGCAGACATAGCAGCCAGCTAATATTACTGACTAGTCCAACAGCAGTCAGCCCAGCTCGGCGTCTGTCTTTCAGCCTTTTATTTCACCAAGCTCTCACCAACCACTAAAAGTCAGTCCCAGATTTACTCTTGTCTGGCGGCTTCTTGCTCGCTCACTCTCTCCTTTTCTCTTCTTAGCTTCCTCCGTCAACGTCCTCTTCTCTCTCTTCTCCTCTGCCATTATGTCCATAGAAGCTGCTGACTGCTGGGCCTGTAAACCTCCTCTTCTTCTTCTTCTTCTTCTTCTTCTTCTTCTTCTTCTTCTTCCCGGTGGTCCAAAATGCCTGTGGTACAAACACTAACACTCCCCCAGTGCTCTGAGCTCACAGTCCAGGCAGCCCGGCTAACAAACTGAGCTAACATTAGCTAACAGCAGCTACAGTTGTCAGCAGGTTACTTCACTGTCCATCATAAACTCTGTAAATCACAGAGAGTTGAGGCGGAGCAGCCGGAGGACATCAGAGGGAAAACCAGAAAACATTTTCTCCATAAAATATGATCCAGTTTCACCAAAATCAGTGAAATAGTTGGTGGTGTGTGACTTAGTGCCGTAAAGCGTTACGTACTTCTCCCGACCCGGAGCCCAAAGTTACATAGTGTGAGATGATTTAACAGATTTTTCACAGTGTTGCTTTAAAGGGTTTTAAGTTTTAGATTTCAGCCTGTGATCACGATGACTGCAAACTCTGAGCCTCTTAGCTCAGTGCATTATTTCAATCTATCAGATGTAGATATAGATCTGTTATATCTGTGTGTGTGTGTGTCTACACTCATTTGACTGCTGGAACAAAGAGTCCATTTGTGTTTCCAGAATTTGGAAAGAAAATAAAAACATGGCCACATGGAAAAAAAAAACGTAACGCAGCAGCTGTGTGGAAAATATGTTCAGTTTTTCACTCATCGATCTCAGCGCGGCAGAAGTTTACAGAAAACCCCTCAGAGAAAAGCTCACAGTCAAAACCGATACTGTGGAGTTGCAGAATCATTCTAACTGTGTTCGAGCAGAGAGCGATCAGTCGATGGTGTCAATAAAGAAATGCAGCAAGGCATCCTGGTAAAAATGGGACGAGGTGCATGAAGCTGCAACGCTGAATCTGCTGTTTTCTCCGTGCTCTATCTCACATTGCCAGTTACCAAAAAATACCCATTAAAATATTGAATGCAGATTACGCTCATTGCTGTTACTATTGTCTCAGTTATGCATCATACTCTCGGCCGATTGGACGATGCACACGCACAACAACAGGCTGATGGGAAAGGAAAGGGAATTACATTTTGTTGATCTGGAAGAGCTCCGGCAGAGAGCTGCCTCACAGTTTTCTTGGCACCAGTGTGTTTGGCTTAGTTGGTTAATTAAAGTTTTGAAAGACTCTTGTACACACACACACCACACACACACACACACACACACACACACACACACACACAGTCTGGAATGGAGACAAGACCCTGCAGAGTCCCACCAATGACAGTCAAGGACACACCGCCACCAAGCAGACATGATTATCCTGTAACTATCCAGCTATAAGGGAGGACTGCTAATGAACAGAAACATCACTCGTCCCTCTCTCTCACCCTCTCACCCTCTCTCTCTCACCCTCTCTCTCTCTCACATGCATCCTTTCTCCCATGATCTCACTCACTAGCAATGGCTATAAATCTTATAAATCTAATCCACAACTGGCTCTCACTCATTTCTACTGCACCGCCCAAGTCCCCAGTTTAATGTTTATGCATATATGTGCTGTACATGTGTATATATATATATATATATATATTTTGCATTAATAACCTCACACTCGTACGTCTTCTCTCTCTCTCTCTCTCTCTCTCTCTCTCTCCACTCACCCTCATCATTGCAGAGCAGCAGTTGACAGCGAAACACATGCGAGTGATTCTCTTTCATCTCTCTGATAAATGATGCTTTTGATTGGTGTTTGATTACCTCAGACAATCCCACCACGTCCATGTCGTGTGTGTGTTGTGTGTGTGTGTTGTTTGTGTGTGTCCCCCCGGCTGTTTCTTTTCTGTTATTCCAAACAGAGTTGCAATATTTAACAAGTTACAAACTCCACTAACGGTGCTTAACAATCTTTTTATAGCCGCGTTCATATCGCTGATGTGAGAATATTACATTACGTTACATTCGGAGCTCGAGGCGGTCGCTCGTGCTGTGAGATGAATTAGCATTTGAATGTGAGAGAAAGAGGAAGCTGGAGGAGGTTTTATGTCTGCTGTTCCTCTTCAGCTGGTTAATCTGTAAGTTTACATGACCTTATTTACAGTCGGTGGACAGAGGTCACCTCCTGCCAGGTGCACCTGCGTACTGATCATGAAACATGAGCACGTTTGCTTTGGTACCTCGAGTGTTTGCTCAGACTTTTTCTCTTTCTGGGCCTTTTTTTGGGTTTTGTTTTGCTCATGCTGTGTCCGGGAACTTTACATTTCTCTGTATCATGTTTCGCCAGATGGAGAGAGGAAAGTAGAGCATAACTGTACCGTCTGAAAGGTACAACTGTGGAAGAAAAACACCATGACAAACAGAGATTTATTCCTCAGATTGCTGCTGGGACAGTGCCCAGTAGTGTAGCCTACACTGAGTTATCCTGTCCTGTCCTCCAGGTGATGAAAATGTACCTTTAACATAAATAATGAGGAGATAGATGTGAGATGTGCTTTCTTTTGTTTGTTTGATCTCAAGTGGACCCAACCAGTAAGATATTGCATAATAAAGTAAATAATGGCAGCTATATTCTGAATTCATTCATAATTACAAAACAGATGATGAACAGCCTGCAGTTTCAGTTTTTCCACATTCAGTCGAGAACATTTGGAAAATGTTCACAATAATAAACCATTCATGGCCTTTAAATATGGCCACAGTAAGTATTTATTGTTGCATTTTACAGGCTGCTCACTGTTTATCTCGCTCCTGAAACTTGGCACAGCGCGGCGCTCCGATGACAGTTGAAAGTGTGAGTCAAAGAAGTCCTCAGCTCTCATCAACTGCAACCAAAAAACATAACAAACGGCTTCACTTTGTGCTTAATGTGGCTCCAACCTGCCAGAGTTTCCTGTCAGCCTGTCACCTGTTGGAGCACACTCTTTCTGCAGCCTTCAGCGCTCGTCTTCACACACTCACCCTCAGAGTTTATGGTTTTAATGCTGATGCTGTTTCATTAACAGTAAGGTAGCTTCAGAGCTCTCAGAGTTTCCTCGAACATGCCAACGATTCATTTATCGTCTCTGCTCTTTGCACGTTGTTGTATTTTTCACTGTGATGAGTCTGAAAGGGCGACGCTCGACAGTGTGTCATTCACCTGTACGTATGCACATGAGATCGCATGGCCTGTTACTCCAAAGAAATCAGGAACAGCAGTGGGGTTTTTTGCAATATTTTTAAATCATGCAGTGGACCGGATTGGACCATTTAGTGGCCTGGTTTGGCCCGCACGCAGTATGTTTGACACCCCGGGTGTAGACCAACCAGGAGTACTTTAGTCGATAAGTCAACACCGGCTTCCCAACAGTAAACTTTCATGGAGTTGTCAGTGACAGTGGCATTTGCACTGATGAGTTGTGTCTGTACTTCTACGTCGCTTCATAACACTGATTTATTTTGTCACGGCTGTCGAAGGCAAAGAGAAATGTCATTGTGTCTTCAGGGACGTCAGATCAGAAAGCGTCTTACAGGTTACTAAAGGACTAAAGTCTGTACAGTTCTGTATGTGCTCGTGCAGCTGTTGTGTCCTCGATGTCCATCTCACTGTGTGCGTGGGCTCTGCCGTCACTTTTAGCTGTTCATTTCCAAACAACTTCTCTTTCTGCCTGAGTGCTGCACTCATCGTTCTCTGTGAGACAGAACACACAACATGTGAGCCGGCACAGCTGTTCAGTGAAGAAAGGAAGCGTGCAGATCATGTATGTTGTAAACGTGGATTACAACATACACCAGCCTGTGCACTGAAACACACAAGTGTCATCATCGAATCTGAAATGAGAGATTGTAGCAAGCTAACACTTGCATCTAAATTCCACCGGGCACGGATCTGTGACATCGCGGCCTCATACCGCACCGGGAGCCTTTCAGAAGTGTTTTGACGTCTGACATCCCGCCAGCTCGACCCGCTCATCCTTAAAGAATAGACCAGACAGACGTTTTCTGCAGAGCAGAGTGGAGAGCCTTCTGAAACGTGCTGTGCTGCTTCTGGTGGAATCACAATGGTTGCCTAGAAAGGGCTCGATCAGCGTCACAGCCGTGCCCAGTGGAGGTTTGGGGGTTACACAGATTGTGTCGTTTGCACAAACTGCACTGAGTCTGTCACATGAAGCTGTCAGACAGCTGAATCAGTCAGTTTTTATCGTTTACTTGAGTGAATTCTTGCGGTTTTTTTCTGGCCTTGTAATGGCCGCAGACAGGAAATTGCACTGTGAAAGAAACATTCCTCCGGCTTGTGCCGTCCGTGCATCCTCAGTCTTATTAAATAAAATATTTAGCTCTCTTCTTCTTTCACTTTCTGTCCCGCTCTCCTCTCTTTCGTCTCCGTTATCTCCGCTGACTGCTGCTGGAGGTCTGGGCTGAGCTCTGCTGTCCGTCTGTCTGTCTTGTTATCCATAATGATCCATCCAGACTCTGTCTTCCTCTTTTCAAAGCGGATAAACTGAATTGCTTGCAACAGCACTGTTGCCCCCCCAAACCTCTCTCTCTCTGTCCCCAAATCTGAGGCAGCATTTCTCATGTTGCTCATGGCCAGTTTGTGAAACACTGTTACCGTCCCTCTGTCTATTTTCTTCCTTCACTTTCTCATGTTTTATTCGCTCCTGCCTGATGCAATCATCGATTTTTCTCCACTTGCTCTTTAGATCTCCTCGTTCCCTCCCTTTGATCCTCATTTTCTCTTTTGTTTTCCTCGCTAGCTTTCTGATCAGTCCACCCATCTTTTTCTCTTTTTGTTTCCTCCAGCATCACTTCCTCTTTCTTCCCCCTCGTCTTTCCTCTCTGTTCCTCCCTCCCTCACTCTCTTTCTGTTTGTTTAATTAGGTCGCTGATTGTCCTGTGATGTGTGGACTGAATAGAAAAACTGTCACAGGAACTCAGTTCTGGATCACTGCCTCCACCTTCTCCCCCTTTCTCTGTCTCTCTTTCATAAACAACAAAGCAAAGATATACACACTCCCACTCATGGTGAGAGTTATGCTGCTGCTTTCTCCAAACTGACTGGAAGTTACCATAAACCTGAGCTACTGTAAAATGGAATATTGACTAAATAAAATAAGAAAAGATCAAATAAGACTTCATTGATCCTCAGCAGGAAAATGTAACATTTCCATGTATAAACATATTTCACCTCCAGACGCCAAAGATTCTTGAATGTTGCTGCAGTTCACTGAGAACCGTCACTCAAATGAGCATTTACTAAATCAACAAACAGCTCAAACTCAAAAATAAAAAAGAAATTAACAATCACAAGCACTTTTGATTAAAAAAAATGTAAAAAAATACACGTTCCTCTTTAATTTGACACCAAATATGTGGCCTTTTTAGCTTTTTAAGCTGTTTGATTCAAAACTTTACCACAAAACAAAACAAATGGCACTAAAACTGTTATAAACAGATATTTCCTTTATAAGAACAAACAACAGTACAGCTATATTAATGAACAAAACGAAACAAGTCATCGCAACCCGGTCAGTCCTCCCTGCCGACTCTTCGGTGAACTCTCCCCCAGAAAACAGCCTCCATCTGGGCAGTGGGAGCCGGGTAAGTCCCTCTGTTCACTGATGGTGATGAAATTTCGAGCAACCCACATCGCAACCACAGTAATGTGGCAGTAGGTCGTGTCTTTGGCGACTTTCATGGGAAAAGATCTTCAACATAATGCGGAAAAGTCGGCCAGTCCTCCCTGCCGACTCTTCGGCGAACTGTCCCCCAAAAACAGCCTCCGTCTTCAGCATAGATCAACGTAATGATGTATATTTCTGGTTCTGGTTCCGGTTATTGATGACAACTTAAACTCTGCAATACAAAGCTCTGGACTTTCTTCAACGTGTTTTGATACACTGGGAATGACGGCTGTTCCCGGGCGCTATAGTGACATTAAGAACAGCCGCTTTTAGGTTAAATATTAGGTTTGAGGTACGATGATGAAAGTGACTTAAAGTCATTCTAGCAGCGCCTCCAGCTGTGAGGAGATGAAGTCTGATGAACAGCACATGTAGCACGTTCACGAGGCAATTTCACACATAAATGTTGCCTCAGGGTTACAGCACAGCCATAAAGGAAGTATACGCTTGCACAGATTGTTTCAACAGGTGTTTCAGCAGAACTGTATCCTTTCCGCGGTGTCATAACAAGGCGACACACAATGACCTCACAGCTGGCTCAAGTTCTTTTTTCCCACGTAAACGAGAACCGTGAGTCAACGAAAGGTGTTATAAATCTTTACCGTGGGCCAACTTCCTGTGTCAGCACCCAGGTGTCTTAAAACCACAACACTGCTGCAAAGTTCATCACATGTTAAACAGGTTTACTGCTGTCCTGTCCTGCTCTGGATCCAGTTTCAAGATCCTTATTGTGTGAATTTAGGAAAAAAGACTGAAGCTTTGGAGATACAGCTGTCTTGTTAAATTCGTCAGATGTTTGTTTATATGCTGATGATACGTTAATTTACTGCAGTGTGTCAAACCTGGCTAAAGCTCAACTTTTAATGTTTTTATGTCTCAAACTTGTTCTCACTGATGATCGACACAGCTTACCATGCTTCCCTTAAGCCAAATCCTCACCGGGCACATCTCAATTTATGTGCTTCTAAATATGTAATTATTCTGTGTAGTTAAACTGTTTCTCTTTTGTCTGTTTTTACAATTGGAACTTTGCACAGGGTGTTTTATTTTGAAGGTTTGTGTGTCTGACTTCTGGCCAGCTCAAGCTGCTCTGTGCAGATTGACGTGGGCAGCTCGTAGTGTCCGTCAAAAAGCAGAGACCTGCTTCTGGGATGCTAATAAAAAATATAATATTTAATATATATAAAAATAAAATGGGCACGTTTAGCTCTGGCAGCCACAGTCCACAAGGAGCATGTTGTGTCCATGCTCGGCGGACTGGCATTTAGATTCATATTGAACCGTAAAGCCTCAAGCAGAGATGGCCTTACGGTAAAATGAGAGAAGCAGTAGCTAGCTTTGTCATTGCTGCAACATAGCAAACACTGGCTCATCACAGTGTTGCATTGGCTAATAAAAATACTTCATCAAGAACACGTGCATGAAACTCAACAATTATAACCATGTGAACTGACTCATCCATTAATTTAGTATTGATACGCCCAAGCCAGTTTGAAATCACACTGAATGTTGTTCTGATATGCAGCCAGAGCTCGTCTTAAAGTACTCAAGAGTTACCCAAGAGCCTCGACTCACCACTGTGAGCTTTACGGTTGGCTAGGATGGCCTCATGTTGGCATCCTGCAGACACACACAGACACATTTACAAGGCATTTCTTGGGTTCTGTGTACTTATATTTCTCTGAAGTCTGATGGACAGTACTCATCAAACTTTCTTTTTTTGAATCTTTTAAATCCATTTTGACAGACCTGGAGACAGACTCATTGTAATATTCATGGCATGAAATAAATAAATAACTGTGAATAATACATTTGAACGCCTCCTCCGCTGTGTGTGATCTTTGTGCATCTCTTGTGTTTGTTCATCTCTTTGCAAAGTGCATTTATATTCCATGACCTTGGTCAATAACTCCTTTCATGGTTCAGTGTTTTTCCTCCTGTCTGTCAGGCTAATTAGCAGCCATTGTCTAGCTGCATTGTTTCAGTTCAGCTCACACAGACTGCCCTCCCGATCCGCTGTAACCTTTTAATAGAGGAAGTGAAAACCTGAAACCTGAACGGCCTGCTGAAGCTCTGCAGCACTTCTTCTTCTTCTTCAGCTCTGAGCTGCAAACACATCGGGGGGGTTTTGATATAATGATTAGAGTTCTGTTGAAAACTTTGAAATCATCGTTTGTGTCTCCGTCTCATCTTCCTGTCTCAGCTTTTCATCAGACTTGTCTTTATCTTGCTCACGACCTCATTGATCCCTCTGTCTCCTGCTGTCCTCTGGTCTGTTAGTGGTTTGATAGATGGATGGCCAGGTCGTGAAGGGCTTTGATCTGCTGTCAGTCACTTGTTAGCCGGGCCTGCACAGCGTACTGACAGAGAAGATCCTGTGTGTTGACCGTATCTCTTTTCACCCATGATGAGAAGATACAGACATCACATCACAAGACAGCAGAGATGGCCTTACAGTAAAATGAGAGAAGCAGATCAGAAAGTTAGCTAGCTTTGTCATTGCTGCAACATAGCAAACACTGGCTCATCACAGTGTTGCACTGGCTGATAAAAATTCTTCATCAAGAACACGTGCATGAAACTCAACAATTATAACCACGCGAACTGACTCATCCATTAATTTAGTATTGATACGCCCAAGCCAGTTTGAAATAACACTGAATGTTGTTCTGATGTGCAGCCAGAGCTCGTCTTAAAGTACTCTGTTACCCAACAGCCGGTACAAACATTCTACATAAAACAAAAAGAAGCAAAAGAGTTTTCTACAGGTGCCCTAAGATATTAAAAATCAGTGTTTGTTGTGATTTGTTGTCTCCAGTCTCAGTGTGTAATCCCACTGTGTAACTATGTTCAGCTGTACTCGAGTATTTGTTCTGATTACATTACTTCTGATCAAAAACTAGCGAGTCGACAACTTTGCTAACAGCCAAACATCAACAAGGTCACCAACAGCAGACATAGCAGCCAGCTAATATTACTGACTAGTCCAACAGCAGTCAGCCCAGCTCGGCGTCTGTCTTTCAGCCTTTTATTTCACCAAGCTCTCACCAACCACTAAAAGTCAGTCCCAGATATTTCTTTTTCTTCTTCTTCTTCTTCTTCTTCCTGGTGGTCCAAAACGCCTGTGGTACAAACAGCAGCCGGAGGGCATCAGAGGGAAAACCAGAAAACATTTTCTCTGTGATGTGTGACAAAGTTACATAGTGTGAGAACAGACGTACGAATGACAGACTAACCTTTTACTAAAGGTGGCGGTCAGACACCTTGAGGTGTCTCTTTACAGGCAAACAGGATTTTTTTCCTCGTGATTCTGAGAAAATATGAAAATATTTGTTTCCACTGTGGCTCAGTTACACCGTCCTGTCCTTTGCACCATCAGCTGCATAAAGTATACTCTGACAGTGTGTGGGTGTGGATTTACATGCATACCATCTTAAAATGCATATCATCCTCTCTGAGTGGAGTCAGAATCGTATTGTATACTGGATACTTGCCCATCATTCATAACATTGTGTCTATGCAGCCGCACCATACGCACAGAAATCAATACCTCCACAACTGTGTGTGTGTTTCCCCTGCAGGCAGCACTAACCCAGTAGCCTGCTTTCACTCGTATTATAGCCTCATATGTGTCCTGCTGTAGGACGCGGTGCTTCCTGAACAGAGCTGGATTCCTTCCAGATATTCTCTTTTGTACAAGATACTTTGTTTTCATAAGATAATATCTGTTGTAATAATGCAAATGTCTATGCAATACTGTATGTGGCACATTGCAGTGTGTTGTTGCATAGATGTCGGTGTTCTTACTTTGTTTGATATTTCACATTTGTGGTTTTATGATCAGACGTTTGTTCCTGTTGTTGGTCATGTTTGGGGTCATTTCTATAGAGAAGCCTCAGAAGTCATTGTTCTACAGTCAGTGTCTGGATACAGGCCGAGGCCATAACACCCCCAACCACCATGTTTTTACTGATAATTAGGATCACTGGCAGCTCCTCTTGGTCTCCACACTTTGCACTGATACAGATTGATCTCGGTCTCATCTGTCCACAAGACCTTTTCCCAGAACTCAGCAGGCTTCTCATCTTGCAGTCTAGCCTCTGTATTTCAGTTCATGGAGCCTCCTGCAGAGTGTTTCTGATCTGTTGCAAAAGTGTACATGAGTGAGAATTCCCAGTCAGTCCTTTTCACTGTTACACAGCTCTCTCTTTCTTCTTAATAATGTTCCAAGCAGTTTAGATTTTGGTAAGCCCGAGCTTTGGCCGGTGTCTGTGTTCTTCTTGTTTCTCAGTCGTATAATGGTTTCTTTGACTTTCTACTGGCACAACTCTGCTACTCATGTTGACCAACAGCAAAAACAAACGCCAAAATGGACCAAAAGCCTCGAATTGAGACCGACTGCTGAGAGCTCTTTTATATATGCTCTAAAGAAACATTTAGAAATGAAAACGGGGGAACTATGTATAGAAAGTGCACCAAAATATCTATTAATGCCTTCAGGCTTTAACCTCAGGCTTTTTGATTACAAGTCTAAAACTGTAGTCGTTTTTTCCAAACATTATGGAAGGCGCTGTAAATATCTATTTGCATAGATGTACTGTATATGCATGTGGAGTTTGCATGTCCCTGACCTCTAAACAGATCAGCCCTGCGATGAACTGCGACCTGTCTATGGCGTACCCCGCCTCTCGCCCAGTGTCAGCTGAGATCGGCTCTGTCCTGATGTGCTGAATCATTTCTGTTGCTATCTTGAGACAGTGAATAAATGAGTCTCTGTACGTGGAAGGTAAGGAGACATCCATCCATTATCCATAACACAACTCTGCAAAAGATAAGCAGCTATAGATAATGGATATATAGATGGATGTCATCATGTCTTCTTTCCTCTTGTCAGATTCATCGTCTACATTTTTCACTCACACGTCTGTCCGAGCCTCATTTATTCAAGGTCTCAATTTTTCTGTCAAGCTCGGTGGACTCAAAGATAGTGACAGAAATGATTCTGCACATTTCAGCCCTTTCAATCTCCCTCTCGCTCGCTCACACTCTGTCTGACCTCCCCTCCTCCTCTCACCGCCTCCACCGCCTACATCGTCATTACAGTGGATCTCACAGAGATGTGCATTTAGTGGCTGCATGGTTGTCAGATCTCAGGCTCTGTAACAGAACTCCAAACAAACTCCTCCAAACCATAACCGTGTTTCACGACGGAGCATCTGTGTGCGTCATTTCAAAGTGCATAGACTGTGGCACGGTCGGATCAGCCCGTGCTAACATGCAGAGTGGAGTTATGGAAATTATCGGGGGCAGGAGCACCAAAGGAATTCAGTAGGCTGGAGAATCAGCTGCAGCATGCAGCCCCTAAATACCCCCGAGGCTGGAAGACACACAGCGTGGTGTACTTCAAGTACAAGTGTTGGCCCAAATAAGCAACCTACCAACCCAGTGCCCCCCTGAAGAGTATCCCTGCCTCGTTGACTTCTTTTTAAGCTTCTCCTGCTCTCTCTGGGGCCTCTCCCTCTCTCCCTCCCCACCCTCACCCTCTCTATCATTCGTCTTGCTGCATTGCGAAGCCCTGGCAGCTGCTTGAGAATCCCCACAGAGCTGTTTCAGCTGAACTCGGCGACGCGCGCATTTGTTTAGGTTTGTTTTCCTAACACTACTGTACGTGCACTTAAAGCTCAGCTCGGCGTCCATTCATCTGCAACCAGCCTTCCCTTCACCGGCTGCCCTCATCACTTTTAATACCGCCCCTCCCTTCACTCCATTATACACCATTACACAAAGTAATGCAATAAGGTCTCTCCCTCCTCTGAATAGCATTAACTTTGTGAAAGCACGTAGTGAAAATCAGGCCCTCGGTCCATAACGATGTGTTGCAGTGTGAATGAGGCAGGTAGACATGAATAGAATTGTAAATGGCTTCTTTGAAAAGAGGGAAAGGGGCCAGCCCTCTAACAAATTGCACATAAACAAATAGCCACAGGCCATTGGTCGAGCCGCTGCCAACATCTTTGAGAAGTGACGGAGAAAGAGAGAGCAAGAGAGGGAGGGAGGAAGGCTGTAAGGAAGGCTGCATTCCTTTCCACGTAATTAGGTTTTATTTGGCTCCCTCAGCTTGGATCATATCTCCTTCCTCCTCCTCTTCATCTTTCTCTCGTCACTCCGTCAGCATACGAGCACTCGCATCAAGCGTCAGGAGCTCGAGCAGCTTTGACACGTACTGTACCGAGACGCATAGATCGGCCCGGCGGAGTCATGAGTCATGAAATGAAGAGTAAAACACTGAAAATGTGCCAACAAGTGAACGAGAGGAGAGAGTTGATAGCTTCACTGACATTTCCTTGTAATTTTAGCAGGATTAAGTTTTGGCTGAGCTGCCAGAAGCTGCTGAGTCCAGTTACTGGAAGAAGACGTGAAGTGAAACACCACGCAAAACATAACAGTGTTTATCCAGAATGTATAAGATCATGTCAGAATTTTAACGACAACATCGATTAAATTTAATGTTTTGGTGAGGAAACACAGCCAGAAGGTGTGAGAATAAAAAAAGAAAAACACACCGAAGCTATCATCCTTCTCTTTTTATTGCAAGTAGCACAAAGACCGGAGGGGATTTGTTAAGGTGGCAGTAAGAGTGTGTGATTTATGTTTCCACAGCGTGAGGAACAGGTCCCTCAAATATAAGTAGGACAACAGCAACATGAGAGTCAGGGAAGTTCTCAGATGACAATATTAAGAGAGAGAGAGAGAGAGAGACAATGTAGAACTGTAGAAAATAAAACTGGGAAATCTGATCTATTCTTTATAATGTACATAAACAAACACATAAAGTGAAAATCGTGGCTGCTGAGCCCTGTTACATTGCCCGCTCGTCCAGCTCCGGTTCTGGCACAACACTGGCTCCACTCCTCGCCAGCATTCTCCCGGGCCTGTAAACCTCCTCTTCTTCTTCTTCTTCTTCTTCTTCTTCCAAAATGCCTGTGGTACAAACACTAACACTCCCCCTGCAGCCTGGCTAACAAACTGAGCTAACATTAGCTAACAGCAGCTAACAAACTACGCTAACATTAGCTAACAGCAGCTAACAAACTGAGCTCACAGCCCGGCTAACAAACTGACCTAACAGCACCCAAAGTTACATAGTGTGAGAACAGACGTACGAATGACAGAGACACCATTCACCTGATCACAGGTCAGTGTTACATAGACAGATATACATATACTGACATAATAAGTAGATAAGTATAAGCGTAAGTAGAGCATGTGAGATTTAGAGTTGCTGCTGGTCGTCTTGTGTTTTATCCACTGCTCATATTGCTCCGTGCAGCACAGCTGAAACCAGGTCATCTCGTCGTCTTTGTGAAAAAATGTATAGCTTCACACAAACACAGATTCACTGGTAGTTAAACCGTGCTCGTGGTGCTATCTGACTCAGTCTGCAATTACCGTGCAGCCCTCTGTCTGCCATCTTATCGCCGTAATGAGATGATCTTTAAAACAAGTTGATGGCAGTGGCACCACCAAACAGTAACAACAGGCACGATAATCACATTTTCTGAGCTCTAATTAGAAGAAGTCCAGGCTCTTCACTGAGTCTGATAAGAGAGTCTGCTCTGGCCTTTGTTAGGAGATAAAAGTGAAGAATAACACGTGGAGAGGCAGCTGAAAGAATGATGGAAAAGCAGCGTGAAGCTGAGATCAAATGGTAAACATTATGGAGAGAAAACATTTAAAAACTTCTTTTTATTTAATACATCATTTTAAGAATTGTTCTTTTAAAAGAACCTGAACAGACACTGAGCAGGAGTTTTCTGACACCATTTTATCAATACAAAGCAGATAAATTAAAAGAAATAATAAATAAATTCAAATTAAACACAGATTGTTTAAAGACCCATTGAGGAATAAATGATAAGCACACATCAGTAAGACTTTGAATTATTTAGAAATGTAGACAAAGTCTCATCGCAGACATCTGGCTTATTGGAGATGTTGTTGCAAAGATTATTTGAAGTGGATTCCTTTCATCCATTCTGCACATCACGTTACAAAAATACAATAATATGTTATTTGTCTTAGTTTCACTAATTTATATAAACCAATAATCAAGTTTTCTAGCATGTCCCGGGCCTGTAAACCTCCTCTTATGAATACTTTTGCTGAATACGTCTTCTTGTTTGGGAGGTGAGAAGGTGACTGCTGCTGCAGTTTATGTTAGAATGAAGGCTGTACAGTTTATAAAGTGACAGAGTGACAGGAGACTGGACTACATTATAATATTTAGTCTATTATCGGTCTGTTGTTTTTCTCAGCTAATCAGTTAGTCATCTATAAAACTAGATTAGATTCAACTTTATTTTCAATGTGAAGTACTGAGACAACAAAATGCAGTACAGAATCTAAAAAACAGTAAAATGCCGTACATATTTAAAGAGATATGTCAGAAAATAATAAAAAACAGCCCTTCACAATTTCCAAAACTCATGAAAGCATCTTTAAGTCACCAAAATTATTCAGTTTAGTAACAAAGAAGTGAAGAAAACCAACAGATTAAACTAGATTTATTCTCTTTTGATAATTGACTGATTGTTTCAGCTCTAAGCGGTGATGTCACACATTAATCGGTGTTTTCTGAACTCGTTTGACAGTTTTGTCTGAGTGAAACAAACAAGCTGCTCTGCCGTCACCTCTCTCCTTCTTCCTCCTTCCCTTTGACTTCTTTCTCTCTCTTGTTTTTGACCCTTCTTGAGGAATCCGCTGCATCACTGAAGACAAACTGTTTCAGTCACCTCCCTCCCCCTCTCTGCACAGCCCACACAGGCACACTGGCCTCTTCTCCAGCACAGACAGACAGACAGGCAGAGGCAGGCAGGCCGGGCTTCATATGCAAATATAGCCTGAGTAGGCGGCAGCCGAGAGCAGAGTGTGCAGCAATGTTAGGACTCGCACAAGCCCCGCCCACAGAAGCCAGTTGCTAGGCAACCGCCTGCGAAAGGAGGGGTGGGAGGGGTGGAAGAGGAGGGGCCATGGATTCAACAACTGTTGCCTGATCTGAGGTGGCACTGTGTGAACGCGAGTCAGCCGGCGAACCAGTAACAGCAAGAGAGAGAGAGAGGGGAAAGAGTGTGTGTGTGTGTGAGAGTGTGAGAGGGTGTGAGGTCCAGAGTCTGTGCTTGCTTGTGTGTGTGTGTGTGTGACACACACATACACAATCACACACAGAGAGAGAGGAGAAGCCAGGCAGCCGGTGCAGTGTTTTAAAGTGAACGATACATCCTGGATTATACCACTAACGGGGACTCACCCTTTGGACTATCCCGACGCTTCCTCCGTCTTTGAAGGGAACACCTGTGTGTGTGTGTGTGTGTTTGTTTGTGTGTGAGCGAACCAAGACAACGGACTTAGCCCTGGTGGACGGGGCGAGTGGATGACTTCAGTGGATGTGGGTTTGGCTGGTGGAAAGAGGGGGACTGCTGCTGACCATGGACTCCCCTCACTAGTAAACGGGGTAAGCAACCAGACTGCAACCCAAGCAGCGGGGTACGATGACTGACAGAATGGGAACAAAACAGAGGAAAGACTCGAGCAGATGATAGTTTTTAGTGACGGGGGGTGGAAGGCTGGCGAGTTAAAGGGAGGGCAGAGAGAGTCCATTGTCTCCCAGTTTGTGTGTGTTGCATGCGGCTGACCCCGTCTGTCTCCCTCATCTGTCTGTTGGTGTCATCACGCCGCACTGTCCTGTCTCTTCTCATCCGCCCGTCCCTCCCTGCTCGTTTTTCCTCTCTTCCACGCCTCAGTCGCTGGTGGCTCTGTCGCGGTTCAACATCTCTCTGATGGTAATGGGATTAATTGGAAAAATCAGGGGAGCTGGAAGGAAAGGGAACGAGGGTGGGAGGGAGGAAGTGTGCAGGGAGCAGGGCGGATTTAGCCTGTACAGGTGTGAACACATGAAGATAGAAGGTGAGGACAGCTTGTCAGGACTGAGGTGATGTTTGGCACGTAAATTAAAGACTGTTATGCTTCGTTAGTGTTCAGTATCAGCTGATTTATTGAGTGATTTCCTAATGACTGCATTGATTTGAATTAGGTGAGTCATTACGCTCCTTAACTTCTTCCAGTCCAGTTCATTTAAGTCAGAGCTCAGTGAAAAGGGAGAAGTTTATAGCACACCGATCACATCATAATATGCACATAACAAGTCTTAAAAATGAATGTTGCATGTAAGGAAATGTTCAGATATTTGAGGTCATCAAATCATCTGTTTAAAAATAGGTTGAGATCATCTCAGGTATTAATAAAACAAAATTCCCCGCTGTGTTTTGTTACCAACATAGAAAGGTGAGGTGAGTCTTATTTGTATCATGCAACAGGTGACGTCAGACCACGGCGTCCTTTTTGAATACTCCTGGACATTACATAATGAGATTTACTCGTCTTCAGCCGTACAGGAAACTCCCCCCGTCAATTGTCTCAAAGATTTTCTGCTAAAAATAAATGTTGCATGTGTGCGTGCAGCTTGTTTGTTATTTGAACTGTCATTTTTGTAGTTTTGTTTCTTTAAACGTGACATTCATGCCTTTAAGTCTTCTTAAACAAGTTCACGGTGTGTACTCCAGGACTAGAATAACTAGATTAGCATGCAGCACTGAGCTGTACTGGATGAATGGAGGCTAATCTGCAGCAGTTAAAACAGTCACTCCTCTCCGTGGCTTCCTCCGAACAAAACAAATAATTATCTGTACACATCTTTACCGCGCCGCAGTTTCAAAGCCAGATGTTGTGTGTGAACTTCTGCAGAAGCTCTTGTTGTTTTTCTTTGTAGAAAATATTTAAATGAGTTCTTGCAAACAGCTGACAAGAGGCAGAGGGGGGCTGACCACCTGCTGAGGGTCTGCCACTGAAATGCCCCCCATTCAACGGACAACAGCAAGACGGCTGACAAACAATGCACGCTGTTAAAGAAAGACGGCGATGAGCCAGACCAAACAGTTTGAGCGTGAGGACGGGTGCTGTTGCTTTCCTTTGAACTCATTAATAATACGAGCAATGATGGAAATTCAAGGGAAACATGAGTGAAGCATCCCAAATTCTGAGTCAGTAGACTGTAAACCTGCAACTTTGTGTATATGCATAGTTAATTCTTTTAATTATCAAGCTAAAATGTGACAAATTCTCAATTTTATCTGTTGTGGATTCAATATTTTTGGGTATCTGAAGAAGATGTCTTCTGAAGCTTAAACTTTTCTGAATTATTACAAGATTAATCATGAGTGTGTCTCTGTCAGTTGTCGACACACTCACGATGACTTTGAGGTGACTCCTGCGGGTTTGCGCCGACTTCCTTGTTTTGAGGTGAAGCAGCAGTGTGTGTTTTGTTCAAACACTTAAAGTTCAGTACAGGTGGTTCACCCCCTGAGGCCAAATGAACTCACACGACACACACACTTATACACATTTATACACACTTATACACACTTATACACACTTATACACACCTCCTGTTTGTGTGACAGCTTCTCTTAATTACACTTGAATATGACTGTTTGCCCTACATTTGGATTTTTTACGACGTGCCCTCACAAATATTTAACTTTCTGTGTTCAGGGAAGAGAAAGTAGAACTCTTTTCTCCCGATATCACACACTAACACACATTCTTGCACATGTAGAGCATCGACTTGAATGTTTTGCACCGGCAGCAGCAGCAGCAGTCAGCAGGATACGAAGAATTGCTCTGCGTGCAGCTTTTTTCTGATCTAGAATTAATAGAGCTAAATTGTCTTGTACATGTACACATGTAATAGGACGGTTAAATTGTGATGGAGGGATGAATTTCAAGTTCTCCTTGTTTAACGGGCCTGCGGTCTACACACCCACATGCACACATTTAAATGTTTGGATTGAAACACTCGTGCTTCACACTGCGTTTATTTCTTAACCACTAACTGTCACGACTACCTGCCGCGAACCATTAGTCGCGTTTCTTCTGCACAAGAACATTTTTTTGTCATTCGTTTGGTGCAGAAATGCAAAACAGAAACAGAACACACACACACACACACACACACGCACACACACAGTGTGTGTCACCTCTCAGGGTTTCCTGTCTTGTATCTAAGCTGGCTTTCATTGAGAATACCTCCACACAGGCACACAGTGTGCAGCTCCACTCCCTCCCTACATTGTCCTTTGTCCAGCACAACATTCCTGGTAATCCAAGCAGCTACCTGTTTCCCTTGAGACTCAGGTGGAAACAAATGTATGTGTGTGTGTGTGTGTGTGTGTGTTTAATGTTTTTCTAGATGTGTAGGTGTGTGTGTCAGGCTGCTCTGAAGGGCCCACTGTTGATGTTATACTCACCATTTTGACTGAAGATGAATGAGCAGCGAGGAAGTCTCAGGTGTTTTTGTGCACTATTTCTGTGTGTGTGTGTGTGTGTGTGTGTGTGTGTGTTTGTGTGTGTGATCTGTCAAAGTTTCTAACAGTGTTGACTTAACAAAATGTTCGAGAAAAATATGAGTCATTACTTCCCCTTTTGTGTAGTGTGTGTGAGTGTGTGCATTCGTAGGAAGAGTCGTGTCGTGTCGTGTTTATCATACGAGCTGATTAATACAGACAAGCAGGCAGATACATGCACACACACACACACACACACACACACACTCTGAATATGATCACCGGGGTTAAATTAAAGCTAATACTATTTTATCTGTTCATTATTTTCTCAGTTAATCGTTTGTTTGACGCAGTTTTCCAGAGTTTAACCCTGAAATCTCACCAGCTGTGCCACGACCGCTGAAGTTGATCTCGCCTTGACCTCGCATTGCCAGACAATGATTGTGATTCCACCAGAAGGGAAACAATTGAACTACGTAGCATATACCAAAACATACCAAATCTGGCAGGCAAAACACGCTTCTGAAACACTCCTGGTTGGGTATGAAGCTGCATGGAGGATAGACCAAAGGTGGTGGAATTTAACAGTTAGGTGTCATCTTACAACATTCAAAAGCCCAAAATATTCAATTCAATATCATATATAATAGAGAAAAGCAACAAATCTCCACATTTGAGAAGTCTAAACCAGCCGATGTTTGCTCGAATGATGACTCAAATAATCGACTCATCGTTTCATTTTTAGCTCGGATGCTTCTTGTTACCCGCTGATGAGACAGAAGAGCCACCGGCAACAGAGTCAAAATACCGAATATCAAAGCAGAAGTGATTCATTTTACTACACTGGTGAATATTGCAATCGAGGGCACTCGAGGAGCTGAGGGCTTAGAAGGACTGGGATGAAATGAACAAACAGAAAGAGAGAGAGAGACAGAGAGATGCAAAGCCTCTGCATAGAGACGCCTCTTATCGCTGGAGCTCGGTCTGAAAAACACAAGCAGAGAGGCTGCTCTTCTTCCTCTGCCACGATCCATTTCTCTACATTCCCCCCTTTTCACTTCATCCCTCACTCTTCTGCTCAGCCTTCAATCCTTTTTACTGCTGACTCGAACACTAAATCAAAGCTTCATCAGCGTGGATCGATGATGTCAGTTCCTGTCCCTCCCCACGCTGCATGTCTGTTCTGTCTTTTGCACAACACTTGTTTTTACTTGGTCGTACGGCAACAAGATGGATACTGTCCAACTAGTTATACAACAAACAGACAACAGGAACAATTCCTTTGAAATCCCCGTAAGCTGTATAAATACTTTAATCTAGTTCTGCTCAAATGACAAGCCACAAAAATGTCCCTCAAATATTCTTTGAGGGCGGTCCTCAATACAGATCTCTGATTCATGTCAAGAAAAAGGCTTAAAGCAACATGGAAATCTGTTCTTGTGATTTAGTTTCAGAGTGTAATCCCACTGATTAGCTGTACTTGAGTATTTGTTCTGATTACATTAATTATGATCAAAAACTAGCGACAAAGTCAGTCCCAGATTTACTCTTGTCCGGCGGCTTCTTGCTCGCTCACTCTCTCCTCTTCTCTTCTTAGCTTCCTCCGTCAGCGTCCTCTTCACTCTCTTCTCCTCTGCCATTATGTCCATAGAGGCTGCTGAGCCTTTGCTAATGGCTAGTGGGAAACATGAGCTAACTTTATCTTAGAAATGGAGTCCGCTAACATCAACAAACAACACGTCCAAAGTCCAAAGTCAAAGCTAACATTACTGCAAAACATGTCAAATATTTTGTTTTATTGTGCTTTTAGCTGCTTAACGTTAGCTTGCGAGCTAATGTAGCAAAATCCTGCTGAGGATGTAAATTGTCTGGTTGCAGGTTATTTTGTCAGCTGGCGTTGTGAGGCTGGTCACTTGTCAACCTCAGCTTGATGCTCACTTACCTTATTGCTATGTTTTTTGTAGCTTTGTAGATCCATGATATTAACTTCTGTATTGCCACAGCTCTGGTTCTGGCACGACACCGGCCCCCCATCCCCGTCAGCATTACTGTAAACCTCTTCTTCTTCTTCTTCTTCTTCTTCTTCTTCTTCTTCTTCTCCCCGGTGGTCCAAAACTCCTGAGCTAACATTAGCTAACAGCAGCTACGGTTGGCAGCAGTTTACTTCACTGTCCATCAGGAAACTCTGTAAATCACATAAAATCATATTTTTTTTTTGTTTTATGGTTGAAAACTTTCTTTAAATCTCTCCAAATTATCTAATGCAAATCAATTTGTATCAGGAATTCTTTGATTATTAATATTTATTGAATTATCTTCTGTATTCTGTGTTTGTTAATTTAGATGTTTTTCATTAAAAATTCAAAAAAATTGAAGATAAACTGATAAACGACTGAAACTAAACTGGACAGACGTGGGAATGTCACTTCACTGGCAGAAAACAAGATGTTCTGGGTGCACCCGAGTCTCCGAGGCTTCTCCCACTTTTTACGTCGAGATCAATAAGTCCCTAAAATGCATGGTCATCCACATAATTCTCCTCTGTGCCGGGAGGCCAGATTAATGATTTGTTCAGCACTAAAATGTTATTGACTCTCAACACTCAGCATGGACTAAAAGGGTGTGAGGAGAGGTGGATCGAGAGAGTCTGTCTTTTTAATGACAGCCCGGCTGTAACAACGCTGCTGTTGTTGTTCAACCTGATAAAGAGTTCAGGACCGAACACTAATCTCAAATTAAGTGGCCCTTCAGTCGGTAATTAGTTCATGTCACGCTGCCTGTCACTCTGTGTGTTTTGTGTAGCTGTGCATGTAAGCTTTTAGTGCATACGAGAGTACACCGGTGCTGTGTGGAAGTATATTAATCAGCTACTGAATGAAAAGAACCAATTAACTCCACATCTTTGAGAAGATGATTTTAAAACTGCAAATGAAACAACAAAACACATCATTTGCCCGTTTTAGAAGCGTTTTTTTATGGCTTTTCTGTGGCCGTGAAGAAAAAGCTGCAGTTCCTCTTGTCGTCCACTTGAGGCTGGCTCCAGAAGTGAGTCAGTCTCCAGAAGTCCCCATGTTAAAATGTCCAACTTCACAGCAGAAATAAACATGTTTACAGCCTGGTACAAAAAACAGTTTTGGTCTCTATAGCTAATTTCCCCGTTCATGACAACTGTACTGAGGGTGAATTTATATACAACTCACCTGTTCAAATTATATTAAGGCTTAAAGTTATGCAGGATTAAGAGCGTGGACGCTTTGATTGACAGGTGGGTGTCATCACAGGTGTCACAGGCTTCATTCAGCCCGCCTCAGCTTCACCTCTTCATACATTTTTTAGATTAGCCGGCAGGACTGCCAACATGGCGGCAGCCAGAGCTTCACAACAGCTCTTTAGATGCCTGCGGGGACGTCACAGAGACTACGTCCAGGTTTTAGACAGTCTGCAGGGACGTCACGGAGACTACGTCCAGGTTTTAGACAGTCTGCGGGGACGTCACGGAGACTACGTCCAGGTTTTAGACAGTCTGCGGGGACGTCACGGAGACTACGTCCAGGTTTTAGACAGTCTGCGGGGACGTCACGGAGACTACGTCCAGGTTTTAGACAGTCTGCGGGGACGTCACAGAGACTGCGTCCAGGTTTTAGACAGTCTGCGGGGACGTCACAGAGACTGCGTCCAGGTTTTAGACAGTCTGTGCTTGAACATAAACATGTTGTTTTTGCTGAAACTTGCTGAAACGACTGATGTTGTCATCCGTCCTGGGAGGAAGGCCTCGCTGTGGAAGTGCTGCAAATGAAAAAGGCACGAATAGAAAATAGAAAACTGAAAGCAAGCATATTATCAGAGTAGTGTTACGGTGATCTGACCATTCATGTTATTTATAACACTTCTGCTTTTCGTGCTATGTCAACATTACTGCTGTGGGACGAGGTCCGTTTTTAAGTTTCCTTCTTAGTCGAGCTGCGTTCTGTTTCCCACACACGAAACTCGACTTGTCTTCCTCAGAATAACCTCTGTGATATTTCTGTCCATGAGCGATTTGCATCGTGTGTTCGGACGGGTTAATGATTTGACTACAGGTCGCGTCAGAGGAAATAAAATTGCAAGTGTACACGCGCGGAGGAGTTTGTGATAAACTTTTTGAGTGTGTCTGCCTCCCACTCAGTTTCCAAATCTTCCTCTTACACAACGTTAAAAAAATGAACGTTTGCCTCCCTGGTAACCGGTATCGAAGCACTAATTGCAATTCAGTGACATCACTGAGATCTCACCGACATCTCCTGCAGGGTTGCACAACAACCGTTGCATGACAAATACATTACTCAACATTTTCAGCGCGGTGTCGACGCGGTGTGATTGGTAGTCGTCCTTCGTGTTACGTAAACTTCCCTCCATGCCGACTCAACATTAATTACGAGGTCAAAGAATTTTCCGGTTGCTTCAAACAGATTGGGGATGTGATGTGCAGATATGAAGCAGTGCTTGTTGTCTGTGTTTTTCAGTCTGAGCTGCTTCTGATCTTTTCTCTGCTCGACCATCTGTCTCTCTCTTTTCTTATTCATTCATTCATTCTCTCCACTTGACACGAGTGATCTCTCTTTTCTCTTCAGCTTCCTGTAGAGAAGTAACAAGTGTCCTTGCTCTCTGTTTCCTGTCCTTCTGTCTCTTTTCTCCTCACTTCTTACATTTCTATTGCAGTGGGTGTAAATAATACATTTTTACTAGAGAGTCTGTCTGTGTTAGTCGTGTCTTACTCCATCTCACACCGTTTCTCTACCTGGAAAGTCTCGGCTGAGGATGCCTACAGTGGCGTCTGACCTGTATTTTTCCAGTGAGAGTTTACAGAGTACGCATGCTCGTTCACCCACACATGACGTGTAATAAATTATGTGTAATGAATCCATCACATGCGAGTGATTCAGTGATGATTGATGCCGTGCAGGAGCTCACCTGTGCAGGGTTTGGCTGAGGTGGTAGCTGGACAGAGAGAGCATTCACACGTTCACATGTGGCTTGATTGTGTTGTTAACATACAGTACATACATTCACACAAAGCACAGCAAACACACACACAGCTAAGCTCTGTTCACTCAACATGAATGATTCTCACGTCTCCATCTTCTCACCTGGCAGAGCGGGAAGAAAATCAGCAAAGAAGCAATAGGATGTCTGCGTTTTAACTGGGTCAGAGCCCGCGGCAACAGACCCACAGAGATCTTTTTTCTGTTTTATTTAAAGTAATATGTGACAAAACATGTCACATCCGTCATGCTCGGTGTGCAGAGTGTCTTTCCCTCTGAGAAAGACAGTCCATGGGCATGAATGTTGATCAAAGCACGGATTCTTGTTCAGTTGATACAGTTCTGTTTTGCATTTGGACTTTATTCATCTTAATATTGATTTTAACGCATCATAAGTTGGTATTAGTTTGTGGTACAACAACACTATAGTATAAAACAGATGTTGTGTGATATTACTGAGACTGAAAGGCTTCGGACACTTTTATCACCTGATAAATCACCAGTAACAGCTTGTTGGGTCCAAGCAAACATTAAGGGCGATATAAAGTTCACGCCAGGCCGAGTTTGGCGTCCTCGGTTCAAAGCCGCCGGCAGGTTGGACGCTGTTTGGTGGGAAACACTCTGCAGGCTCATGTTCTGGCAGTTACAGCCCCAGGCATGGACAAAGAGAGGCACACTATAACCTTCTTCACTTGACCATCACTGCTTTAATATTCTCATCAGAGTGACAAACTTCTTCTTCGCTCTCACTGCAGGACATTCCTGTTCATAAGTGTCTGAATCAGCAGCTGTCAGATCAGATGATGTTGAACTTGGCAGCCTGAGTGACGCCACGTGCTTCTGTTCTCCTGAAAATGGTTTTTGACTGACAGCTGAACGTTTCTTTCTGTAGCTGAACACGAGTGAGTCTCTGACACACATTTATCTGAACAGAGGACGATACAGACAGGTTGCAAGCTGACAGCTGTACTCGAGTATTTGTTCTGATTACATTACTTCTGATCAAAAACTAGCGAGTCGACAACTTTGCTAACAGCCAAACATCAACAAGGTCACCAACAGCAGACATAGCAGCCAGCTAATATTACTGACTAGTCCAACAGCAGTCAGCCCAGCTCGGCGTCTGTCTTTCAGCCTTTTATTTCACCAAGCTCTCACCAACCACTAAAAGTCAGTCCCAGATTTACTCTTGTCCGGCGGCTTCTTGCTCGCTCACTCTCTCCTTTTCTCTTCTTAGCTTCCTCCGTCAACGTCCTCTTCGCTCTCTTCTCCTCTGCCATTATGTCCATAGAGGCTGCTGAGCCCGGTTACATTGCCCACTCACGTGCCTCCTGTTCTGGCACGACACCGGCTCTGCTCCCCGCCCCAGGCTTGCAGACTGACGCCTCTTTTCCCTGGAGCTCGGTCTGACAAACACAAGCAGAGAGGCTGCTCTTCTTCCTCTGCCACGATCCATTTCTCTACATTCCCCCCTTTTCACTTCATCCCTCACTCTTCTGCTCAGCCTTCAATCCTTTTTACTGCTGACTCGAACACTAAATCAAAGCTTCATCAGCGTGGATCGATGATGTCAGTTCCTGTCCCTCCCCACGCTGCATGTCTGTTCTGTCTTTTGCACAACACTTGTTTTTACTTGGTCGTACGGCAACAAGATGGATACTGTCCAACTAGTTATACAACAAACAGACAACAGGAACAATTCCTTTGAAATCCCCGTAAGCTGTATAAATACTTTAATCTAGTTCTGCTCAAATGACAAGCCATTATGATCAAAAACTAGCGACAAAGTCAGTCCCAGATTTACTCTTGTCTGGCGGCTTCTTGCTCGCTCACTCTCTCCTTTTCTCTTCTTAGCTTCCTCCGTCAACGTCCTCTTCACTCTCTTCTCCTCTGCCATTATGTCCATAGAGGCTGCTGACTGCTGGGCCTGTAAACCTCTTCTTCTTCTTCTTCTTCTTCTTCTTCTTCTTCTTCTTCTTCTTCTTCCCGGTGGTCCAAAATGCCTGTGGTACAAACACTAACAGTCCCCCAGTGCTCTGAGCTCACAGTCCAGGCAGCCCGTGCTAACAAACTGAGCTAACATGAGCTAACAGCAGCTACAGTTGGCAGCAGTTTATGTTGATCTAATGTTGTGACATACTGAATTTCTTTTATATGAAAAACCGTCTCGTCTTCTTCTTTTTCTTTTCTCTTCCTCAAAACGAGCACAACAGGTGTCAGCTTGTGTTAGCTTGTTCAGTTGTTTCAATTGTTGTGGTGTAGTACAGAAGGTGGGGGTGGGGTGGTGGTGGTGGGGGGGGGGGGGTTACTTTCATGCCTCACACAGGGACCGGCCTGAGGAATGCTAAAGAGACCTTTATCCTTCTCTTTATTCTCTGTGACTCAGCTCCAGACCCCGTGTTGCCTCTTTGTAACAGCACAGAGCCTCAGTCAGTGTGTGTGTGTGTGTGTGTGTGTGTGTGTGTGTGTGTGTGTGTGTGTGTCGGGTATGGATGTAAACAAATATGAACACATTATTCTAATATGTACAGATAATCCACAGTGAACATTTATTTGAATACATAACTTACAGAGCATCTTATGCATGCAAAATGGCTGTGAGAGCTTTTTATGATTTGCTTTTATATTTCTGTTCATTGCATACACACCAAAGCAGCTTTATTGATGTTTATTAGTTTTATGGGCCCGCATATGCAGTCTTCTTTTTTTTAATTGAAGCAATAAGATCCAATGAGCTTGTTTATTTATTTTCTTTCTCATTTTTACTTTACATTCCACAGACCTCCTAATTATATAAACAACTTCTGTGTTTTGCAGAAAAATCATGTAGTACGCAGCTTTGACTTGTAGTTTCTCTCTCTACATACAGTTTATACGTATATTCGGGTTTGTTCTGTGTTCCAGCCAAGATTTCTGCATCTGTGGAGCTTAAAGGATGAGAAAGGTCGTGTCTGTTTGAGACAGAGAGCTGTAATGTAATGTAACCTCCAGCTACTTTGCTATCTCTCCTCCTCTCCTCCATCTTTCTTCACAGCTCTCACGCTCTTCGTCTAATCTCACACTGTACTGCTGTAATTCCCTTTCATTCCTTCCTGGCTTTGTTCCTCGTGCCTTTTTTTATTTTCTTCTCCTCACTTGTTAGCCATTTTCTTTTCTCTCTTCCCACCTCCATCCATGTTTACTCCTCCACCTTTCTGTTACTCACTACCCGACATATTACTCTGATTACCTCTTCACCTGCTCCTTCGGTCGTGCTGAGATAAGTCCTCGTTCTCTGTTGCTTTAGTCCAGATTTGAGCCGTTGAAGAGTGAAACTGGACAGAGCAGGACTTTTTGACCTTTGACCTTTGACCATTCACCTCTTCAGACCCCCTCTGTGAACCTAAGACTGTTCCCACACTGAAGGAATTTACTAAATGGGAAATGTGTCACTTGTTTTATGAACAGCTCTCCTAAATCTAAACAAGTACGAAACCTCTCATGTATACCTGATTATCTACAGTATTATTGTTATTTAAAATATCCTTCCTCTCTCTCGTCATCCTCCAGGGTGGTGAGGAGGAGCCGGTTTGTCCGGTCATCATGTGCACGCGGGCCTATCCTGACCCCGTCCCCGAGTGCCAGCTGTTCCCGGGAGAGGTGGAAGAGCCAGAGGAAGAGGTGGCAGACGACGGCAGGGAGAGGGAATCAGACAGAGACAGCGCTGTGGAAAGCACCCAAGGGTCGGACACCTCCGACGGCCTCATTAGTCGACCAGATCTGTTTTTCCCCGGAGAGAAGTAAGCATTATTTCTGCTTTCCTGTCTCTGACTTCAGTCCACGTTCGATTGTGTTTCTTGTTCCAGCGCGTGTTCAGTAAAGACTTTAATTTATGGAGACAAATGTCTGTTTCTGTTCAGCTTGATGGTCCAAATCCTGTAGCCACTGGCAGCTGTCCTCTCTTCACAACATTTTCAGTTCAATGTATCAGTCTACAAGTTATATGTTTAGGAAAATGTATTCTCTAAACTCAAATAATCATACACCAGTGGTTACTCTTACTCTAGTCATGTGTCATCATTAATTTTAGGTCAGAATCTGAAACTTAAGACGCCAACCTCTCCCTCTTCTTCCTCAGGTGCGGTCAGACCAGCATCTCAGTGACTTCTGACCTATCGACGCGTTCTTCGGCTTCTCTGAACGAGGAGCAGTTTGAGGACTACGGAGAAGGGGAGGAACCGGACTACACTCCCAGCAGCCCCTGCCCGGACGACGAAACCCGTACAAACGGATACTCAGACCTCGGCTCATCTGTTCCCTCGAGGTAAGAGAGAGAAACGTGGGGAAAAATCCACACAGGAAGGCCCCAGCCGGGGTTCAAACCAATAAAAGTCTTTGTCAAACTCTTGCTTGCGAGCTAATTGTATAGGGTGGTGACGAATTGATTAGAGAGAGGTGACAGGTAGTGATCAAGGTAATTACTCCACACCTTAAGCTACCTCATATCGGGTCGTTGTCCTGTTGCGTCACCCAGCTTCTACACAGTTTCAGCTGACGTGCATCTTCCCAGACAGGCCCAAATCATGATGTTTCCTCCACCGTACTTTACGGTTGGGATGATGTCTTCATGATGATGTGCGGTGGCCCTTTCTATGCCAGATGTAGTGCGTACATGTTTTTTCCAAATAGTTCAATCTTAGTTTCATCAGTCAACAAAACATTTTGCCAACACCGCTGTGGAGTGTCAGTGTGCTCTTTTGCAAACTTCAGGCGTGCAGCAATGTTCTTTTTAGTAAGCAGTGGCTTCCTTTGTGCTTGGTCAATGTTTTACATACACTGTAGACTCATGAACACAGATGTAAGCCAGTTCCAACGATGCCTTTAGATCTTTGGCTGTCGTTCGGGGGTTGTTTCTTTACCTCATTCATGAGTCTTCGTTGTGCTCTTGGTGTCATTTTGACTGGGCGCCCACTTCTTGGTAGAGTAGCCACAGTCCCAATGGGGTGTCTCCATTTGTAGATTGTTTGCCAAACAATTCTCGATCGTAGATCCTCTGAAAGCTCTTTTTGTCGAGGCGTGGCTCACGTAAGCGTATTCTTCTTGTGTGGAGCAAACTAGGCTCCGGGTACGGTAAAACCTGATTTCAATTAGCTTGTTTGAGGTCATTAACTCAAGGGTTCACACACTTTTTCCACGAACACTATGAGTTTTTTTCTTAGATGAAGATCAGATCACATTTTATGACAAATTTATGCAGAAAAACATGAAATTCCAAAAGGTTCACATACTTTTTCTTGCCACTGTAGATACAGTCAGTGTTCTTGATGAATTTTAGCATTTTGTCCGGACCCAGTAACAAATGCTTGATGGCCCAGTTCGGTCTGCAGACCAGAGCTTGTGAACCGCTGTGCTCCTCTTTGCTGTTTCTCAAAGGTTAAGTCATGATGAAGACCAGCTTCTTAAATATTACGGACTCTGCCAGCTCCAGAATCATTACCTGACTCATATTATTCAGAGTCTTGACTGTAGAAGTCTAGCTCAGGTTAGTTTTTGCCCTTAAGGCTGCATTAATATTCATCAGAGGAGCGTGCTTAATGGGATTAAGTCTCCTCGCTGATAGACTGGCAGTAGTGCTCCGTGCTCCTTCCCACGCATACCAAGCAGACGAAACTCAACAATTCGGAGTCGGCGTGCAGATTTAAACTCAAAATGTGGTGCTGGATTTACAGGAAGTCTGAGACAACTCGGCATGGGAAAGAAGTTTGAATAAGTACAGTACAAAGTGGGTTAAATGACACCGCTCCTACTGTATGTGTCTTGTAATGTTTATGTACATGTTGAGCTAGGTGTGTGGTTCCCTGTTGGTGAGGCGTGGTCTAAAGGATCCTGATTGGAGCAGCATCTAATCCACAGGGTGGAATTTGGGGGACTAAATTACTAATTAACTTGTTTAATAAGGTACTTGTTAGCTACCTTGTTACTGGGCCAGGTATAGTCCAAATACTGATTACACTGTTAAAAATCACCCGGTTTAGTGGTGCTGTTTTCCTGTTTTGTTGTTTATTGAGGTTTTTCTTTCCCTTCTTGTTTTCATTTAGGAAGTTAGGACTCTTATTTTGAAGAGTATTCTTTTGGTTATATTTGTTTCTTTGGTTTGAGCAGCGTCCACTCACCCTTTACCCCCTCATGGTCTGCCCCGTTCCTTTTTTGTGGTATTATTAATCAAAAATCCTGCTAATAAATAACTTTATTTAACCATATACATCTGTTTTTTTGTTGCTTCCTCTTCCCTAAATGGTTCTGTGTTCACACACACATTTATTTGATTAAAAACTGTGTGTGTGTGTGTGTGTGTGTGTGTGTGTGTGTGTGTGTGTGTGTGTTTACAGTGCGGGCCAGACTCCTCGTAAGGTGCGTCAGCATTACACCGGTGAACTGATGGATGTCTACTGTTCTCAGTGCAGCAAGAAGGTCAACCTGCTGAACGACCTGGAGGCTCGCCTCAAAAACCTCAAGCCCAACAGGTAGGACACACACACACACACACACACACACACACACACACGACACGGTGTGACACTAGATCTACACACAACAAATGTCAGCTGTCTATACCCATCCATCCATCGGTGTTTGTGTAGCTGATTCTTTTGGAGATGATAGTTGTGATGTTGTTCCTGAAGTTTTGGGTTCGTGTGCAGGTCATAATGAGAAATAAAAGCTTCTAATTGAAAACAGGTAGGGTGACCTGTGTGTGTGTGTGTGTGTGTGTGTGTGTGTGTGTGTGTGTGTGTGTGTGTGTGTGTGTCCTGACATTTAAGGACAATCACTTAATTATACATGACTTTTATTTATACTGTACAGGACACACACAGGCGATGAAGCGGTCGACTCACACTGCACTTTGCTTTGTGGACTCTTTCTCAGGAATCAGAATGATGTAATATTGTGACAGAGGTGTTTAACACACACACACACACACACACAAACACTAATTGATTGTTATATAAGGCTGTCAATCATGTGCTTACCTCATCCACCATTGTAACAGGGAATCTATTATTGGAAACATAATCCATGGTGACCATCACTGGCTCTATTGTCCATCAGCACACACACACACACACGCACACACATGCAGACACAGTTATTTGAGAAGCTGAATAATGTTTTTGAATTTCATGTAAACTGTCGAGTCACTTCTTTTTCTTTGTTACCTCGACTCTCTGATGACTCAGCAGGATTTCTCCCCCCTGCAGAGAGAAGTGGCTCTATAATCCAACATAGCTCTGCTAATTAGATCCTTACTTTCCTCCTCCGTATGAATAATGAAGTAGAGATGAGCACAACGAAAGAAAGAAAGAAAGAGTGGAAGGAGGTGTAATCGATTACTTTGAACGGAGTCAGCTCACAGGAAGTGGATACAGGCTGAGTAGGATGGATTTTGATGAGGATGGTCGATGAATATTAAGGTGCGGGTTGCAGGTCACGTCTATGAATATGAAATGGCACCGTTTAGATGAATCCATAGAATTCTGGATTTTAAGTGAGACTAAATGGATTCAGAGACGACAGAGGAAGGAGCTCTGTCCTCGAGGCAGCAGAGATTATTTAAAGGATCCTTTAAAACAACACATAAAATTTGTGGGAGAACTGTGGACTTACGTGCAGAGATTTCTCTGACTCTCTGAATCTTTGAATGATATTCTGGATTGTAGACGGTGAAGTCCAGAAATTCATTCAGACTGTGTGTCCAGAAACGCTCAGATAACATGATCTGTAAGAAATGTAACTTCTTCACATATTCAGTGAAAGGACCTTACACTGTGTGTCACGAGAACCTTTCAGTGTATGTCTCATGTTTTCTAGCTGAAGTAGAGATAGGACCTCCTGAATCTCCTGAAGGGCTAAACAATAAAGTTTATTAGTTTGAACATTAAATATCTTTGTACTTTAATTAAATATAGGTCGAAAAGGATTCATAAATCATTGCATTCTGTTTTTATTTACAGCGTCCTAACTTTTCTGGAATCAGGGTTGTTCTTTATTTTGCATGTAAGAGCAGCAGAACTGAAACAAGAGCAGAAATGTTGCTCAGTAATGAACGTGTGGATTTTGTACAGATGAAAGTTCAGAGATTCAAAGTGAAGCAGTAACTCTGCTCCACTCAGACCTCCTCAAAGAGGACATTAGGTTAACGGAAACGTTTTGTCACTCAGGATTAAACTCTGTAAAGATTTTGACTTCATCTAAATGCTGAGAGGATCCTCGACGCCTCTTTGTGCTGCTCTGTTTTCCATAATCTCTGCCTGGACTGAATATGACATGTCTGTTTTTGAGCTTCTTCACAGTTTGCATGGCTGCAGTGAGAGTAGTGAACAGTGTGAATAGTATTCAACGTGGTCGACCCACCTAACGATTATTTTTTGGGAATAGAAAGACGCACAAAGATGTATTTGCACATAAATGTAGCTGTCGTTTGTGTGAGCGTGCAGCAGGTTTGCTCATTTTTGTTAATCCGATGTGAAACCCGGCGCAGACAGACACATCAGACTGAGAGAGTCTTTGGGCTTTTGTCCCCCTGAGACAGTTGCTGAGCTGACAGAAACCCCCGCTCACTGAACCACGAGTGAAATCGTATTATCATTGACATGTCCTTCAGTATTTCTTTCTCTCCTCTCTCTTCTCTTTCCACGTCTGCCACACTGAACAGCAGAAATCTTAATTGCCGTCAGCAGTTTGTTGCAGTGCATTGTTGAACCGTGAGTCTAGACATATCTGTAACAATTCACTGTAATAAAAAATGTCTCTTTTGTTTCTCTTTGCAGCCCCAACAGGAAAATCTCCAGCACTGCTTTTGGAAGGTAAGCCGCTCACCTGCATGTGTGTGTGATCTACAGGGAAGGTCACTTGTACCTGTGCACGTGTTTGCTCTATTTGTTGACTTAAACACACACACACACACACACACACACACAGAGTTAGATAAGTCACTGCCTCCTTATCGGTCAGCCGCCCGACCATTGTGCTCTAACAGCCAGTTAATTACTAACTAACGTCTGGACGGGATCTGGATTAATCTCATCTGAAACGAAGCGTGCTGTGAAACCTTTTTTGTTTTTGAGTTCAGTAAAAGAAGTCCTTCGTGGACGGTCGTTGTTAGCCGTCTTCACGGCCTGTTGGCGTGTACCGGGTGAAATGTTGTGTGTCCGAGCTTTTGTCCCGTTTCCACCCACACTAACTGAGTTATAGTGACAGAGTGAAAATGGCCTGTCAGAGCTGATCTATGTATTCAATATAAGGTTTGGCTCTCTGCTCCTGTTACATCTGCTGTCCTCTCTGTCTGCTTTCATTACTTCTTACACTTAAATCTGTTCTTCTTTCTGTTTCCTCTTTTTGCATTTATCTCCTCTCCTCTCCTCTCCTCTCCTCTCCTCTCCTCTCCTCTCCTCTCCTCTACTATCTCCTCTCTTCTCCCTTCAACACTCCGTCAGAAAAGAGTATTTTATGTATGGGCAGATATGAGACATTTTAATCAGCTAAGTGGAAACAGAAAGTAAAAAAAGGTGGAGACAGACAACAACTTGAACACGTGTTGCTGATGTATTTACTGTTTTATTGTGTTTGTGTAGATATTGCCTGTTTTGATCTTGTGTACTCTGGACCTCAGCTTTGAGTGTCATTAATCCAGCTATTATTTTATTATTATTATTATTATTATTATTATTATTATTATTATTATGAATATTATGAATATTATTATGAATATTATTATTAATGTTATCATTAAGAGGTCAGTGCCCTGATTACAAAGTGTCAGTGATGGCTAAAACTAAGATAAATTACCTTCTAAGTTTATTTTCCAGGATGAATTTAATATTTTGATACAATTTTTTTTTAAGAAGAATTTGCCAAAGAACGATTGATCCCTGCTTGTTGTGGAGAGTTTTATTCATCAGTGGTCAGGTCAGTGAGTAGAGAGAAAGTGTACAGGAGTCTAAGATGTCCTCTGTTGAAAGGTTTATTGGAGGTTGCCCGAAGAGAATGGAGGATTTATCAATACTCATGAAATGACGCCTCTCTGGCTCGTCTGTATGGTTATGTACCTGTCTGTTGTGTCGAGGGAGTGAGACAGGCCTATCCTCTGACCTCGGTTACCATAGTAACAATCAGAACGGCGCCTACTTTCTTGTAGACAAACATACAGCTGCTCTGAATCTCAAGAAGAAGAAGACGAAGAAGAAGTCAGCGTCCCCGTAACAATTTAACGCTGTCCCTGCAGTGACCTGAAGACGTCCCTCACACCACAAATCAGATATTTTTATAGAATTAAGATAGATTTAGACTTAACGTTGGGAAATCATCATTAGAATATCATGTTTGGGGGTTCTGGATGAAAAATAATGTCGATGATTGATAAAATATTTATATTCAAAGCTCAATGAAGAAATAAGAATCTAAGTTTCTTTAAAAATACACCATATTTTTGGAATAAACTTCTCTTCTCTCCTCTCTCTCCATCAGTGTAAAGAGGCAGAATCTGTAGTCACAATACAGCCTGAATGTCACACTGTGTGTGTGTGTGACACAAACACACCTGTGTGTGTGTGTGTGTGTGTGTGTGTGTGTGTGTGTGCGTGCTACTTTTAATTCTGTTTGCACCAGCTTTGTCCTTATAGTCCTATATCATCGACATCACTGCAGGAGAGAACGCACACCTCTCCCTCTCTCTCACACACACACACACACACACACACACACACACACACACATATATATATATATTCAAACGCAGTGAGAACCAGCTGGTCCTCACCTGGATCTATCCTCTGCAGATTGCTCAAGTTTTTGTGTGTGTGTGTGTGTGTGTGTGTGTGTCTCTGTGTGTGTCTGAGCAGGCAGCTGCTTCACAACAGCAACTTGAGCAGCAGCAACGGCAGCACAGAAGACCTTTTCAGAGACAGCATCGACTCCTGCGACATCGACATCAATGAGAAGGTATGAGTGTGTTTGTGTGTCCAGGTCGACGTCAGCGGACCTTTGTTTGAGCTCTTTTTGCACCGAACAACAAATACTTGTGGGAAGTAATAAGAGCTCTTCTTCCTGCTTCCGTGTGACTTCTTAGAAGTCATAAAAGATTAAAAATATCTCACCTTCAGCATTTTCTTTTACGCTCGTAGCATTAAAGTCGCAGAGAGTGAAGAGTTGTTCTGGTGGATGAACAGCTTAAGTTGAGGATGCTGGTTCAGATTCAGAATGAGCCTCATCAGGATTCCTCTTACGTCTGCAGATTCAAGGAGCAGGCTTATCGCTTTAAAGCCTCTAAAACCTGCAGAGTTACTTTCAGGAAGCACGGGAAGTTGTTTAGGGCAGATGGATCGACATTATAAATCTGCTTTAGTTTGACCTCGTTTGATATTTCTTCATGATTCAGATTTCATGGTGACGGTGTAAATTCAGGTTTTAATGAACTCTCTCTGCTCTGATCAGGTGAGCTCTCTGGAGAAGAAGGTGGCAGAACTGGAGAATGAGATTCTGATGAACGGCGATCTCAAGTCCAAGCTGAAGCAGGAGAACACACAACTGGTGCACAGGTAGAGTCTGAACCAGAACTTGGAGCTGGTTCTACAGGAGAGAAGCTTGATTGCTGAAGGCTCCCATTAAGACTATAGGAACCACAAGGAACCCTGCATCCTGAGTGTGCAGGGTCCTGGCGGGGTACTATGAGCTCTAACAGTGTGTCATGTGTTCATCCTCTCAGGGTTAATGAACTGGAGGAGCAGCTGAAAGACCAGGAGACGCGAGCAGAACAAATTCTGCAGGACGAGCTGAGACGACACCGAGAGGCCTACAGCAAGATGGAGAGAGACAAGAACACACAGATAGAGCTGCTGAGCAACCGGTGAGAGACAAACAGTAAATTAACTCAAACTTTTTCTTAGTTGTGTTCCTTTCAGTGCATAATCTGAGGCTGAGATAGATTTATTCTTTTTCATGTGAAGACGTGGACTCGACAGCGTAGCTCTTACAGTAAATCCTCTGGACGTGGACGCTGACGTGTCTGCCTGTTAAAAGAAAATGCAGAGTGTCAAACTGAATGCTAAACAGAGCTTAGAGATTCCTCCTGGAGTTCGTCACTTGCCTCTGGAGCTCCAGTATATACTGCAGACATTTGCTTAAAGCCGTGCCTCAGCTGACTGCGAGCCTCTCTCTGTATTTATACCAAAGTAAAGTGATGTACTGGATTTTGTGTTTTCAGCGTTAAACAGCTGGAGGAGGAGAACGGTGACATCGTTGCTAACATGGGCCGACTCAAATCACAGACAGAGAAACTGGACGAGGTGAGCCGTGTTTACTTTTTGTCTTTTCTTTATTCTGTCCCTATTTTCACCAGTTTTACACTTCAGGTCTGTTTACAGGCCTTGGGAAGTACTGCTGCATGTTAATGTGACTAAAGCTTCAGAGGGAGCTCTGTGAAATCTGATAAATTGCAGTCAGTTGCTTCAAGTTAGAAAGAAGTGAGCTTACCAGACTTCTTCATCTCAGCTAGCAGCTCAAGGCTACAATGGTCATTACTAGCATAACCCAAATCTCCAGCTGAGCAGGCGATGCATTTTGTGGGCGTCAGGTTTTGACAAAGAAGAAGAATGCATGAATAAAAACTGACAAAATCTGTGTTTTTATAGAATAGAATAGAATATCTTTATTGCCATATTATGCAATGCTTAATGAAATTTAAGTGCCGTCTTCAGTGAAGGAAGTATAAAACATAGAATTTGCCAAGCAGCTTTAAAAAACAGAGATAACACGGATAAAACATGGAAACATTCTGTTTGTGTCATTTTTTATTGTCCTGCATCGCCTGCATGAGGGTAACTGTTCAAACAGGATGTGACGGGGGTGGGACAGGTCCTTGATTATGCTCTGGGCTCTTTGGAGGCAGATGGAACTGCAAAGCTAAGAGTGCAATGCTAAATCAGAGTGGAGTACTCTTTTAACACATCCAACTCAACTCCTCATCTCATATGGACAGAAATCTCTGCAGACGTGTAGAGTTTTCTCAGCGTTACGTGGGACGAGTCTGTGAGGAAGAGTTCATCACTGTCCATCGCTTCTGTCACCTCCATGTCCACACATGTCATTTGATAGTTAATAATGTTCAACGCGACAAAGATTAATGAGGAACTTTAATTTTATTGACGAGGTGAGGCGTTAGAAACAGTCTTCCTGTGTCGATCCACACCTCTATTTTAAGATGGCGCCGATGTCAACACCAGAAAGCTGTCAGCAGCAGCTCAGGACAGGAAACAGAAGACATAACTCTGTACTCAAATAAATGTTTGACTTCACATATATACAAAAGTGTCTGTCCATGTAGACTCTCTGGGTGTGCTTGTCTGATTTGACATCACTGAAGAACATCAGTAAAAGAAAACTGTAAGTGTCTGTGTGTCTGTCCATCTTCAGGAGAAACAAAGGATGACAGACAAGCTGGAGGACACCAGTTTGCGCCTGAAGGATGAGATGGACCTGTACAGGAAGATGATGGACAAACTGAGACAGAACAGACACCAGTACCAGAAAGAAAAGGACGCCATGCAGGAGGTGTGCAGGACTATTTTATGCATTCAGACACATGCACACAGAGTCGTCTCACTCTCTTTCCTCTGCCTGCACGTACACCTACAGAATACTGCATTGGCATTATATAACGTTCATCTGTCCTTTCTCTGTGTGTGCGTAGCTGATAGAGGACCTGCGTCGAGAGCTGGAGCATTTGCAGCTCTTCAAGCTGGAGACGGAGAGGCCTGGTCGCAGCCGCAGCTCCTCCTCCGGGCTGGCCGACTTCAACAACAGGACCAGGGAGGTGGAGCTGGAGCACGAGGTCAAGAGGCTCAAGCAGGTACTGATGAACGATTCAGTTCACGTGTCTTTGCTGTGCAGAGCTCAGTGAGCACTGTAGCTACTGAGCGTGCTTTAACATGCAGAGATAATCATTAAACACTTTCACATTGATTTTAGAGAGCAGGGAGCAACATGGCGCCTGTTTGCACTTCTGTGTGCAGCTAACTAATGGAAGGATTTTCAACAATATCTGAACATAAGACTTCATCAGAGGGTGATCACAGTGAAGCAGGACTGATGTGCTGCTGCTGCAGATAATGATAAAGCACTGAAGAGGAGTAGATGCACAGAGATGCTAAGTCTTAAGCAAGCTACCCAATTATATCCTCACAGACTGAATGCTGAAATGACTGTGGTTGATTTCCAAACTGTCTCAGTTTGATGTCAAGTTTTTACTCATGCTAAGTCTCTGACTCTGTCAGTTCTTTCAGGAATCTGCAACTTTGTAATCATAAAAAATGCAAAAGCGTCCGAACGCACACAACACAAGCTAAAGCTCCTGGACGTGCCTGCATGATGATTCAGATTTATACTCATTGTATATTTATCCCTGCAGAACTCAGTGCACTTAACCATGCTCTTACAGGAAGTATTATCGCTTCCATTTAGCGTAATATATCGGTTCATGTGCTGCCAGACGAACGTTAAGCGAGCCGATTTCATAAATCAAACCACACTTTTGTTATTTTCGTGGCTGCAGATGCTAGGTGGCTGAAACAGGACTGAATATATTATCAGGCTTTATCAGTGGAGTTAGCGATCACAGTCACATCGGCTCCACTCGTTTGTCCCTTAAAATCTCCTTTAAAAGCAGCACGCTGTCCTCGACATGTTGCACTGATAGAGTCCAGTTTCTTGAGAATAGCTGCAGAGTACACGTGTTTCAGTATTCCTAGATACACTGACATTTACCTCCCACAGTTAGAGACTCAGTCCTGCAGAGTGCTCAGACCTGCTGCAAAGTAAACAGTAGAGATAAGAGTGTTTTTTCAGATGTGCTCTCTGATAACACTTGTAAAGGTCGACGTTAACACACACTGACATGTCGTGCATTCCACATTGGACACTTTGAAGTTCCTCAGCCAACAGAACACAGAAGTTATAAAAGCACCCAGCCTCAAAGTAACTCAGTGAGTGTATCTTATCAGGGATGATAAGGTCCACATCCTCCTGTGGACTCAGCTGTCATGCTCTGGAATGATAATAATGGTTTTACACTGCAGATACTTCTATTCTTTTCTCTGTGTCTTCCTCTCCTGATCTACTTCCTGCAGTAACAATTCAGTTTGATCGATTGGTTGGACAAAGCATGTAGCTGTGTGTACGCAGCGGCTCTAATTTGATCATTTGAGAGTCGCTGCTCTGTGACATCCATTCGGAGAAGCTCACTATCTTATGCTTGCCTGTGCACTTCTGTAAATGTCTGTATGTGTGTGTGTCCAGCGATTTGTGTCCCAGGACTTTCTTCCCCCTGAATTCCAGCACCTGGTGTTATCCGGGGCTCGGCTCTGTCCCGGTCTGATGGTAAAATTGCTTCTGTGACCTTTGACCTCCCGATTAACCACTAATCACGACGGAGTAGAGTGAACTTGCCCGAGCTGAATTGGGGTCAGCGCTGCAATTCCCCTCACTAATGGTTCAGGGTGGAACACGGGAAAAGCAAACTGACCTCAGCACTCAAAGGCAACTTAATCATGGAGCTTTCATAACACACCAGACGAAGCAGGGGAGCAGTTTGTTCTGTAACACGCATAACCCATGTTACGTCCTGTAGATGCTGTGTTTGCTGCTGGATGAGGCACCACGTGCAGTGTTTTGTTTTATGGCTTGAGTGCGGCTTGAGTAGCGGCCATTTTTTAAAACACATCATCACTCCTGATACACTTCATTTTAGTCCAGGTGCTTTGATTCGTTCTCATCCCACGTCCCACCCTGACTCTGTACTTTAGGAGAACCAGAAGCTAAGGGAGCAGAACGACGAGCTCAACGGTCAGATCCTCAGCCTCAGCCTGTATGAAGCCAAGAACCTGTTCGCCACGCAGACTAAGGCCCAGTCTCTCGCTGCCGAGATAGATAACGCCTCCAGAGACCAGGTAAAAGTCACATGCAGCAGTTAGAGCATAACAACTGTGTTTCTAGGACACATCACAGCGCAGCAGTGTTCTGAATATCACATTGTTGTTGTAGATTTGAATCTAATATGCATAATATGGACGGCTATATCTCAAACACAGAGACTGACTGATACTGTGGAAATAACTAACTAACAAAGACTATGGATATAGATTTAGAAAGGTTAATTGCATATTATGGATGAAGGTGAAGCGAGATGATGTACTGTAGGAGGGATGCAGGATGGAGGATAGATGGATGGAGGAAGGAGTGTGGAGATGGACCAGTTTTAGCTGGTATCAGGAAGACAGGAGGGAGTGGAGGGAGGGAGAGAACATGGAAAAAAGAAAGCATTATCTCAGTTTTAAGCGGTGTATCTAGGTAACAACTCATGTTCCTGATTATTGCAGGTGTACCCATAAAAATGTTGCATGTAGCTAATAGTACAGGATATTTTTAGCTGTAACTAAAGTCCCAGAATAATAAAAAAAAAGAAACTCTGCAAAGATGATCTTTTACCTATTTTGATGAACTGCATTTAAAATGTGTCTGAAACGTTCTCTGTCCACAGTTAATGGAAGCACTGAAGGAGCAGGAGGAGATCAACATACGCCTGCGACAGTACATGGACAAAATCATCCTGTCCATCCTGGACCACAACCCCTCCATCCTGGAGATCAAGAACTAGCAGCGACTCAACTGGAATGAGAATCACCCCCCCATGTGTGTGTGTCGGGAGAATGAGGATCATTCCAGTTGTTGGGAATCTGTACAGAATAGCAGAGAGAGCCAGAGTCAGTCTGAACGACTGGAACATTTTAAATAGACGCACATCGCCCCCTGCTGTTTGTGGCGAGGAAAGAACTTCTCTCTTGCAGAGAAGGTAGAATGGGATTGTTCCTGAACTAAAGGGAGTTTTTTCAGTGACTGTAGGTCAACTTGATCTACCTTTTGTCTGTTTTTATTCGCTGTCTACGCTGTGAACTGGAGCCGCCGTCACAACTTCTGAACTGGTGATTTCTTCCCTGAAGGATCGACAAAGTCGCTCGATGTAGTACACTGGACATAGAAACTGGAACACTGGAACAAACCTGACATGGGTTCTACTGTATCCTGGTGATATTAGCTGTGTTATCCACAGACAGACAAGGTGGCAGCCAGACTCTTTTAGAGGAATGAAGGCAGACCAGTCAACTGTTGCCTGATCCGTAAACTGCCCATCTTTATCTCCTCTGTCACATCGGTGTTCTCTGAAGAATGCATGTTAATGATGTATTAGGGCAGGCACGTTTAAGAGAAGATAGAGGGAAAAGTGGCAAGTCGTCAGAGATAGAAAGCAATGAGAACTCTCGAGGGAGGCAGAAGGTTTTAAGTCAGAAGGAAAGTGAAGCATCTCCACCCTAAAGAGATGTGGAGTCAGACGATGGAGGGTTTTAGTGAAGTCGTTGATGGCTTAATGAAGGTGAAGGTTTTTGTTTTTTTGTTGAGAACATGTCTTCCAGTAACCTTGCAACAGCACTTGCAGTGTCAATCAGTCTAATAGTGAATATCTTTCACTGAGAAGTGGCCCTTAGTCGGTTCAGGTGAGTAGTCGAGCGTCACTTTATGGAGCAGAAGCTGCAACCGAGGAGTGTCTTTAAACTGTAACTTCCATGGCTGCTCTTTGCCAGCAACATTGCATTGTTGCAAGCAATAGACCCCCAATGATGTTGCACAGAAATGTAAGGATATGAATGTACAGCATGTGTGCGTTGGAGTGACTGGTAGCCATTGTAACGTGGTTTACTGAATCATCTCTCTATGCTCAGTGAAATCATCTCAGATAATGTACGTGAGCGTGCACAGGAGACTCGCTTGTTTGGTACGAAAGACTGGATCAGCAATCTCGTTGAAGCCTTTAGGTGGCAGATTGTTTTGCTAGCTCTCTGAAACTCTCTAATACTGTAAATATCATGAATGTACAACTGGATATTTCACTTTCCGTGTGGCCAAAAAGGCTTTTTTTGACTTTAAATCGCTGTAATTTGGTTTAAAGATTTGTTGTAATACACATGTACAGTATTCAGTACTGTAATGAAGAGGGCATTGTTTGGAGACGGGATTACAATCTGCTGTATTATGTAATTATTCTAAACTTGAGTTTTGCTTCCTTGCACAAAAAAAGAAAACTGTTTGTTTCCTTTTGCATGGTTCACCTTTTTCTTCTGTCTGTGCCTTTTTGAGGACATTTTTCGAGACGACGTTGCGATAGATTTACACGGTTTTTGAAGCTACGTTTCATGTCCACGTCTGACACATTTTCTCGACTTGTAAATGTTGTAATTATATAGTGATAATTTGTATTCATGTGCCACTCACCACTCTTTTTCAGATTGATACTATGAAAACTATTTTATACAGTTTTATCAAGAAAGAACTCGCGATTGCTTCGGTGTCCTCTTAGAACAGCGGTATATAGCACAATGTTTTGTATGGTACGCAGGCATTCTGGGAATATTTTGTCTGTTTTTTAATGATGTTTTGTTGCATTTCTCACATTTCTTTTTGTTCGTCTGTCTTGGTGAGTCCATCGCTTTTCAATTGGCTTTTTATATGGTTGCAAACTGTCTTCCTAACTTAAACTAAATGGTGAGCATTATGAGCAATATTAACTTATTTACCCGTACCTGCTGATTTGTGTCTCTTGTCACTCTAGAGCTGCTCGTTGACATTCTTGATTTTTTTTTTTTTTTTTTTTTTTTTTTAACTGAATGGTACATTTAAGCTGTAAAATTTGTCACACACTTCATTTCTTGTAGCTCTTACATTTTGACTTTTTAGGGCTATCCAATGCGATGTAGTCACTATGAATAGCAATAAAAATGGCTTTGGCAGTGACGCTGTCTCGTGGAATTTATCATTTATGTCTCCTCAGCAGTACACGCTGCTGATGTGTTAGCTGCCTCTGGTTTTGTACATAACGCGCTGCAAATAAAAACATTTAACGTGGCTTTAAAACACATTACAATCACAGTTTAAGTGTGTGTGTATTCCTCTGTAATTATGACAAATTTTAGAACACTCAGTAATGATATTCATGCTCATTTCATTGGCTTTGCATATAATAATATGCCAGATGCTGTTTTACTGTAAATTAAAGCCACTTAAAGGGTTTTTAACTGAGTGGTGGTATGATGTGCACGTACTGAATCCTACAACTGGAAGATACAAGATATTAATTGAAAGCTGGTGGCATCTGAAAGCATCTCTCTGTAGAGGTACTTTAAAAGTCATCAAAAGACGTGCTTCTTTCTTTATATCTGTGGTATTTGGCCAAGAATATGTGGAAAGCAGAACAAAAAGTATGTGCACGCCTTAATATTACACCCATATGTGGTGGCTGAAAACTTGGCTGCAGGGATTTTCTCCCACTCTGTCTAATTGGTATTAGATGGGGTTGAGGTAAGGCTCTATACACGCCAGTTCGTCCACACTAAGCTCAGAAAACCTATTTCTTTATGGACGATGCTTTGTGCACAGGTGGTAATGTCATACTGAAGTAGCACCGTATGGAGTGAGATTAAGATTTATGTTTGTTTTCTTACATTCATTCCATTGCAGTACATGTATTTTTTTTATACAGGTTATACCAGCCAGTTGTGCTCAGTCTAAAAATCATATTTAATATTCAGAAAAGTTTGTAGCTTGCATGCACCTTTGCAGAGGATGCATGTTATGTTAATCATCTTGGACAAGGACTCTGCTCTCAGTGTACATACACAAATATACACATGCATACACAAACAACACAACAAGGTAAACATAAAAATTAAACTACAGATTATAGAGCAGGTTACTTCATGTACATGAGGTAGTTGGATATACAGCATGCATAGATTGTGTATGAGTGATGATGTTTTAAAGAACAAAACAGAATTTAAACAGTAAGAATAAATAATTTACAGGCTCAGTGGACAGTCTGAGACTCAGGGACAATTTGTGTCTGGTGTTAACTACTCATTAGAGTGATGACCTGTGGAAGAAGTCATCTTATAGCCATACATATCAATGATTTGGCTCATATATGAGGGGGTCACTTAGAGGTGGCCAGTCTGGCAGGGAATACAGTAGCCTACCGAGCTAATGACAGATACCGGTTGGCTACTTAACATTCAAATTTACATCAGGAACGTCTGTAAATCACCTCGGTGGTATAACGTTATTCCCTGTGCTTGAAACCGGTCCGGTCCTGAGCCCGGTTCTGTTGCCTGCTAACAGCAGATTCAGTTATCTGTCCATCAGGAAACTCTCTTTAAGTTGAAACTTACGCGAATCCCTGATGTTAAACCAGAGGTCATAAAACCTAAAATTGGTGTTAAAATAACAGATAAGTACGTTATATTTGTGATGCTTTTCATAGTTAATGTTATCAATTAACATTACTTGAAGTTAACTGCAGCTAACTTCTGTTCGTTGCACTCATTGGAAGCTTTAAATCCTTCTTTATTTTTAACTTAGGAGGTTCAAAGGTTGACTCACGTCTTACAGAGATTGTGTCCATTTTAATGACATTTTATACTTCATATTAAATACATAAATAGATCAAATTTAGAAAGCATCACTTTAAAAGGTCCAGTAGGAACACAGTGTGTCGGCTCTCTGTGGGATGTTGCGTCAAACACACAGTGAAGCCAGTGAATTTTCAAAATAAAACACCCAAAAATGTAACTACAAAGACTGCTCACTCATGGTTAGAAGCACATAAACAAAGGCAAAATTAGAAAAATATCTGAGGGGACGCTTCTGAGACCTGGAGGGACACGAAGACACCTGAAGAACAGAGCAAAACAACATCAGGGCTGCGATATCACAGAGCCGTGTCTGGTGGACTTTAAGGGGTTAGTTTACACTGTGCTTTAGTGGTGCATGAAGTATTAAAGACATTTGTAATTTAAAAAAAATTCCACAAACTCACTTCAGGGCCCCTGAAGGTCATGGACCCGAGGGAAGTTGTACAAACGCTGTCACAGTAGAAATGATATAGTCAAATTTCAGAGTTATATCATCCTTCAGTAAATCACCACCATCTTTGAATGTTGCTCATGTTACCTCCGTGCTCATATTTGCACTTCATCTGCCCTTGGCTGCACGTCTCATAAACTGACTGTGTTGTGTCTGTTTTCTGTGCTTTTCAAAGTAATTGGTGATCCAACGAAAAAGGTCAACACAAGACTGATTTCAGAATGTGGAACCAATCTGCAACACATTTCCCAATTACCTTAAATCTAAAACCAATAATCACCTCTCAAGTTTACATGAGGTTAGTGTTCGATGCTCAAAGACGAGGGCAGGTTTTTGTTGAGGTTAAATAAACTCAACTCAACCAACTCTAAAAATGAGTGATGTGTCGATCGAGAACGAGCCGGTTCAAAGAGCCAGCTCTTTTAAGTGAACGATGAGAGCTGGCTCCTGTCCACGAGCCGCTAAGTGCTGTAAATGCAATGAAAACAATTGGCTACAGCAAGTTATTGATATTAGAAAATGTAATTTTTACTTCTGAATACTTCAGTACAAATGATGTATTGAACAACTGAAGTGATATATGTGTACGCATACAAATCATATGTCAAAACAGCGCTAAATTTGGCTGAGTTATTAAAGATCTAAGTGGTAAAATGAAGAGCCGTTGGGGAGCCGAAAGAGCCGGCTCTTCTTGGTGAGCTGAGTCAAATGATCTGACTCCCTAAAAGAACCGAACTTCCCATCACTACAAATATGACGTTGTGTCTGTGTGGCGCCCCCTGTCGGCGGATCGTTTGCTTCCCCCCATTCCCGTCAGTCTCTGTGGGGCCGGGGGTGTTACGGTTAAACGAGTGACCACGCTAACTTGCTACCTGTTAGCCTCTGTGGTTTTTGGTGGTGTCGTCGTGTCAAACAAACGAGACACCAAAGACGAATTAAGGGTGTATTTTTTGATATTGTAACATTAATTTAAATAAATAAATAAATAAATAACGTATCTTGCTGTTTTCAACGGCTGTCGTAACTATGACAACCACAGACACACTTGGCTAAAGTCGCTCGTTAAACCGAAACACCGGTCGGTCGGCGTTTGCTCCTCGCGGGGCTGCCGTACAGGTGAGTTCAGAAGTACCGTTAACTTAAATTTAACTGAATATTGTTAATTTATTTCAAATTAAAGGTTTTATAGGAGTCCCACCGTTAGCTGTGTGTTGTTAGCTGAATTGTTGCTTTTCTACGTGGTGAGCACAAACTGTCAACGGCCGGCACGCGACGATAGCTGTCAGTCAAAATGCTATGCTAACTAATGGAGCTAATCGAAGCGGGTTAGCCCGCCACTGCTAAGTTAGCCAGGTTAGCTGTTAGCTGTGAACTAGCACAGAGTGAAGTGAGTAAATGTCTTTCACTGAGGATGAAAAGCTACAGCTAAAGCTAAAGCTGTTAAAACTGTAAAACGTTTTAAAGTAAAAGTTAGCAGGTGTGTTTGGTTATTTTTAAAGCTAACATGACTTCCTGTAACTGTTAAATCCAAGAATCAAACAATTAAATCAAAGTTAGTAAAAAGTTCAAACACAGAGAGAAAAAACAAGAAAATCTAATTAATAAACCTTTTAGAAAATTTTCACAATTCGCCAGGTATGTGAACACGTGAGGAATTTGACTAGTTAGTAGTAGTAGTAGGTAGAGCTTTGCTCTCTTAGTACAAACATATAGACACAGGTACAGTTAAGAAACAAAACAGAGGACTTGACAGGTAAATGTAGACATAAACATAAACAAGGACTGTGTACATATAAAAAGGTAAATATATATACACATATGTATATATAAATATCTATATGTATAGACATGGATACATTTTTTTTACACTGAATAAGAATGTGCAGTGAAATGGTGCAATGGAGCATAGTGCAGTGATGAAATAATATAGACTGTAGCTGTAGGTTGACTTGACTTATAGACATTAGTTCCATATTCTGTATATACACTATGCACAGTAGAGTGTAGTGATGATATTTACATGAATCATTTATAATTTACAGATATCATACAGGTGATGTTACTGACATTTTGTGTCCGGTTTTAGCTGTTCATCACAGAGACAGCCTGTGGGGAAAAAAACTGTTCTTATGTCTGGTTGTTTTGGTGTACAGAGTTCTGTAGCGCCTCCCAGAGGGGAGAGGTTTAAACAGTTTGTGACCAGGGTGTGATGTGTCTGCAGAGATGTTACCTGCCCGTTTCCTGACTCTGGACAGGTACAGGTCCTGGATAATTTTCTCTGCAGACCTTATTGTCCGTTTCAGTCTGTTCTTGGATTAATATAAAACTCATATTAGGATCAGCTTCACAATTAAATCAGTTTATACTACAATACCCATGAGCCTTAGCTACTGTTGCTATGGTGAACAAGCCAAGCTAAGACGTGACTCAAAGTTTTGTTTTGTTTCACTTACATCAAACTCTCCAACTCTACATTTCAGGTGTGGTGATGCCTCAGAATGGTTTGAACTATGGGGGCAGAAGAAGAGGAGCGCGTGGCGACACCTGTAAAGCTAACGGTCACGTCCCGGGCGCCGCTTTGGTTAATGATGCTGTTGTTCACAATGGCTGCCCAGCAGCTGCCACTAGAATCAGAGAGAGCACACCAGCTGGCGCACTGAACAGTACCAAAGCACAGTGCATGGTTAATGATTATATTAACAATGGCTACAAGGGCAAGAGTAGGAAAGCGCCGCCGCCGCCGCCAAGGACTCTGAGGAAACAAGGAAGCATGATTTCAGCTGTCACTGGTGCCTCAGCAGCTGGCAGGGTCAGCAGTACAGCCTTTCCAGGTGGTGTCTCAGTGAATGGGCCCACCAGTCCAGACACCACCACCGCTGCTGCTGCTTTGCCCTGTAATTCTGACCAAATGGCACCAAAACCCAGCCCGTCAGCACCAGCAAAGAAGCAGAGAAGATGGAAGAGAATCAGACATGCGAAGAGGTGTGCCTCCTACCTTACATCTGCTTAGAATAAATCATTCCATCCAAAGTGTCATGATGTGTAGTGTAGTGATGAAATTTGCCTGATTGTCGTATGTTGAAGTAAGTTTGAGACCTGTCAATCTGTTTTAGACCTGTCGGTACGCCGCCGCTACCGCCGCCGCCGCTGATGATGCCGCTGATGCTGCCACCAAAAGAGGAGGACTGGGAAAGTGAGATCCAAGAGGTCACTCTGACTGACTGGGAGAAAGAGAGTTTTGGGATCAGACCCTACGGTAAAGAAAGAACACGTCATATGTATTTTGACTGAGTTTGAGTTTCACAGCTGTTTTTAGGATTCAGGCCCAGAGTGCGAGTATTTGACTGTCTGTCCCTCCTCCAGGTCCCCAGGACGTGATCCATTTTTCTTTGCGGGATTTGACACTTAATAAGCGAAGGGGCACACCCGATTTGCCGGTGACAGCCAATTACAGGCCAGTCATACACCACCAAAGACCTCTCCGATGGTCCTGCTACAGCATTCCCACCGAGCCCGACCAGTTTGCAGACGCTGACGAGTAAGCCAGACGTACGCTGTCACGTTAGAGGAACAATGTTCCCATTCCAAAATTAGCAAAGGAGTTCTGCTGTGAGCAGATTTTCTGGTCATGTGACCTATTTGGAGTTTGCTTAGATTATTTTTTTAGTCTCATTTCCTCGTCTCGAGTGGAAGAAAATCAATTTAAAGCTTCAAAATCAAATAGGTTCATGTTGTCAGAGAGTGCAGGATGTCTCAGTTGTTTTTTTTATCGTAGGTTTTATTTCATAATTTATATTCAGATTTTATATTTGTTTTATATCGCGACATTCATTTGTTCGGCTTCTGTGATCTTAAGGAATGATTTTAGCTAACTCCTCATACATACCTGTTACAGCGCACCACAGTGACTGTTGTTGCTGATATTTCATATCTTCATAATTTTCCCTTCCAAGAACTGAAATAACAATTTTTATCTGAGTTTATCTGAAATTGGGAACACCGCTGTCATAAGTTTCACTTTTGAGAATACGAACAGTTTCATTGTTCACAACAAGTACATGGGGGCAGCCAGCCTAACCGAGCAATTATGATTTGATTATGTAACAACAGCAAATCGTTATCTGCCTGTTTAGACCTTCATTTTCATTTTCACAACCACAATAAATCAATTTTTCTTCTGCCTTGTGGTCAAACTGTGCATGTTTATCTCCACCGGTCAGCCTGAGCTTCACCTGTGTGGCAGGGTGATGAAGGACGAGCAGCTCCTCAGCTCACATGAACCAGCAGATTTACTCTCGTCGGCTGCTGTTTTCATTTCTGGTAGATTCTTAAGATGCGATGGCAGCTTTTGGCCACTAGATGGGAGAGTTGGTGTCAGGTTTTGTTTTTCTCTGAGTTACTCCACACACCTATGGGAGTTCAATGGGTTCATTCCCAAGGACTAGGAGACCTAGGCAGTTACGTGCACGCTGCTCAAACCCCATTTCAGCCTGAGCCTCTAATGCAGCTAAAGATGGAGGCAACTGATACTCGGCTGATTAATCTCATTTAACAATACTAAATCATTCATGTGCACAGACACCATGTCAATAATAGATTGAGGTTTGAGTCGTGTGTTCTGTGTTGGTCTTTTTTTAATCATAAGTATGTAACATCAGCTCTATCAAAGCAGCTTTTGATGTGCCGCAGCCTGTGTGAATTTCATTGTTGATGTTGAGGGCAAATATAGTGGAGGAGTGGTGATGATGAGGATGATATTATCATCACAGACACATCAGATGAGGTTTGAATGGTAACTGAGCACCTTTTGCTTAAGTCCCATTGCAGTGTTTGGAGGCTTTTCAGACAGTGTCAGAAATAAGACACGCATGACATGGCGCTTTCTTAAAGGTGCTCTATTAGCAGAAATGTTTTCTATGTTTTCAGTGATAGATAATCACCTTTTTAAACAAAAAGGTGCAATGTGCATGGATATATGTGCAAGTTTACATTTTACTGTCTGGCAGTCCTTAAACTGTGGAACCTTCTTCCAGAAGGCAGCAGGGAAAGCAGTCCGTGCTTCGAGGGGTGAGATGGATCATCTACAATGCTTCTGGCCTTACGCAGGCGGCGTGTGTTGTAAATGTCCGTGACAGACGGGAGAGAGACCCCACAGATCTTTTCGGCTGTCCTCACAATGCGCTGTAGGGCCTTGCTGTTGGAGACGGTGCAGGGGGGGGTCCTCTTACAGGGAGTCCGCCATCTTGCGCCGCCATGTTTGTTACAAAGGGCTCTACAGAGACAGACATAGAAGAAGAAGAAGTTGAAGTTTTTGCTGGTTCAGGCTAGTTAAATGTCGACAAATGGAGAATGATGATGATTATTTATCTAAAGGAACCTCAACAGCTTCACCAGGCTACTTGTGCAGGTGTGACTATGACCTCTTTTGGTACTTGAAGGCCACCGTAGATTCTTCTACACACACACACACACACATGCAATCTCACCACTAGATGCCACTAAATTTCTACACATTGTACCTTTAAATACTCCTTTAATGCTTCTACAAGGTGGAGAAGTGTCTCAGTGGTCAGCAATGTGAAGTTTAAATGTCCTTCAGTTGCATGTTGCGAATGTAAACATGTTCCTTTATCTACACGTGATGGCCTCTCGATCAATGCACAGCCTTCAGCCCATCTAGCCACGTACACGATAAGTGGTTCAGAGCATGGATGGATGCTGGTCTGAACGTCAGTCTTAATTTACTCGGCCGATGATCACGCTTTGCAAACTTGGCTCGTTCCACTCCAGAGCCGAACTCACATGTGTTATTTGTTTGATCTTAGACGGTTCAATAAATACTCGTGGGCATGAATAACTATCATCTGAATGCAGAAACCCAGAATCAAATTTGTCACGTCGTCATGAGATTAAGTCTCGTAGCTGTTTTCTATGACAGGAAGTGTTCCACTAACTGTTTTCACTTTCATGCGACCTATTTTCTTTAAAAGTAGACGCTTGTTTTCCTCATTTAAAGTCGCACTCAGCCCTATCAGTCTGTTCCCCAAAACCCATCTGTTACTCATTGTCATCGGAGCAGCTCACATTCTCATAGCTCTGCGAGTGGCTGCTTCACATTCGCAGTTATTAACCAGCATCAAAACGCGTGTTTGCTTTGGATTTCCTCCTCGAATGCTGCAGTAGCTTGTAATAGTCATGCGTCATAATTCTGTGGGGGCGGTATCAGAGTCACATTGTTTAGAAATAGCATGTCTCATGCATGTTGTAATCTCGGTGAGTGATTAATCCTTCTATATGTCTCAGTGGACCCTTTCTCCACATCCTGTGTTCGGACAAATAGGCAGACTTGTTGGAGGTCTGTGCTGCGACCAGCCTCGCTCGCCCTCCGAACATCCACCCTCGAGTTACGGTATGCGTCCGTTGACCCACCCATGTTACATTATTATATTGATAGATGAGAGACATCGATAGACTCTGATTGTTTCATTTCCCAGTGCTGAGATGGCTTTGGGGAAATAAGCTCCAGGCCCTTTTTAATGCCACATTTCTACGACGTGAATCACCACCAGTTATTTCATCTGTTTCCAGTGTGACCAGTCATTTAGCATTCAACGTCTTGATTGATCTGGCAGCATAATGGTTTGTTAGCCTGGCACAGGAAGAGACCCAGGAGAGAGGGGGGCGGGACAGGAAGGAGGATTGTGGTTAGTTTAACCTCCTGCAACCAACCAAAGCAAACACGTCGTGGTCGGGGCAGATTTGTCATGAGAATCGTTGTGAATCCTTCCTGTTGGGGAAGCCTTAGTCAAATGCCCGGCCTAGCTGTAGGTATGAGTGGTAACTTTAGGTTAACTTAAATACAGTGAATAGACCACCCGCAAATTTTTTTGTTTTATTTATTTCTAACCTTTATTTAACCGGATAAAAAAACCCATTGAGATCAAGACCTCTTTCACAAGGGTGACCTGGCCAAGAAAGGCAGCAGCACACGTCATAACAATCAAGACAGACGGACAACAACAAACAAGCAGCAAAAACCAAGCACAAAAACATTAAAATATTAAAATACTAAAGTGCAAGTAAGTAGGCAAAAAATGATTCTTATTTGTGGTCTTATTTTTAGGATTCACAACTTAAGTAGGAACCATTGGGTACGATTTTGGTCTTTTCATATGATTAGTTTGATATACAGCTCATAAATTTAAACCCCCCTGGCAGAATTTGTGAAATATTAGCCTTTTTTTTTGGAAAATCTGACTGATCATGATGAAAACCTTTCATTTATTTAGGGACAGTTGTCAGATGAAGCCATTTATTATCAAAAAAATGTTATAATTATTACCAAAATTCAACTTTGCTTGAGTCAACAAGGCCTGTGAAGCACGGAGGTGGATCTCTGATGTTTTGGGGGGTGTAAGCAGGACATTTAGTTAAAACTGATGTAAAGATGAATGCAGCATGTTATCAGAAAATATTGGAGCACAATTTGAATTCATCAGTCCAAAAGCTGTGCATGGGATCCTAAACACAAGGCTGAGTCAACCCTCCAGTGGCTCCAGCAGAAGAAAGAGAAGGTCATTACAGTCTCCTGACCTCGATATCATTTAGCCACTTTGGGGAGATCTCAAACGTGCAGTTCATGCAAGACAACCCAAACATTTACAGGACCTGGAAGATCTTTGCCAAAAAGAACAGGCCTCACCCACAACTATGAGAAAAGACTGCAATCTGTATTAAATTGCATAGTAAGATGTAAGTTATTGCTATGTTGAATGTTGTTACATGCTATTCTGTGATGCCTTATAGTTTCAATAATTCAAATTCTGCCAGCGGTATGTAAATTAATGAGCACAACTGTAGGTTAATTAAGTGATTGCACTCCAAAGAAGAGATCAGATTGAGCTTGGACAGTTACGAGGCGCACGTGACGACGGACTGATTTCAAATACTCTGCAAAGTTAAGCTGCTGTGTGAGGTTTAACATGAATGGGAACTAATATTCTATTTAAGGCGGATGGCCACAAATAAACCTGCACCCCCTCTGGGAAATTAATACATATTTGGAAGAAAAGAAATCTATTATATGAGACGCTGCTGCACAATATGAAGCCTTTTTAACTTTAGCCAACCAGGAAACTAAACATATGGTGTTTTATAACAATATGCATCAGCCCTCATAATCCAGAGGGTTTTATTGATGCAGTGTGTAATTAGGTCAACAATGGGGAGGAATGACCACCACAGAAATTCTTCTATACAAACAGTAAGTAATAAACTGTATGCAGTATCAATCGCGTCCTGTCCGCCCTTTCATCTCCTTTACGTGACCTCCTGCAGTGCATGATAAATCGTGCGCTCCCAGTAAAGACAGGAACTGAGCTCTAAGCTTTTTCCTCCTCTGTGACTCACCTCCAAGTCACGGCCTTTTTTTCGTCTCTCCTCTGCACGTCTGGTCATTTTCTGTGCCTTCTGTCTTGATTGATCTTGTAACGGTATGTTGTTGGCAAGTACAGGAAAGATGCCTGTGGTTAGTTAACCGCAGCCAGAGCTAACCAGTACAAAAACATAAATAAATTGGCTGTTTTTTTGTTGCGGGGGGGGGGCAGGGATTCCGGTAAATTAGAACAATTATCTGCAGTCCACTAGTGAAATTGGTAAAAGATGGAAACTACAAGGCCCCTTTTGGAAAATTTGCCTCAGTCAGGCTCGATCCATGCCAGTGTTATTTGATTTCTTCAGAGAAATTTGGCAACGTTAAATTTAATGACTCCTTGGCACTTTAAATTCTCTCAACTTTCTGGAAATGGTGGATAGTTTTTTTAATGGCTTGTTTTAGGCTGTGAGGATGTGAACACATTGATTTCTCAGAGGCTCTCTCTCTCTCTCTAACGCCAACTGTATCCCTCCCAAAGAAGAAGGTTCACGGGTTTCCTGTCATTGTGACTTGACCCAGTAGGAAGACAGCCAGCCAGGGTGTAGAGATCTGGGTGACAGACCATCAAGGAAAAAAAAAAATCATATGGCGTGTGGAAATAGCTGGCAGCAGTGACGGTAAAGGTTACAGTCGGCCGATGATCAATCACGCTGTTTCTAAACTGTGTGATGAAACAGAAAAGTGCTGCAATGCTCCTGACAGTTACAGACTAAACTGTGTCTGCGCCTTAACCCCGTGCTCGTGTTTTATATTTTAAAACTTGTAATTAACTTTTAGCATATTTAGAGTTTTTTGGGGTAGATATAGCTCTGAGAGAAATCGTTGCCACATCTGGTGAACAGAGGAAGGGCAACAGATTTCGCTGAGTCAGTGTGATTGGAATCAGGGGGCGTTCGCCTGGAGTGAAATCTTCACCATATGGTGAAACTGGAGCGTTGCACCATTGCTACAAGCCTGCGTCTGGTAAAATTCACTTCCTAAGTGTGACTGTAATACTATTCTAGGACATTCTTGTTGTAACACGATGGTTTTTATTAGGGTACAGTTAAGGAAATACATCTGTTCTCACAGAGAATCCTCCTGACTTGAATTATAGCAACATATTTCAGTCCGGTCTGTGGACGCTCTCACAACTGTCTGATATTATGAAGCGGGATAGAAAGGATTGTGCCATCTTTGTTTGTTTAGCTCCACATTAACACAGACATTAAAGAGGAAAAAAATGAAAATGTGACAGTACCACGATCATTTTCCAGAGTTATGAGCACATTTACTGCATAAATGTATTTAAATATTAGCCTGGATAGTTATTCATATTTTACAAACATGGCAGGCTTCACTTTGTACAGCCTGAGACAATAATGTCATTTTAAATTGACTGTAGTGAGTTTTAAAAGCTGCCAGGACTCAATTTATTCTGTTATTAAAGGAATTTCTTTTCATTAATGAATTAATCAGCTTAGAAATGGAACAACTAAACTTTATTTTAAAGATTTGAATGATTATTCTTGATTGTTTTTGCAGAACAGAGACCCCCCGCCTATAATAACTTTTATATTTACTTACTATTCAACTTTTATTTTACCTGATTAACCTTTTTTTTTTTTTGCTGGGTTATTAACCTGTATGTGTTTATGATTGATAAAAAGTTCATGCATAATTATTATTGGTTATTAAATGCCAATAGGTGTGCGTCTATGTCCACTGATTCATCCAATTGGAGTGCAAATGCCTCCACTGTTTTGGTGAAAATTGTCAATTATTATGACAAAAATTGGCAGACCCCCTCGCAGTAACTCTGCGGACCCCTTAGGGGTCCTCTACCCCTGGTTGAAGACCCCTGCCTTACACTAAATCTGGACAGTAGTAACGATTATTCTCACTCTAAATTAACCTGAAAGTGATTTTCTTGTCTAGTTTGTTAATTATTTGGCCTGTAGTCAGTAATTAGTGTAACATGTCAGCTGACATATTCGCTTAGCTTAGCTTGTATTTGTCATGTAAACATTTTCCTCTCATAGAAGGCAAATAATCATATTTAAGAAGTTAGAACTTTTTTTTTTAGCGTGTTTTTTAGCAAAGATCTGAACGACAAATTGATGGTCCGAATTGTTGCAGATGAATTTTCTGTCTCTCTCCTGTGCAGCAGTTGCTGAGCTGAAGCTCTGATTTCAATTGCAAATTTTCCATTTTGAATGTTCTGTGTGGAGTTGACACCCAAAGCCTAAACCGACCTTAATGTTTCCTCTGACATCTTTAGAGTCTTACTTCAGGCTTCAGGAGGAGGTAACGTCTTCGTTTTGTGTCTTCAGGTGAACATGCAGTAATTAAAGGGTTATTCGTCTCCATGCAGGCATCATTTAATGCCTGCAGTACCGTGCCAGGCCCAGACAGTGGCAGTGTTTATCAGCCGTACACACACTGACCCTCTGGCCCGTTGGGATGCTGGGCTCGTATCTCGCCGGCTGCTATACGTACCGGCCCGTGACGACCTGCATGTCTGGCTGCTCTGCCTACCTGTCTGCCTCCTACTCGCCTGCCTGTATCTGTCTTCCTACCTGACAGCCTCTCTGTCTTATCGTCAGAATACTCGCAGTGCTGCCTCTCTCACATCCACTTACATTTTTTTATTTTTTTTTTATTTCGCCTTTCCTCCAGCCTGTCACTCTCACTGCAGCAGCTGCCGGGCTGTCAGTCTTTCCTCCTTCTCTGGTCGTCTTTTTTTTCTGTCTGGCTTGTCTGGCTTCCCAGCTGAGGGATGTCTGGATAGGTGCCGGATAACAAGGACCCCGCAGACCCACTACTCACATACAAGAAAGGAGACAGGGAAGGAGGGAGGGAGGGTGAGAAAAGAAAGGGAGGAGGAGGACGAGGAGGAGGAGGAGGAGGAGGCTGTGACAGATGAAAAGAGATAAATAGAGAGGAAGAAGGAGGAGGAGGAGGAGGAGGAGGAGAGCGCATACAGTAAGAAAGGGTGTGGAGAGAGGAGGGTGAGAGGCAGGGGAGGAATGAACACATGCAGACAGACGTGCATTAAGAGGGAGACGGCGATGGGGAGCAGATGGATAGGTGGGAAAGGGAGCGAAAGAAGTAGTGAGAGAAGAGAGACAAGACACACGGCTTATTAAGAGACTCATACTTACGCTGCCGTGTTTTTTTTTTATTGAATTAACACACAGACGCACCGTCAGAGGAGCAGAGCTGTGACTCTATAGGGACACACACACACACACCGTCTCTATAACACCTTCACGTACACGGGCAGTCATGTGGCGTCTGTGCACACAGTCATTGTGATGAGATCTGCATCTGAATTACAGATGAGGCCGTCGAGAGTAAAGTGCTGTTACAAATTTACAACTCATTTGTATAATGCATAACTTTGGCTGTAGTTAATCTCATAAGGTAACCAGTGCCGACGTGTCTGCATGACACTCTGCTGCAACTCCATTTAAAGCAACATCATGTAGAGAAGAGTGTAATCCCACTATGGTAACTATGTTCAGCTGTACTCGAGTATTTGTTCTGATTACATTACTTCTGATCAAAAACTAGCGACAACTTTGCTAACAGCCAAACATCAACAAGGTCACCAACAGCAGACATAGCAGCCAGCTAATATTACTGACTAGTCCAAGTCGCTCACTCTCTCCTTTTCTCTTCTTAGCTTCCTCCGTCAACGTCCTCTTCGCTCTCTTCTCCTCTGCCATTATGTCCATAGAAGCTGCTGACCACCAGGGCCTGTAAACCTCCTCTTCTTCTTCTTCTTCTTCTTCTTCTTCTTCTTCTTCTTCTTCTTCTTCTTCTTCTTCTTCTTCAAACTGAGCTAACATTAGCTAACAGCAGCTACAGTTGTCAGCAGTTTACTTCACTGTCCATCAGGAAACTCTGTAAATCACAGAGAGTTAGTGTGAGAACAGACGTACGAAGTCAGTGTAGCATCAACATGATTTAAACTCTGTCATATGATGAAGTAAAACTGAATCTGAAACAATTACTCACTTAAAAGATGAGTCAAGCGAATTTTAATAATTTATTGCTGTTATTGTTATTATGTCATCCGAACACAACCTTGGGCTCAAAGAACAGGAGTGATTATGAGCGTGACGATGGATTACTAAACAGATGAATCGATATGAAAACAATCGTTGGTTGAGCTCCAGTCGTGTGCAGGCGATGTGAACTGACTCTTACTTCAGTGTGAAGTTTAATGGACTCGGTAGAAGCTCGTGGACAAAAACAGGTGGTGTTCTTCATCAATAATATTTAGCAAAACTCCCTCTGTCATTGCTCATAGCATTAGCCTACATGCTATTTGCTGAGCTTGTAATTCCATCTTTGTGTGTGTGTGTGTGTGTGTGTGTGTGTGTGTGTGTGTGTATTTTATATCAGCCTCTCTGTGTGTCTTTGATCAGCAGGGCAGAACCCAGAATCCTCATTCTCCACATTGCTCTGTGGAGCGATAAGAGGAGTTGTAGCTTAGCTAGCTTACACCTCCCACGCCCATTTCTGCAATACACAAACACACACACACACACACACACTGCACACCATACATCACCCAGGAATCTGCCCTTTTAAAGATGAATTACATTCTCTTTCCTGTCTCTGTCTCTGTCTGCCTCTCCCCTTTTCACACACACACACACACACACACACACACACACACACACACTATCTACAAACAGGCTAATACATGACAGCGTCCAAGGTTTTTCAGCTCTCCTGCCATCCATTCAGAAAAATGTAACCTTTTTTTTCCGCCCTCCCTCCTCCCTCTCTCTCTCGTCTGTCTCGGCTCATGTGTTGTCTTTCCATGCCTTTTGTAGCCGTGGTCAGCGGAGCCATCTTTGCAGCTGTATCCACAGTTAGAACTAGCTTTCCGTAGGGGAAGGCCCATTGGACAGCACATAACAAAGGAATGTGACCTGACTGTCACAGCTGATAGAGATATCTGCGGCCTTGTGTGTTAATTTGCACCCTCGCAGTAGCCCGGCGGTTCAGCTGTTTCCTCCTTCGATACGGTATCTGGTAATTGTGAGTCTGAGCCGTCCCTTTATCTGCTCCTGAGCTCCAAAGTCAAATTGTGGGTGGCAGTGACGCTTGTAAATAATACATTTTTAAAATTTTTCTTTTTTGGAAAGACGAGAAGCTGCACCTTTCATTAAGCAATGACGTTGCAATACGGTTTTGGCCATCTGCTGTGCTGAGATGCTGCCAGGTTTTTAGTGGTGACACTTTGTCCTGCAGTAAAGCTGTCATGTCATTCACATCAGCGGCTGCCGGCACACTAACTTTGTTTTGTTTGTTTACTTCAATTTGTCCAGTTTGTAGGAAGTGAATGTGATATTTTGATCAGGGTTGAAACAATTAGTAAATAATCAACTAGTAGATTGACAGCAAATAAATATAATATAATATAAAAGTTGTTTTTTTAAGCAGAAATGCCCAAAAATCTTCCAGCTCTTCAACTGTGAACTTTTGCTGGTTTTCTTCGTCTTTTATGATAATTAGCTGAACAGTCGTTAGCTTTGGACTGTGAGTTCAAACAAAACATTATTAATTATTATTACCGGACTGAATTAATTCATATTTTTCAACTTTGGCTTTTTCACTATTTTCTGATTAGAGCTGAAACAAAAATTACAAACAAATTGACAGTGAAAATAATTGTTATTAAATGCTCTGTTTCTGATGAACAATTAGTTGATTATTAAAGTCAATTTTCAAAATAAAACAAAAGTCTTCTTACCGTGTTAGAATCATATAAACTGAGTGAAAATGACCAAATCCGAGCAAGTTATTTAAGTCTGACAGGGAAAACTGGGATATAAAATGATGAACGATGAGAACAGACCAAAACAGCACAAAATATTAAAGGTGCTGGTTGGAAGATAAATTTCCAGAAACTCTCCAGAAACTTTTCATGGAAAGTTAAGCTCAAAGTTAAGGAATTTTGGAAATATTTCAAATCAGAAACTCCATGGGAATTATGGTAATTAATGGTAATTAAGTGTAAATTGTAGGTAATCAAAATTACACAAAGTGTATTATATCCAAACATAAATCTAAACATGCAAAATAAAACAATTAAAAAACATTTCAACAGATTTGTTTGTAAGTAGAACTTTATCAAGTTTGAATTATTTTATTGAACAATATTATGTAGTCCACGAGCTCACATGTGTGTCTTCAGTAGTCTCTGTGTGCTCTGGGCTCTAAAGTGTGGTCCAGGTACAGAAATCACCTGTGCAGGTAGAGGGGGCGTGGCCTCAATAGCCCTGCAGTAAGCAGTGTGCTCTGTGCATGTGATTGAGGAATAGCAGATATTCAAGTGTACCTGCATGAAATCTGGTTGATTTAGTCAAGATTATGATAAAATATATTTTCACCAACTATATTTAAGTTCACTGTCAAAGGGCCAACCTTCAAGTGTGTAAATTCCTGGTTTATTCCCATGGAAAGTTTGAAAATTCCCAGATTTTTGCAACCCTACTTTGGACAGAGTCTTTATGTGCATTACACATAAAAATGGAAAAGATCCCCCACATATTAATTAGCCTGGGCATGTTTTGTCACGATCCCTGTCAAAGACTCCTCTCAACGCGATACACTGACGTAAAGCAGAGCCGCCTGCCGCTGAATCCTGGCACCGGCGTGGGCAGAAAAGATGGGCATCTGGTGGAACGGCACCTCTGTGCTCGTGGCGGTGTAACCTGGCACCGGCTGCAGAGAGATGGCAGCAGGGATGGCAGCAGTGCAGGCAGACAAACACGGAGGGGGAGCGGGCACCGTATCCAGGACGAGCAAGGTCGCCGGCAGGTTGATTGAGTGCTTGTAGGAGTGGGTGACCTCCTTCGCTTCCCCTCAGTGGCAGGAGAGAGGAGGAGGATGATGGGGGGGGGAGGATGGAGAGGAGAGGAGAGGAGAGGAGGGAGTTAAGAGCTTGTATCGCTGCTGTCTGTCCCACTTTCTCTCTCCCCTCTTTCTTTCTTTCTTTCTTTCTTTCTTTCTTTCTTTCTTTCTTTCTTTCTCCATCTCTGTCCCTGTGGTCACACTCTTACACTCACATATGTACATAGTACTTCCATAAACACTTATCAGGGCTCTTACTATATACGTATACGTGTTGAGTGTACTTTGGTGTGCCTACATGCTGCGTATATACACCTTGGACTTTGACCACGCTCATTATATACCATCAAAGCCACGCCCTGTGATTTCTAGCCTCACGTTAAGTGTATCAGTGACTCCTCTCTTTGTCTCAGTCACCTCATTCATCGCAGCAGGCTCCTTTTTGTACTGGCCGTATTATTGTGCATTAGCACAGCCACGGTTGCCGCGCAGCATTGATCACACTTAATCACTGTGACAGACGAGCAGGTTGGTGAGTCAGCGGGCGTGCACGTCCACGTTTGTGTGTGTGTCAAGGAAAGGGGGGGTACACACCGCTGAAATGTAACAGGCAGGCTTTAAACCTGACCATCGCGCGCACGTGTGAAAGGCCCAGCAGGGCAGAGAGGAAGAGGAAGAGGAAGGTGAGGATTTAAAGGAGTAGTTCAACACGTTGTTCGACTTTAGGCGTCTGTGTTTTAAAGCTGCAGCATCCAGGTTCTGTCCTGGACTCAGTCGGACACACCGACTTCCTGAAGTCTTCACTGGTTGCAACCAAGCGGCAACCATCGTGGCTGGGAAATGAAGCCACAAACTGCAGTTCCTCTTGTCGTCCACTTGAGGCTGGCTCCAGAAGTGAGTCAGTCTCCATAAGTCCCCATGTTCAAATGTCCAACTTCACAGCAGAAATAAACATGTTTACAGCCTGGTACAAAAAACAGTTTTGGTCTCTATAGCTAATTTCCCCGTTCATGACAACTGTACTGAGGGTGAATTTATATACAACTCACCTGTTCAGATTATATTAAGGCTTAAAGTTATGCAGGATTAAGAGCGTGGACGCTTTGATTGACAGGTGGGCGTCGTTATAGAAGGCTTATTTGAGCACCCGGGTGTCATTTCGCCCGCCAAGACTAGTAAGCTGGTCAACGATCGTGTTCAAGACGATGATTGTGATTCCATGTCGGACGCCTCGTCAAGCAGCACAGAGCAGTTCATGCTGACAGGAAGTCAGACACAGAAACAGCATCCTGTCAAATTTCAAAATAAAACGGACAAAAGGGAAACAATGACAAACAATGAACAACTAGAACTTGATTAGAATCATATTAACTGAGCAAGTTGACAAAGTCTGACGGGCAAAACTGTGAGGAGACAGAGCCAGGCTAGCTGTTTCCCCCTGTTTCCAGTCTTTATGCTAAGCTAAGCTAATCAGCTGCTGGTTGTGGCTTCATATTGAGCCTACAGACTAACTGACAGCAATAAAAGGTTCCTCCCTCATGTCAAACTTTTCCTTTAACATTGTTGAAGGAGTTTTTTTAGCTCTCGATCTCTCTGATTCCTTCTCCCTCTGTCCTCATTCTTCAACCTTCACTCTTGTTACAGTCATCCGTCTGTCCTCTCTCTCTCTCTCTCTCTCTCTCTCTCTCTCTCTCTCTCTCTCTCTCTCTCTCTCTTTCTTTCTCCAGTCTCTTTACCTTCCGGCCTTGGAAGGAGCCTTTAAACTCCCACACTCACACTCCTTGTTGGCCTCCAATCGCTGCTGCCTCAGTTTGTTTTATCTCCTCATGCATAACCTCACAATGTAATTCATTTGCAGACGATCGCGTTGCGGAGGCTCCCAGCGTCTGCTGAATTTGAGGAGCGTTTCTCTCCCCTTCTCCTCCTCCATATCGCGTGGCCGCTAACACCTCACCTCCAGGCTTGGGTTTTTAGTGCTACGATAGGTTGTCTGGAATCTAGCCTTCCGGATGTTTCTAACAGGTGCCCTTAGACCCCCGCTGTATCTATGTCTGCTGAGATATGTGATGTGTGTGTGTGTCCGTGTGTTTGTGTGCGAGTTGGCAGCGACTCCTGCATCCTCTGGTAGGGGGGGGTCATCAGGGGCACTCACTGTAAACAGATCTTTGTGGGCATCAGCAAATCCCGCGACCCGGAGCACGTGCTCTATACCATTCTATCATTTTCTCTTTCACACACACACTCTGCAGGCAGGCACATAAACACTCCCAGCCATGCATTCACACATATTCCTTATCTGTTGACCATTCTCTCTCTGTCTCTGTGCACTCTCTGACACACAGTCCGTCTTCTACCCCTTTCCCCCTGACAGCGGGGCCTCCCGCTTGCTTTACCGTTTCCAGGAAGCGGGTAAAACCAGTCTTGAGTTTCCCTGCCCTCCATTCCAAGCTTTCAGGTGGAGAAAATAGACTCCGCTGTCACTCCGCTGTCCAAATCTGTCCCCACGTCGGAGTGGAAAACAAACAGTGGAGCTGCCTGACAGGTCCTGGGGGGGGGGGGGGGCGACGACATGAGAACCTGCAGACTGTTGAACAAATGAAGGGTTGTACTTCAAAGCTGCGTTCACTTCCTCCATGCTGTGTCGGTCATTTTGTCATTTCTTCCACCTTCTACCCGTTAACAGACAAACGACGCAGCAAGGCTGCCGCCGTGAGCGAAGTTCCCTCTCACGTCACAGCCGCCGTCATACGTTGCTTACGGTCGTGATCTTGATAATCTGCTGCTGCAATCAATGCAACTTCTCACGCTGAAAACTAAATATATATATACTTCTATATTAAGGCGCAATGCTTCCTAGAATGAGAGCAATGTTCAGTTTCTTCTCAGAAGCCACCGTCGGTCATGTGACTGCATTGTCTCTCTTCCAAGTAGCGATCCCGCCGCTGTGGTCCCACCTCGATTCACGTCACGCCACAATGGAGTAGTAAATCTGGAATGTTCCCAGGCAGCTCTTTAAATGACATATTTCAGTGACAAATTATGCAGTTTAATAGGACAAGTGTCATAATATGACCACAAAGTCCCTTAAAGCTGTGATTTGTTCAGACAGGATTGATGATTTAAGGTTGTCTCACACACACACACACACACACACACACACACACACACACACACACACACACAGCATCACCTATGACTGCCACACAGCTCTAATCTGTCATTAGAGAAGCGTTGCTTATTATGTTTTTTATTGGAGTCTTTCAGAAACGACCGTGCTCTCCTCCGTCTCAGCCGTTTTGTTTATGTTCTAAAGATTGAATTGAAAGTATTTTTGTCAGGCAAAGAAAACAACAGATTCTACGAAAGTCCTTGTAAACTTCTCCCAGCTTTTCTTCCATTTTGGCCGCTCTCTGAGCGAGCAGCAGTGTTTTGGCAAGATCTCCCCTTGTGTGTGTGTGTGTGTGTGTGTGTGTGTGTGTGTGTGTGTGTGTGTGTGTGTGTGTGTGTGTGTGTGTGTGTGTGTGTGTGTGTGTGATGGTTGTTTGCAGAGTTTCAGGAAGGCTCACTTTGCCAGCACGGCCTGAAACAATAGAGCACGCTTTTTTTCTCTCTCCGCTTGTTGCTGCTCGGTGTCGGCCTTCGCCTGCAAGAGCGAGAGGGAAACCCCGGACCTGCCACCTCCTGCTTCTCCTCCTCCTCCTCCTCCTCCTCCTTCCCCTTCTTCTACTTCTTCTCCTCCTCCCCCTCCTCCTCCTCCTTCCCCTCCCCTCATTGATGACTCAGAGAAATGTGCTTGGCTCGGCTCCCGCTGCCAAAGTGCCGAGGTCTGATGAAAACGGAGTGAAACTGACAGAAGATTCCTTTATAAGAATTTGGCCGGATCGAGCTCTCTTTAAGCTATTTCAGATGTACAGAGGTTCAATAAGTGCAATAAATAAGAAAGATTTGTCGGAGATTAACCGAGCGGGTTCATGTTTCTAAACTTATTCATACATGTTTACGCGCTGCACTGTCGTGTTGGAGCCGGTTGAAGGCAGACGGCTGTTGCCAAGCACAGTCGCAAACATCGTCGAAGTGTTTCAAGGCTGCGAGTGCTCGAGTAAAGTGCTGATAAGACGTAACTGAGGGGAATGCTGATTTATGCTGTCTGTTTTTCATATAACGGACTTAAATTTAATGCCTTCCTGACACAGTGATGTCCGTGTTTTCAAGTATCTATTTCCCTTCACCGCCTGTCAGAAGATTTGACTGAGAAAAAAACAAATTAATGAAAGTTTTCTTTCTAATTTATGACTAAACAATTGTAGCGTGTAAGTGTTGCTTTGTTATACTTAATTTTATATTTCATTTATTAATGTTAGTGTTACATTTCTGAAGGTAATATCTGCCTGAACAGAAGAAGTTCATTTAAAATAATCACTCCTATAAACTCTACAAAAGACTGCTGATGCTTGAGAATTGTGCAGAAACTAAATCAAATAAAAAAAATATAATCAGCTCCAGAAAATGTGAAAATTATTTCAGATGGCTCGACAATAGAAAGAGCTTATAATTATAGAAAACAGTTTGACACCGTTCAGTACGCGGAGCAACATTTTAAAATATTTTCTTCTCCTGTAAAACAATGTTTACTTTTATGAATTCAACAAATTAGTCCTTCCAGCTAACCCTGTCATATTTTCAGAAATGTTAATTATGTGATCTGCCCTTGCCAAATAAAGTAAAGCAGTAAATGAAACTAATAAATTAAACTAATGCTCGTTTTGAAATGGAAATGATTGCAGTCGAATAGAAACATTAAAATCATAAAAAGAGGATTGTAATAGTTCAGAACTGGGTCAAACCGGTCGGTTTGGTACAAAAAAGGATTATTGCTCATTTGTTTTTCTTTTTTAAAATAGATTTAAATGTATGAATTAGTTAAATCAGCTGTTTTTAATTTTCACACATGAATCATAACAGACAGAATCAGTGATTCTCTTAATAGTAGAAATAACGAACATATCACTCATTTCCCTCCCATGTGATCTCCAAATTATGCAGCACATTAAACACTTTATTTCTATAATTAATAAACTGTATTGTCTCTGCTTTATGAAGACATGTAAAAACATGCAAAGCGAGGCTCCACTCCCACTGAAAATCATCAAAATAAATATAAATATTCGTTCTTTGTCGACATAAACAGGCGCAAATTTATTCAATCCTTTTAGAAACAATGACGATATTAGAGAATTTACTTTGTGTTAGAAGTTACATAAAGCTGGATAAACCTGGTTTTAAATGTAAAATTCATTGAGTTAAACGGTGTACATATAATAAATAATATATCTTTAGCAGTTTCAATGTAATGTCTGTAAATATTTAAACAGATTAGATGGATTTATTCAGTGCCAGCTGGATTTTAAATGATTTTGCAGAGTGACTCATTCTTTTTCTGGATGACTTATCGTTCTTGTTGTTTCTTGTCTGACCACTTGGCTCTTTATTTCAGGTTTTGTGTGTCATCATGTCTAATCTGAAGCTCCACAACATTAAAACGGTTGAAACGCTGACATATTTCTGTCCGGTTGGCTTCCAACTTTGGCTTTTCTTAGCAAAGTGTTTCCTCATCCATCAGCCTATCTCCTCTTTCCTCTTCTTCCTTATTTGATTTCTTTGGCTTTGTCTCGCTCTTTCGCCGTCTCTCCCAACTGTTGCTCTTCTAACACTCCAGCACACACTTGATCTTGTTCTTTGTGACAGATCTCGTGTGATCTCGCAGTCTTTGCTCTATCATTCCTTTATGCGTGCCAGAGATCTCACACTACAATTCAACTCTATGAATAAGAAATTTGAACGACCAAAATCTAAAAATAGAGCCACGCTTCACACAGATGGTTAAATGTGTCGATAAGAGCGCAGCAGATTTTCTTGGCACTGCTTTATTTCTATGTGTTTGGCTAAATAAAATAGCTGCTCTAAAGCTAGCACTGTAAGGAGGAAGAGGAGGTGGTGGAGGGAGGGAGGGTGGTGGTGATGGGGGTCCCTCAGGGCTCGTATGTTGGCCCTGCACAGTTTCTTCTCTTGAATAGCATCTGCTTTGTTCTCCACTCTGAAGTATCATCCTTCAGATCACATAGCTGATGCACAAACAGGCAAACACCCACAGAGACTATCACAGAAGCTCAGTTGGTCACTCTCCTACAAAGGGCACACACACACACACACACACACACACACACAGTCATGCACAGAGCTAATCGAGTGCCTTGTGCAACACTGGTGATAAATCTGTTTAAGGAAGTGGCCTCTTGTAAAGAAAAGAGCAGGATACCCCCGAGCCGAGTCCGTGAGGAGGAGAATAAACCTGGTTCTTTATCTATTCACCCCGAACTCTTCAGTGAGTGTATGATTACACACTGTTGTTCCATATGCATACATAAAGTGTGTGTGTGTGTGACCGTGTGTGTGTGTGTGGCAGTACTTTCCAGTGCTCTTGTGTTGTGTTTGTTCCACAGGAAATTAGTTGTGTGCAAACTGATGTTTACACTGAACCTGATTTGGCCTCTTTGTTGGCCCGCTTCGCAGCAAGTGCAACAGCTGCTGCACACGCATGCATACAGTAAGTGTTCATCCGTGTGCATGTGCCACTGCAACAACGCAGCTGGCTCAGAGGGGGTTTTATATGGACAGCCCGGTCGCTGGTAGAAGTTCCTGTGTGAGCTGGAGAGTGTGTGTGTGTGTGTGTGTTTGCACATGAATGTGTGTGGGTGTGTGCGCATGTGTGCATGTTTTAGACAGAAGCAGAGTGACAAGTTTGTTTGAAGCCTGCCACTGAGACTAGCATCAAACACTACCTCAACTCTTTGCCCTTCAACTCATAATCACACACACACACACACACACACACACACACACACTGAGTTGCAGGTCCTCGACACATCTCCGGCTCGCTCTTCCTCTCCTAATGCACTTCTATTCTCATCTCCGTCTCATATTCATATAAAAAAAAAGGCAGAAAAAGAATATCAAACGCTGCAGCTGCAGGTGTTTTACTGTCTCCTCTCCTTCCATTCCAGGCAGTTATCTGTCTTGTCCATCTGCCAGACAGACAAGAAGACAAACACAGGTTGTCTTGTCAATCAAACGGCACATTGGTTTGTCAAGACTCGCATGTTGGTTCCATCTGGTCTCCTCTCAGGTTAGCGTAAGGGAAAAGATGCAAGCCCTGCCATTAAAGCAGCATCGTGTAACAGATTTTAAATCATTTCACTTGTAATCAGGTGAATGGTGTCTCTGTCATTCGTACGTCTGTTCTCACTAGGCATGGGCCGGTATGAGATTCTGACGGTATGATAACCTTAGGCAAAAATATCACGGTTTCACGGTTTCACGGTATTAAAAGTTATGAATAACTTTTTTTCTTACTGAGGCAGATATGGTAACTAGCATGCTAAGATGGACCTATCTTAGCATGCTAAGGCAAATATGGTAACTAGCATGCTAAGATGGACCTATCTTAGCATGCTAGTTACCCAAAAAAAAAAAAAAAAAGTTACTCTCATAGAGATATAGAAAAGATAAGATATGGTAACTACCATCTGCCTCAGTAACAAGCTCATTTCACTAATGTCAGATGCTAATACGCTCGTTCATTTCAAGACATTAACTTTACTTTGAATTTAGCATACAGCGATGGGTGGTGCTCCCGTAGATGCGCTATCATATTTGATGTATTGCCTCCTCGGGCTGCCACTGTCCTCAAGCACGTTTTGCACGTCGGGCGACCTTCTTCCTCCAAGCCGTGGCCGTCTGGCTTTTACGGTAGCCGAAGTATTCCCATACAGCCGACTTGGTCCTTTTAGACGGGGAAAAGTTCGGGGGCTCGCCTCCTTCAGCCATCATACTGCCTGCAGAGCTGCCTGTTTGTCACTCACAGCAACCGCAGGTGCGCAGGGGGTGGGCACTTTACGCTGCAGCTGCACGCGGCGTGAGGGACCTCTACTTTCTCTCTGACGAGACGTCACATAAAAAAAAACTCATACCGCAGGAACGGTATGACGGAAAATTTTAGTGGTTTTGAAACCGTGACTTTTTCATACCGTGGTATACCTTGAAGCCGGTAACCGGCCCATGCCTAGTTCTCACACTATGTAACTTTGGGCTCCGGGTCGGGAGAAGTACGTAACGCTTTACGGCACTAAGTCACACACCACCAACTATTTCACTGATTTTGGTGAAACTGGATCATATTTTATGGAGAAAATGTTTTCTGGTTTTCCCTCTGATGTCCTCCGGCTGCTCCGCCTCAACTCTCTGTGATTTACAGAGTTTATGATGGACAGTGAAGTAAACTGCTGACAACTGTAGCTGCTGTTAGCTCATGTTAGCTCAGTTTGTTAGCTGCTGTTAGCTAATGTTAGCACAGTTTGTTAGCCGGGCTGCACGGACTGTGAGCTCAGAGCACCGGGGGAGTGTTAGTGTTTGTACCACAGGCGTTTAGGACCACCAAGAAGAAGAAGAAGAAGAAGAAGAAGAAGAAGAAGAAGAAGAAGAAGAAGAAGAAGAAGAAGAAGAAGAAGAAGAAGAAGAGGTTTTCAGGCCCAGCAGTCAGCAGCTTCTATGGACATAATGGCAGAGGAGAAGAGAGCGAAGAGGACGTTGACGGAGGAAGCTAAGAACAGAAAAGGAGAGAGTGAGCAAGCACACTGTTGCTTTAAATAATTATTATTGACATTTTCTTGATTTTAATAATTATAAATAATTGCTTGGCTGAAGCACCCAGAATCATAAAAACAAACAGATTTATGGCCTGCATATTTAGATGATTGCTAATGTTGATTAAGGTGTGTCTGTAGTGGAGCTGCAACATGCAGGCCTTGGTGCACATGACCTAGATTACTTGATGCCACACACATCTCCAATGGGAAGCTGAAAGTAAGAAAGACCGTCTTTGGTTAGAAATGTGTCAGGGAAATTCCTTTGTGACTCACACCCGGTTGGTGCTGGCTTGTTCTGAATCTGGGTTGGTGTAGGGGTTTTGGTAAAGTCCACCACCCTCTGGTCTCTTCCTCACCCTGTCTGAGTGTCTGGGTATGGGTGGATGGGAGGGATGGAGAGTGGGTGTGGGGGAGACAGGTTTTCACCCCCCCGCCCTTTATAGTGAGATACAGTCTGGGGTGATGACACTGAGTCATGCTTGCTTTCTAAGCTCTCGTCTTTCTTAATATTCTCCATCATGGCTGCTATTCTCACCACACCCTGTCCTGCCAGTATTATACACACACACACACACACACACACACACACACACACACACACTCACTGTACAGCATGCTGTAGGTCTACACAGTCCCCTACAGGCTTTTTTTTTTCTAAATCTGGGTCAGGACCTAGTTGAGAGTTAAGGGAAGATTAAAATGTGCCTTGAATATTCAGAGAAAATTGTCATTTTTTTCTTTTTATCAGACACCTAAAGCCTTCCCGTATAGCTGCAATGTAAGAATTAAACACACTATAGCCTGTAGATATGTGTTTTTTCATGCCAAAGGAGAGAGTTGCATCATTTGTACAGTACGAGTATTCCAAATGATGCAACTCATGCTGCAGATAAGCAAACACAATAGTCTGAAAAATCTGTCTGGGTCCACAAGGACGAAAATATGTTGAAAATATGTACAGTCAACCACACAGTCTCCCTAACTGTTGCCAGCTTTACTCAAACAGTACAGTGCTGTCATTATACTGTGTATACATCTGTAGTCCAGCCTCTTCTACAACATGGTCTTTATTCACTCAGAAACATAGAAACTGTGTCTTGTAAGCAATGCTAGCGGCGTGGCTGCAGGGATGGCACTGTTGGTATGTCAGTCCGTCTGTCTGCGTGTCCAAATCGAAATATCTCGAAATATTGTACAGTCATGAGACGAGACGAGCCGACGGGTTCTAATGACTCTGTAGCGCCACCGCAAGGTTCACATTTGTGGTTTTGAGTTATTAGGGTGGTACGGATGAATTGTAACAACGCCGGTGACCCCCTGACCTTTCATCTAGCGCCACCATCAGGCTAAGATGCAGCAGTACTTTGTGTTAAGGTCCTTGTAAAAGACAAATCCAGGGTTATGTTTTATGGACTTTTTATCCAACCGTACCTCTTATCAGATATAGTGTGGTGCGATTCCCAACACAGCCATAGTGTATAATGTTAAAGTTAAAGTTAGCATTTATCTCAAAGCACCGCTGTGTCTAAGTATAGCTCTGTGGACTCTTAAGCTTATTTGGCACATAAATTTAGCATGTGGACATCTGGACTGTATTGCATAAGAACACACACTCCTGGCTGGCACATACATTTCAATTCCAACTTGAGCAAGAAGCCAACGTTTTCTCCCGGGATTGCATGTTTCATTTTTCTAAGAACAGATCTGCAAACAGTAGAAGTTAGTCGCCCCAGGCAAGAAACATCACAAGGTTAGATGTACTGGCATGCCGTTCACGTTCATAACTTAACATGATCAGAAGGTCCTGCACACACTGGGGCACGGCCAATGTAAATGTATGTTTGGCTGCGCCGCCACAGTTCATTGAGCTGAGTGAAATAACGCTGAGTCACAACTATTTGTAAGAAATGGGAACGTGATCTGCAGCAGATTTATCTACAGCGAAGCAGATCTGCTATAGGGAAGCTTGACACATGCGGATACTTATAGGCCCCGCGTTTTTCCACAGCCGGTACCAAGAGAACATGCACAGACGTTACCCTGCTGGAATGGATGTAGGCGGTGGAAGCTTTGTGTGTTTGAATAATTGTCTAATATCTCACAAGGTAGTTACCCTCGGGGATCACTCATCCTCGCAGTGTCAAAGCAAATGTGCTGAATAATCTGCCGCCTACTTTTTGACTGGGACGTCAACCCCCCCATGCCCGGAGAGCACAATCATGTACAGAGGGAAGCCTTTCCAAGCAAATGAGCTCAACTGAACTCCAACAGGTTTTTCCTTTTACCTCGACTCTGTCACTCGTCAGAACAAATAGTTTAAAACTGAGCAGCTAAAGATACAAAATAACATTTTCGCCTGCTCGCATCTCACCAGAAAACGAAGGCAGCTTGCAAAAGTTTGTTGAACCGTAAAGAGGATCAAGATACAGACGATCATGAGATCAAGAGGCCACAAAGCTGCCAGAGAACTGTCTCTTTATGAACCCATTACCACAGTCTATACACGGCACACACACTTGTGTGTGACTCAAACTCCATGACCCGCAGAGAGATTCCTCCTATGTAGACTGCTGGTGTGAATACTGGCACCGCGCCTAGAGAAAACATGTTTTATACTGTTGTCGTGATAAATGAGTTCAGGTTAACAGTGGAGTATTTCTGTTTCATGCTACTTTACACATTTAAACCCTCCAACTATGAAACAGGCCATAAACACTTCTGACTTAAAGACATTTGACTTGGTGGACTATGAAAAAGGACCCACAGCGTCTGACAAGGTAACAAAAACAAAACAGTTCTTATTTTCAGGTGATAACCCACCATTGAAAACATAGTTATGTATATTATATTATGTCTCTGACATATTCTGTAAATAATTGTAGTCATGTTGAAAACCACAGACTGACTTAGACTTGGACGTAGTCTCCGTGATGTCACACACAGGTCTCTAAAGAGCCGTTGTGAAGCTCAGTGTGGTCGCTCTGGTCGACGCCGTCTTGGCAGTTTTGCCTCTGGCAGCTACTGGTTAGTCCAAAATATGGACAAAGACGTGGATCGTGGATTCGACTGAGGCAATCTGTAACGACACCCACCTGTCAATCAAAGCGTCCACGCTCTTAATCCTGCATAACTTTAAGCCTTAATATAATCTGAACAGGTGAGTTGTATATAAATTCACCCTCAGTACAGTTGTCATGAACGGGGAAATTAGCTATAGAGACCAAAACTGTTTTTTGTACCAGGCTGTAAACATGTTTATTTCTGCTGTGAAGTTGGACATTTTAACATGGGGACTTATGGAGACTGACTCACTTCTGGAGCCAGCCTCAAGGGGACGACAAGAGGAACTGCAGTTTTTGCCACTTCTGTGTTAAACTTTAGTTTTTCTTTTGAGTTCATAAAGAGAGGTCAGTTTGAGATAATGCATTCACACTAAAAAATAACAAAACAAAAGTTTAAATTAAAAAAGCTCGGCCCTGTTTCTGTTTTTCTGGCCTCACTCTGGTGAGTTGCAGACCGAAGCAAAGGCCAGCGAGTGACCGTCATGGTGTGTCACGCGGGACCAAAAAGGCAACTGAGGCCTTGTTTGAGGAAGGAAGTCATAGTACTTGAAAATAGATTTGGTTTGCTCGTATGGTTTTTATCTTTTAATCCTGCTTTCTTTACTCAGCTTCTCTCTCTCTCTGTGTCACACACACACACACACACACACACACACACACACACACAGGCAGCAGGCCGTGTGATGTGGTGGGAAGACCTCTGGGAGGTTTGGCTCCTGGTGGTTTCTGGGAGCAGCACCAGCACGGTGACTTGATCCACGTTCGGCAACTGGATTGGCTTGATCTGGTCTCATCGCAGCGGTAGCGATCTGGTTCTGCCTGGAGATTGAGAGGGCGTGGAGGAGGAGGTGGAGGAGAGGTGGGGGTTATACTGAAGAAGAGAGGGAGTTTTTATTAAGAGGCAGGCTGGCTAGAGTTGATCAGGAGTGTGTGTGTGTTTGTGTGTGTGTGTGTTTTGAATGGGGCTTTTTGTTCCAACGTGACTCACCGTGTTCTAGCCACGGTTGGTGCCTGAAGGGAGAGATGGAGGGAGGGTGGAGGGTGAGCAGCACAGAAGAAAAAAAAGGAGTTGATGTGGTTAAGTCATTAGGAGGCTGCATGTTGGGTTGCTATGTCAAGCTTCGGCCTACTTCTCTGATGAATCAATAAGCCAAAGAGACACACGCAGAGAGGAAGAGCAGATCTATCTTCTGCTTTTCGCCTGATCATTTTTAACTTTTGGCCAAACTCCTCCGCAGATTGTGCACGCACCATCATGGCTAAAAGTATTTTCGATACGGCGTTAGTCAAACCAGATGGTGCGTGTGATTGCTCACCATTGCCTATAAATTTGTCAGCGAAGTTTTATGGAGTTGACGTTTGTAATCCCTTTTTGTTATGGTTCTGATTACTTTGGGAAAGCACAAATGAGTTGAACAAGAATGATTTCTTGGTTCTGTTTCTTAGAAACCACTCGTTTGTTTGTTTGTACATGTCGATGCTTTAACAGATAGAACCCAGTCGTACCTTTGACCTTACGTTTTGTCGAAACGTCCACGTTCTCGCACACCTCAAAGTCTCGTTGGCAAGTGCGTCTGTTTTGAAGAAACTCGATTACTTGTACTGTACTCTTTGTTAGTGAGTTGCTGCCCCGAGCGAAGGAGTTTAAGCACCTCAAGGTCTTGTTTACGAGTGACGAGAATATGGAGCATGAGATGGACCGGCGGATTGGTGCAGCATCAGCAGTAATGCGGATGTTGATGAGCCGGAAGGCAAAGCTCTCGATTTTCCAGTCTACCTACATTCCAAACATCACCTGTGGTCGTGAGCTTTGAATAATGACCAGAAAAAATGAGACTGTTGCAGATACAAGCAGCTAAAACGAGCTTCCACCTTGGGGTGTTTGGACTCACTCGCCTTGGAGATGAGGGTGAGGAGCTCGGACATCCAGTGAGAGCTCGGAGCAGAGCATCGAAAGGTGAAGTGGTTCTGGCATCTGATCAGGATGCTTCCTGAGCATCTTTAGAGGCTATCTGGGGCACGTCCAACTGGCAGGAGAACCCGGGGTAGATGCAAGGACTATATAGCCCATCTAGCCTGAGGAGGAGCTGGGATGTGTTGCTGGGGAGAGGATGGATGGATGGACTTGGAAGTTAGACTTATGTGATATTCAGAGAGCCAAAGTGACATCAGAACTTACAGGTTCTGTTCCTGAAGTAAGAAAACCTCAAAAATATCATATCATTTGAGTGGTTCCCCAATACAGTTTGCGTTGTTTGATGTAATAGTCGTGTATGTTACAAATTAATTTGATATTACTGAATATTTGGACCTGAACAAACAGTTAAATGAGTCATATTTTACATGTTTATTTCCCAGTGATGCACACGGAACAAACTCATGAACCTTCATTATTTCAGGTCCTCCTCTTTGGCTTCAGACGGGCTGATTTGAGTATTTTTCCAGTTTTATTTCAAATAGTCATAAGAACATCTTACAAACGTCTCATTCTGCCACCACGCCTTTCTCAAACATCTGAAAATCTTTGCTTAAGTTCAAATGCAGACTAATCTGAGAATATTTATCAGTAACTCTTTGAACACTCCTGACATTTGCATAAATTAGATCCACAACACAGCGCTTATTTAAAAACTTCCGTTATCTTCCAAACAGTGGCGAAGAACACCAGGAGCAAATTCCAGGAGTTTAGTTTTCATTCAGATAAAATGAGGACTGGTGTGTGTTAACTGCATGCCAAATTAATCCGAGCAGCACACGAGGCCAAATTGCCTCCTAAGTTACCATATGACCAGTTGCTGACAAGCAATGTAGCATTTAAAAGGGCTATTTTTAAAATGGAGTCCAACACGGCGCTCACTCCACATAACACGGCGGTCTGTTTTACATCACTTCATGCGAACTTCACGGAGAACAATGAGGGAAAACTGAATATTCTCTGGCTCTTCTGGAAACACAAACACTGAATCCATCGACACTTTAGCCTGTTTGTTCACAATGTAGCATTATCAGGGAACCCTGGACGCATCAACAGTGAGTTTAACAGTCATCTAACTGCTAGTTCACTGCCGCTAACTGAATCTGCCATTAGTAGGCAACAGAACCGGGCTCACCACAGCCTCTGAGACCAACAGTCACTCAGGCCTGGGATGCTGGTTGTGTTCGGTCCTGGATCCTGCCGTGTTCATTGGAAGGTAGATATATATTAATATCTGCCTGCCTTCATAAATATCTGCTTTCTGTTTCATGGGAACTTTAAGGAACAGCGTTTCCCATGAGCCCTGGACCGGAGCAGGTTAAACCGAGTCACGCCTCCATAAAAGTGGCACGCCACAGTCCACAGATGAGTCAGGGGACTGAGATTAGCTCAGACACGTCTGTAATATCAGCAGGACGATAAAAAAGTTGTTTAACTTCAAATCACGGAGCTTAAAGTTTCTCTGGATGGTGATTTGTGAAGCTGTGCTGTGATGTCATGACTTCAGCTCTCTGTATCCATATGTTAAAATGTTACGAATCAAATGTCAGCCCACCTGTTGCATGCAAAAGCACACACACACACACACACACACACACACACATCATCAGTTTTTCTTAGACCCCCCGCTTTTGTTCCCCTGCACTCATTGTCACCCAAGTGTGAAAGAAACCTCCACTTGAGGCCCACCTATGACCACCTTTCTGGAGCTCTCCAAGGAGGTGGTCACGCACTTGTCGCCCCCTCCACCCCTGCACTCCAGCACCGTTTGCCATGGATGTTTCAAAACCATCTGACCTGGCTGTGCTAACGGGTGGCTATTTTGGGAGAGGGATGGCAAAACCGTATGCTACTCGCGACGGCCATCGGAAAAAAGAGGGATTGCTAAGAGGGAGTGCTCGCCAGAGCGAGTGGAGGGTCGTCCTGTGTATGTGTACGTGTGCAAACGCGTGTGTGTGAGAGTGTGTGTATTCACAGCCAACCATACCAGTGACCAAGTGTGGTGTTGGGGGTCATGTGTCACTGTAGGCCGTAGGGACTGCTATTGAAATTGGAGATTTCATACTCTTGCAAAAGGCGGACAGACGCTGAAGTTCACTCCGTGGCAACTGCTTGTTGTCAGTTCAGCCTTTTACCCACATCGATATCAACATCTTGGTTTAATAAAAGCAAAAATAAAAAAACAGGGTGTTTTGCTCGCTGCAGATCACTGCTCACTTTTTCTGATGAGTCAACGTGCATGATGATTTGCACAAATGTTGCGTGCATAGTTTCTGCGTGATTTATACCGACGTTATGCCCGACCTATGGAATATATTTTTCTAAAAACTAAATTTATCCATTTAGCTCGGGGAAGTTGGCAGACGAACCACCTGTGCTCGGTTGCCGCTACTGACAGAAACAGCCCGTAGAGAAATAAGCATTCAGGCCCTTCGGGGGAGAAAGAGCCTGATCAACAGGTTGAGCAATGGAACATGCCAGCGAGGGAGCCTGGCATCTCTCTCTATTTGCATCTGAAACATCATCTCCCTCTGTGGGACCTGACTAATGCAAGCAAGAAAAACATTTGATGGTCAACGGGCATGAGTCATCACGCTTGACACTTTTTAAGTTGGAACACGAGGCACAAGCTAAAAGCTCGTTAAGCTTTTTGGGGTCGTCTTAAAGTGGAGATGAGTTCAGCGTGACATTTTCTGAAGACGCTTTCGAGCTTAATTCATGTTCAGTGCTTGAAAAAGGATCTTATTCCACTCCTGTGTTAGTTCATCTTACATACTTTGCAGGCATGTTGCAATCCCTGTGACTTGCACTCTGCAGCATGAGGACATTTTACATGAAACACTCGTGTACACACACACACACACACACACACACACTGCACCAGGGGACTGGCCTGCAGAGTGAGTGGGCCTGTTCCTCCTACTATTTCTCTTAATGTGTCCCTTGTGCTGAAGGTGTGGAGCTGCCAGCATTGTTCACTAGCTACACTGGACGCTAACAGCTGTGTGTATTTACCGACAATAAACACACAAGTTACTGCGGACATTTTAGCCCCCATAACCACGTTTAGTTATTGTAAGCAGGCGGGTGTTTTTGAATTTGGGACATGAGGAGATGTATCTATATAAGTTTGTGGGTGCGAGTTCATCTGGTTCTTTGCTGTTTTATCTGCGAGTGTCTGTTCAGTGTCTGGCAGAAACGCTCGCACAGATAAGGCGTGTCTGCGTGTTTGCAAATCCTAAGTCTCGTCCCGCTGGACTATGTAAGCAGTTCCTCCGATGCAGCTCCAGGGTGTGGATCGTAGGCTCCTGATGCAGGCTCACAGGCGTTATGGGTAGGCCTCGAGATGCAGCTCCGGGGTTGGGCTCACAAATTTATATGAATGGGACCACATGATGCATGCTCTTCGAGGTGGGGCGTGTCACAAGCCTCCCACAATTAACCCGCTCTTCAGGTCTTTGGCGGTACCTCAGATCATTTATTAATATCAGTTAAGTAGGATAGTTGGCAGGTATTAACGATATTTTTAACCCCTTTTTTCTCTTTGAATTTTCCCACAGCTCAGGCGTGGCCTTTAAGAACAAATAAGCCCATTGCATTGATTTAAAACGCTGCAGACTCACACTTCTCCCTGTCGACACCACGAGATCCCGCTCGTGTCTGTCAGCTCTCGGCTTCATGTGACATTTTCAAGCAGCGTCGCGCAATCAGCTTTGTTCAGAGCAGTTAATAATTCGGTGGTGGAATTTTCTGCGGTTCACCAAACTGCCTCGAAGAACTCACACAAACACCGCAGATTCCTCCGACATGAATAACACTGATAAACACACACCAGATAAGGTTCTGTAAGCTGCTGCAATTAAAGAGCGTCTATTTTAAAATGACTTAAAGTTTCAAGTATTTCTGTCGTCCCTCTTTCTCTCTTTTTTTTTTTTTTTTTTTTTTTTTAAAGTGAAAGCTGGCAAACGGCAGCATGTAACATACCACAGAAACTCCCAACACAATGATGTAGCTTATCAAACATTTGTGTGAGAGAGCAGCGGTATTTTATATGCATGGAATGTCTGACTCATTAGTCTTGTGTATATGTGTGTGTGTGTGTGTGAATGACCGTCATATCACCAGACAGGCTGAGCTAAAACAAGTTGAGCTCGATCGTTTGCACGTTTCTTTCCCCCCTCTGACTGAGTCTCTTTAGCCGTCGCTTTGCATAGAGAATGGAGGCAAAGCTACTTTGTTTTACATAGCTGCAGCTGAAGCCTGATAACGCGTTTTTCAAGAGCTGGATAAAGAGTTCCTGCCTCAACCTCAAACGTGCCCGTGAGTGTGTGCATTGCCCTGTTGTTGTTACACTGTGCATTAAGCCGTCCGCTCGAGTTGTTCTGTCGCAGTTTTTAAGCTGCATGTGAAGCAAATGAACTTACTGTAATTATTAAGAGCACAGCGCCTGTTAATATGCACAGAGACTATAAGGGAGCTGATAACATGACCATAGACAGAGCATAAAGAGCTATATAATGTATAAGACATTTTATATTTTTATTATTGTCAACAAATCCCATGAAAAGAACAAAACAAACACATTGACCTTATTAACAAGTACTGTGTGTGTAGCCAAAGCCTGATATAGTTTATTCCTCTGTGCCACAGAGCTCCATTGTTGTCCAAAAACTATTAAAAATACATCAATGAGCCACATTGTTGACACGTTCCTTCATTAGCATGAACTCTGGGCACCGTAGTTGATTTTGAGTCGATCCCACGTTACTCCGTCCTGCTGACGAGAGCCAGAAATCTTCAACAGGAGCCAAAAACACAAGAAACAACAACACAGTGGATCTTAATTTGAACCAAATCTTTATTCAACATAATAAAAAAACATTTTACAAACCTTATTTCACTCCACACACTCAAGTATCACTCCAAGGGACGGCCATCTTTGTCTCTGCCGTCACATCCATCCTTTGGTTCTTCGATTATCTGCACACTTAGCCACGGTCACATATATAAGCCTTCGATTCAGAGGGTTTTTTTTTTACTTGATTTTCACGTAGCCGTCAGCAGTGCAGCAGACAATCGGTCCTTTTCATATCTCAAACACAGGATGAACCCAAGAAGCAATAATTTAAAGTGCCCTAAGTGGACTCTGTGCTGCCTGCTGCTGCCTGGGGGCGTTGACTCTCAATGATGCTACCTTGTCATGGGACAACCAGCCACACACACACACACACACACACACACACACACACACACACACACATACACACAATCACACATTTCTGCTCAATTTGATTTCACACTTTTGGTTTTACACTTTGCCAGCCTGTTCCAGCCATCAACCAAATCAAAGAGAGAACTTTTATAACCCTCGTCTCTTCTCGCTGGCCTTCGCTGGTTTCTAAAAAAGATACCTCGCCCTGGTTGTGCAGAAAGTTGCTTTATTAACCGTTTTAAGCATTTTAACTACGTACATAAAAATATATGGCACGCTCGCTAGTGTTAGCCTTTTTAGGCTCCAAAAACGAGAGTTACTCCCCGTCACTGAAGCTGTTTATGGCGAAGCATGACTTGCAACGTTGAGAAGACTGTCAGGAAATGATGCCCGTAAGATACGAGACACACGACTCATTACTCCAGCATATAGCAGATGTTATCGGCAAAGCGATATGAGCTCTTGAAGCGATTAAAGGTGATCGGTGAATGAGATAAAACAGACACAGCTTCTGTCGCTGGAATATTTGCATTAAAGCTCTGCACAACTGCAACAGCAAAAGCTTCAGGGTTAAATGCTTGAAATACAAACCAATCAGTCACACGGAAGACGTCGGGCCCTCTAGGTGAGACATTTGTAAGAAAATTCAAAGGCATCATTCTTTGAAACCTTAAACAGAAATGTTTTGCACTTCCTTCCTTCCCCCTCCCGCGTTAATGCAGCTCTCCTCAGGCTACGCAGCTGATTTATTGACGAGATGCCGCCAACATTTTATAGTCTTTGAACCACGAGACACGGCGTGGCGAACGGGACGGAGACCTCATGACTGCTGCCGAGAGGCGGGGAGGCACAGTCTCCCCCTCATCTGCCCTCTACTGTGGGACGCTTTTGTCCGATAAGAGGTCATGCACCACACCCGATTTAAAGTCATGTGCTCCTCATTGCATGACGAGCAACAGGAGACAACAGGGATGTGTTCGGCCGTGTATGTGTGTTTGTTTGTCGACATCTGTCGCTGTGGGTACATTTTGTGCTCGTCTTTATCTGAGAATCGTATGTTTGCGGGGTCGGTTCATATCCTTCTTGTGTTTGTCGTGTTCTTTGCCGCATAGCCGAGCTATGAAATGGGCTGGAAGAGCGTTGCTGTGTTCCTGTGAGTGGGTGCGCAGGGTCTGGGTCAAGGCTTTTTAGTACTTTAAGACCTTAACTCTGCTCTGGGGGACTCTTACTCCACGCCCACGCCTTGTTCTATTAAACTCTGGACCACATCAACATTCCTGGGATTAATGTAGACACAAGCTCTATAACTACTCATGCACACGCAGTATATTACCGCTGCGAGGTACGTCCGTACAGCCAGCGAAAAGCGGTTTGTCAGCCCTCGTGTCAGTGCTAAATATGGTTATGTCCAGATTGCAGCTCTGCTGCAGATGATAAACACGTTCCATCATGGAAGGCAGGTGAGAGCGCAGTGTCGCTCAAGTTCTTCTTCCAGTTTTGTTCTTTAAAGGTCCGGTGTCTAAGATTTGGGGCGCTGTATTTGCAGTTGATGAAGAAAATACACATTTAACATAGTGTAATGTCTAGGGGAAGCCTTTAACCCGTACTGGGTTGGTTCCTTGATCAACGCAATACATATTGTGGACAGTGCAGACTCGCTAATCAAGTGACATGCTAAATAAGAGTCCTTCCTGCCTCCTTTCCTTTTGTTTGCTTGACTTGAACTTGTTACCTACCCTACTTCTTTCTGTATAAAAGCGTTCCATTTCATTTGCTCTGGGTCGACTCACCGGCTCTGTGACTGTCGGTTCATCAGTGTGCCACCACAGCAACCATCTGAACTAAACTCGATGATTTCTTCAACAATGTATGGCAAAATAAAATAACATTCAGAACTCCAGTGGCTTGAAGAAGTGTTGATTTTGTTATTTGGTATTTAGTTGTCTTACAACCTGAAATTAAAATTCATTTCTATTTGTATTTCTTGTAACGGACAATCCAAATTGGTGAAGCCCAAAGTCAAAATACTTTGTAGTGTCACCTTTAGCAGTGATTACAGCTGCAAGTCTCTTGGTTTGTTTCTATAATCTCGGCACATCAACCCAATCCTCAAGGCAAACCTCTGCTCCAGCTCCTTCAGGCTGGAGTCCAGGTTCTGCTGCTACGTCATACCACAGATTCTTAATTGGATTGACGGTCTGGGCTAGATTGTAAGACAACAAGAGGAGGTCGAACCTTTCATATCTACAGACTCCACAGGTCTTCTTCCACAGTCTGCCATGTTGAAACAACAACATGTTTCTACGGTAGCCCGACATGGACAAACTAAACACCGGCTCTAGATATGGCCTTTTGTGTTTTTCACATGTTGCACAGCCGCTGTAGTTTCTCCTTGAAAGGAGAGGGTACAGTCTGTAAGTACTACCTCTAACGATCAAAATCAATGCTGCAAAACCTTGTGCCTGTATTACCCACAATGCAACTCAACAACCGACAAATTCAGAGATTCTGGGGTGCTATGCTAGTAGCAGCAGCTCTGGTAAGCTCGCTTCTTTTCTGACTTCACACCGACAGATTTTATTCATTTTCAGACTTGTAGTCCAAACGAAGCTGACTCAAGTGACATCACTTGAGGTCATTCATAACACCTCAAAAGGCTGCAGCCTCCCGAAACACCTGTAAACACTCTTTGACGTGTCCAGGTGTTTTTAGTTGGCCAAACTTAACCGTGTAGTTTATTTACCGTGACTACGCTCGCCTTGATCATTAAACCATACATCAACTGTGCTGCGGTCGCCACTCGTGGATGTTGGAATAATTAATTGGTTGAAAAAACGTCATTCGTGTTGTCACAGCTGCCAAAAGTTAAGCAGTGAATGATCAAAGACCCCCGAGGTCCCGTCAGCGATTTCAGTCACGCTGTTAATGATGTTCAAAGACGCGGCGGCCGAGCCCTCGGGGAGATTTGTTGACACATGGTTGGGTGACCTTTGTCCGTGTGGTCATTTCCCTCATACGAACCGTGCCCCGCGGTCACATATAGCGCGTACAATACAATCCATTCTCCTCATGAATGTAGCCACAGAAACGTCGTACATGTGAGCCTTTGATGCCGCTGTCACTAATTCATTTAAAACATTAAATTAGTCTGCGAGGGCGTGGAGTTTCTTCCAGCTCATTGGAGAACGGTGTAAACATGTACCTGCACTACAGCGTAACCATGGAAATCACCACAGTTGAGTTTAAACACATGCACGCAGAGCGAGAAGCACGGAAGATGTTTCATCTGCAGACTTTTCATTAAGAACAGACGCTCCATTGGCTGAACGAGGAGCTCGCGGGATCGATTCCCATCGTGTGACGACGGGCTGTAGATGATCCCGCCTGAGCCATGATGAGAAAAGATAAATTTAGAAGCACATACTGACACACTATGCAGCTGATGTATCTTCCTACACATTATAAAGCCACATATCGACACCGTGCCTCCCTCACGCACACACACAGCCACACACACACACACACACACACACACACACACCTCCTGCTAAGCCCCTAATCGCCAGCATCCTCATTTTCACTTTACATGTTTACCCAGACAGATCAATCCAGCTGATCCAGCAGCTGCCGGACCTTGACCTCAAACTAACCCTGACAGATAGAGACATGCTTACTTTACAGCACACATGCAAGCATGTTTTGTGCACACGCCTGTTTTGTATGCATGCATGTACCGTACATGTGTTTGAAAGGTCACTAGCTTAAATGCAAACGCGCATGCTTCGTGTGTAAACGGGTCCAGCTGGGCTGCGTTCGCTGTTAACGTGAAGTTTACATTTGTCAACATGCTCACGGTGTACACATACACTCAATATGTGCTCCACGTAAGCGTGCGCCTGCATGCCTACATGCTGTACATGTTTAAAGCTATCTGCATGTGTGCGTCTGTATTGGCATGCGTGTGTCAGGAGCGTTGGGTTGTAACTCACTCTGACTGCGAGGCCCCTGCCAGGGAAAGCTGTGGGTCTGGCAGGTCTCAGCAAGGCTCTAAAGCGGCTCTGCAGCTCAGCTCGGCTCCGCCGGTGGCTGCGGGCCCGTCTCCATGTCACACTGAAGAGAAGTATTCGAGAGAACTCCTTACTGGGAGGCCTCCAGCGTGAAAACAGGACAATGTCATCATGTCTTATTGTTGGCAGCCGCGTTAGCTCCACAATAGGTTCTGAGGCAGCGAGCTGAAAGGAAGCACGGACATTTATGCCAGTTGATTTGCGCAGTGTTTGCCATTTTCCCATGATGAATGAATGGTGGCAGGGGCTCTGTTATAGCTGCTGCAGGCCTGCCAGATCTGCCTTAGAGAGTAAGCATCAGTGTGTCACCTCTTAAATCTTAAATCAAACTCTATCACTGGCTCTTTAATGGTTTCCGAGCAGCGATACATCGCATTTCCCAATTTATAATTTAACGCCTTAAAGGCCGTGAAAGCAGACCGCCATCAGTTCCTCATTTTAACGTGTTTCCTGTGAACACTGGCAGATACGGAGGGACTGGTCACAGATATTGATTGGCATTTACATCAGCCAATTGCAAGTGTGAGCGGAGGCTTGTGCTTCCAGTCTGCGTGCTGTAGAGATGAAAATGTTTGAGTATTTCATGAAAATACAGCTCATTACTTCACTTCCCTTTTTTTGTCTCCACTTGTTTACCATATAATAGAAGTACCTGGATTTGAAGTCCTGAGTAAAGTGCTGCAGCAGCAGCTGTGCCTGCTTTAGACCTGAATAGACTTATTGTAACATTCATAACTCGTCTGGCTGCCGCCGGACCTGCATATGAATCATATGGTTTCTTACAACCCGCCTCCAATTTTCTTAATTCCTCATGGGGAGAAGAGCAACAGTTAAAAATCCATCATTGTACTCTCCAGCAATTTGAGTTCAAAGTGACGTTTTCGGATCAGTTATTACGTCTGTCGACTTATTTCATACACAATCCAGTTAATGTGATCTTTAATCTCGAAGATGCCGTCCGTGAAACACAACACAGGCGAAGCTGCTGCCTCTGCACACAGCTCAGGCGGCGCATGCCAGGAGGCGCCGCATATGGAGGGAAAGAAAGGCAAGAAGGACGGAGGAAGGTGGAAGGGGTGAACGAAAAGACGTGGAGATGTAAAGTGGGTGAGGAGAAGGAGAAAACACAAAGAGAGAGAGGGGGTGGATAGTGGGATGAGATGAAGGAGAAATGGGTTGTAGTGCCATGGTGAGTGAGTGAGAGAGAGAGAGGTTAGGGCTTGGACTCTGACCCAGATTTTAAATATGGTCTACTGACAACCTGATCTGACCGTGCTGCTGTGTGGTCCTTCCTTTCTTTCCACTCGTTACGGATGCATGACGACCACACGCCTTCTCCTCTCGGCTGCTCCGTGCAGCCGACGCTCGACGAGTCGGAGCACGTTTGGTTTTAACGTTAAAACGACGACGAGCTCGAGGTCACCAGATTCTCTCTCTCTCTCTCTCTCTCTCTCTCTCTCTCTGTCTCTCTCTCTCTCTCCTTTCAACATATGCATGCGCTCATCAAACACAGATTACACCTCAGGCTTAGAGAGAGACACACACACAGAAAATGTTAATTACATTAAAGCGTATGTAGCTGCTTTACAAGTGAGTTCTTAAAAACATTTTTCTTACAGGCATAAAAATTCAAAGAAGCAAAAAATGTCTCCGTGCACCAGTAAGAGAACAGTGGGTGCAACCTGAAGTCTTTGGCAGACGTTGTTGGCTTTCGTCTTTTTGTTTTTGCTGGTTTGCTGGCAGAGCGCTCGCCTGTTTGGTTATTTTATGGCCAAGCAGGAGTCATAACTAAGCCAACTCCTTTAGAAGAAGAAATCAAGATTTTTGGGTGTTTGGCAGGGTTAATGGGATTATGTTTTTTTAATAGCCAGCATTAATAATTTATAATCAAATCAAATCAAACAATAGTTTGTTGTAAAAATGTGAGTGAGTTAAAAGGAGGACAGCCACATCTTTACATCGGAGAAGTATTCTTGTCTTTTTAGCAGAGCAAAGTCTCATGTGCATTTCTTAAATTTATAACCCGCCTGCCTGGATAAACATGAGCACACACACACACACACACACACACACACACACACACACGCACACACACACACGCACACGCACACCCCCCCCCCCACACACACACACACACACACACACAAAGCCTCCTGTAATGTGTGTTGAGATCGTTGGGAGTTAGGTGACAGATACTGAGAATGCTTGGGCCTAAATTAAGCCCACTGCTTCATCAAAAACATCCTGCCTTCCTGCTTGAGATTGTGGTGAGTTCTCGCGGGGGCGCGCAGGTAAAAACCGCTGAGAACAAACTCGTAGATGTGTTCACGGATAAAACCTGAAATATGTTCAGATAAAAAGACTAAAAAAGTTGTTTTTTAGTGAAAGAATATCAAACTGCTGATTGCACTGTCGCTGTGATTCAGTCTGTTATAATTTTAGTTATTTTCTAGGAGATTACAACATCGCCGTAACTTTCCTTCTCATTGCAACATGCACGTCAGGGAGCAACATGTGCAAAAGTGTGTGTGCACTGTATAGATTCTATAGTGCAAATGATTACATGGGGCTTCGGCTATTCATGCATACACACACACACACACGCATGCATGCATGCACAGATAACAGATGTAACGCGTTACAGAGTTCAGTACCTCGAGAGTGAATGAACTTTTGTCTGAAGTGTGAAGTTACAGAAAAAAAGAGTTTTACAGGCAAACGAGCTCATAAACCACGACGCAGCGTTTGAGTTAAACTACGTTAACACTCTGTTGTTAGAGCAGCTGAAACATGATTAAAAAAACTGATTAATGAATCAATAACTCGAGCTGTGAAGGCATCAGCGCCCTCCTGACACACCGCTACATGTTTTTATGTCAGTACAGGAAGTTTTAAAAGCGTGACCTTCACTTTAAATGCGGCATTGTTCCACGACGTGGTGCTACTTTTACTTAAAGGTAAAGCTTTGAACACTTCTTTCCATACGCTCACTGGGAAAGAGAACATATTTACCAGCGTGTACACACACACACACAATCACAGTATGACCCATATACAGTAACAGAGAGGTGGGAGGAGGAGGGGGAGGCAAAAAAAGGAGGCCGGGAGAGAGGAGGAGAGCTCTGCACCACTCTACTCCAGCTCCACTTCCACCGGTGACCCCATGGCTGTAAATCTAAAAAGTAGAAGACCATTTCTTACTTCTTCTTTTCTCCAGCACTGACCAGAAGTGACTGTCAGTGTTTAACACGGACTCATTATAACCTTTTGGCACGTCCAAGTCGAGATGTTAATCTCGTTGACGAGTGAGTTCAGGAGGTGAAATCTGAACGTCTGGTTGCAGATGTTTTGGACTTGTTTGTATAAAATCTGAAATTGAAGCGATACGATCTGGCTGACACGACAACAAATGTCACCGCTGGTCTCGTTTATGTTAAGCGACAACTTTAATGAAGCCGTTTCAAAAAAATAAATAAAAAGCCATTTTTACCTTCGCTCATTAAAATTTCATGTCTTCTTATTTACACCCACTCCAAAGCTTTCTGTGTGACAGCTGCCAGTAAGAAGAAAGAAAACAAAAAAATGAAAGATGAGAATAGAGAAGAATCTAACTAATACGCTCAACTTCCAGAAAAACATTAGACTTAATTATCTTTGATGCCTGCAACACGACACACGCTCCGATCACGATCACACAAAGCAGAACGAGGCCGTCAACGTGCTGCTCAACAGCTAACGCTTGGTTGAAGCCACTCAGTTTTTTTGGCTTTGACAACCAGGAGCGGATCAGGTTAGAGTTGAAATGACACTAAAGATATTAGTATCTGCAGCAGTGTTCCACCGCCTTGCCAAAGCCTACCCAAATAAGTCCTCGTAATTTAGCATAGTCAGGATGAAACACTGGTGGCCAACATACAAATTTGATGTTTGCCTACCTAATCGCCTGCAACACGAGCTGGAGACTGAGAAGAAAGAAAAGTGCCGACAAGTGTCTCACGTTTCCAAAAAAACTTAAACGGTCGCCGTGCTGGTTCTGATTTTTTTAGGGCTCGCCGCTTTACCTGTCCACCTCAACTATATCTGAAATGCAATCCCAGGAGTCGCACTCCTGATCTGGTGTAATTGGATTGAGTAGCATGCATCTATTGAGCCATAAATCCATGTGCAACAATGTATTACTCATTCTGACAACTATGATCTGAGATCATTGCTCTGGCTTTGTGCAAACACTGGAAACGTGCGCACCACTCTTCATGTAATTACTCCTATTTCTGCTAACAAAGCATGGCGCCCAAAGCTGCATCACAAATCTTTCTATACGCTAATCGCCAACAGCCACGAGTCTGACGGTCCAATAGCAACACCTTAGCGGGAAATCGAAAACAACACATGGAAAAACAGTATCAGTTTTCTCCGATTTGACATAAATCATCAAGTTTCTCCTCTGAATTTTGCTTCATTTGGTCCCACCAAGATCCTGCAGAGATTATTTGTGACCTGCCAAAAAATTGAGTAAATCTATGGCTACCGTCCAGCGAGGCGTTTTATGAGACTCTTTTTTGACTTATTTTGCAATTAACTGAGATAATCTTTTACAAAATGGAGAAACATGTTTTCAAAGAATAAAAGTGGTGATACATACGCATCAATAAGTGTTCCAATAGGAGTATAAATGGTCTTCAGATGTTTCATACATGCCGAGATCAGTAACGGCCCAACCCAACAGATGCAGGGCGTTGGGAATGGAAATGAGGGCGCGACAATGACTCGTTTTATCCCTTGTAAAATAGACTCATGCGTCAGAATTGTTTGGTTCTTATCTCTCCTATTTTGGCTACTTCTATGACTAACTCTACGTTTTTTAAAATAAAGTGCATCCACTGCCAAAATTAAATCAGATATAATGATCCTGGAACATCCGTGCAACTCCCAACAAGCTCCCATTAATCATGAGGCGAGTTTCAGGTAGTGAGAAGTCGACGGTTGAAGTTACAGACGGCTCACTCGCATTGCAGCGCTTGAGAAGCCGACTCCAGGGGACTGCTGACCCTCCGGGCATTAATGCTTTTAAAATGAAGTTTGTTAAGGTTTGATTTTATTTGACCCGCGCTCGTGAATTGGATTATTTTCTGTGAGAAAAACGCAGTCACATAAACAAACCTGCGAGCGCTCACACAGACGAAACTGCAAACTCACACACACGAGGAATGCTTGAATTTATGTTAATTATTCCTGGAGGGACTGTTTATTGTATAAAAAGGGTGCTTATTCAAGCTTTTGACATTTTAAATAATGAAATGAAGTTGCTCTGGTTCTTTAATAGCTTTTCAGACGCAGAATGTGTTAGCTTTGTATTAGAGCATGTTAATGTGGATGGGTGAAGGTGGTGGAGGAGGAGGTGGGGGTGGTTGGCAGGACGAGGACTGATAAGGGGAATTTGGCTGCGCTGATAAAGTTAAGCTGAATTTATCCTCTAAACTCCATCACCCTCTGACCCCTCCTTCACCTCCATCCTCCCATGCATCCTTGGGAAAGGCGGTCTGTTTATTCGACTATGTACATTTTCCTTTATAACAAACTGGATTTATGGAACAACTGTAGCTGTTGCTAAGGCTCTGCAGGCAGGATAAAAACACACTCACTTCAGTCTCTATCTCCTCTGTTGATGTTGCCTTGACACATATTCTCCCCCTGCCTAATAAAACCAGAGGCTATTCGACAATTAAGAGCTCAGAGAGTTTGAAGCATCACCAGACGTGAGCTGAGAGCGATCAGACAATCAACAGATTTAACTCCTACACTGACCTGTGATCAGGTGAATGGTGTCTCTGTCATTCGTACGTCTGTTCTCACACTATGTAACTTTGGGCTCCGGGTCGGGAGAAGTACGTAACGCTTTACGGCACTAAGTCACACACCACCAACTATTTCACTGATTTTGGTGAAACTGGATCATATTTTAGGGAGAAAATGTTTTCTGGTTTTCCCTCTGATGTCCTCCGGCTGCTCTGCCTCAACTCTCTGTGATTTACAGAGTTTCCTGATGGACAGTGAAGTAAACTGCTGACAACTGTAGCTGCTGTTAGCTCATGTTAGCACAGTTTGTTAGCCGGGCTGCCCGGACTGTGAGCTCAGAGCACTGGGGGAGTGTTAGTGTTTGTACCACAGGCGTTTTGGACCACCAGGAAGAAGAAGAGGAAGAAGAGGAGGTTTACAGGCCCACGATGCGGGGGAATGCTGATGAGTCATGGAGCTGGTGTCGTGCCAGAACCGGAGCTGGATGAGTGGGCAATATAACCGGGCTCAGCGGCCTCTACGGAGGAAGCTAAGAAGAGAAAAGGAGAGAGTGAGCGAGCAAGAAGCCGCCGGACAAGAGTAAATCTGGGACTGACTTTTAGTGGTTGGTGAGAGCTTGGTGAAATAAAAGGCTGAAAGACAGACGCCGAGCTGGGCTGACTGCTGTTGGACTAGTCAGTAATATTAGCTGGCTGCTATGTCTGCTGTTGGTGACCTTGTTGATGTTTGGCTGTTAGCAAAGTTGTCGACTCGCTAGTTTTTGATCAGAAGTAATGTAATCAGAACAAATACTCGAGTACAGCTGAACATATTTACCACAGTGGGATTACACTCTGAGACTGGGGAGCTAACGTTGCTTTAAAGGTGTCAGCATGCTGTGTAAAACGTGATCTTAACTTTTGGACAGAGCCAGGCTAGCTGTTTCCCCCCCGTTTTCAGTCTTCATGCCAAGCTAAGCTAAGCTAAGTGGTAGTATAGATCTTAGGAACATAGTCATGACATGATGATGGTAATGTGTCATTAAAAATCCATGCACACATTGTTCCTGCATGTAGACATGCAGACTGTATATGTGTCATACATGTGATGATTTGACACATTAACACTGCCCAAAATAACCCATCCATACCAACGACATGAGTCAAGACAAAAACAGCCAAGTACAACAAGAAAACACGGGAAATGACTAAAGAAAAATAAAACGCTGTCACGTGTCTGTTTAGGATGCAGATGTAAATGATATTTCTAAAACTGTTGCTTTTGGAGTCAGGAGGGAGCAGCGCCGCTGTTTCCTATGCCCCAAAAAATACGATTGGTTCCAAGCTCCAAGGAGGCACGTTGCTGGACTTAAGGTCACCTGAGGCATTGCCTGTCACTCTGTGGCTCCCATCACTCTGGTGCCAACATAAAGGAGCTCTTCACTCAACACTTTACAAGGTATAATCCACAGACACAGGCAATTTATTCATGTCCACATCAATTGCAAAGGTTACGGCGAAAAAAAGAAATGCAGATGCTGATATTCCACAGACCTGTCAGCTGCACATGTGCTCTGCAGATCAACAATACTCACATACAACGCTAAAAGTATAAAAACACACACACACACAATCTCCCTTTCTTCTGCAAACCAACTATGGAAGGATCATGCTGTCCCCATGACTGATGAATTTGCCAACATGAAGACCAAAAAAAGCAGCAATTGATGTTTTCCAAGTGGCTTGAATAACTTCCATTGACAGCTTCGATAGAAGCGGAAAACCTCTTTTCTGTAATGGAAGAAGGTTTTTGGGGAAGATGGGTTTTCCCTTTTTGTAATATCCTCAGAGCCAAGCTTGGCACAGAGGCCTCTCTGGACTGTGGAGGATGTCGGCTCGGGCCAGACAATGGTACTTCAAGTGAGCCACAGCGAGCAGAAAGAAAAAGATCAGAGCGAACCACGAGGCTCTGTCATGCCCCCTGATTAGCTTAAAAAATGTTTACTTCATCTGTTGTTAACTACAAATGTTACATAGAAGTTTAAGCCTACCTCCAGTGCAGTGTATTCTTTATTTTAAACACTGTAAAAGCCCGACACGGCTCAACCTCTCAGCTCACAAAGCAGTTGTGAAGAGGAGTGTGTGTGCAGAGTAAAATGGCCACCTCTCCATTATCACTGCTGGAAAGGTTGGACAGATAAAACACTCACCGCCGCAGGTTTGTTTGGTGAGTTTTGGCAGTGAAACTGTTTCTTTGGCAAATGATCCTTCCTGCCAAAGCAAACCAACCACTTTTCCTCACCCCTAATACACACACACACACACACACACACACACACACACACACACACACACTTCACTTGCTGACTCCACACAATGGCATGACTGTATCTGCAGCATCAAACAGGCATCTGCCAATCGCCCCGCGGAGCTCATTGTTACTCAACAACGCCGGGGCACACACACACAAGCCCCGAGCCGAGTTCGGCCTCCCAACAAAAAAAAATTTTGCAATGCAAAGAGAAAACGCCGATGAGGTCTGCCAACATGCATCGTTGACCCCAAACAGCCAGAAAACAACGTGACGGTTGGCAAGCAAAGAGGAGGAATGACTTCTCAAAATATTTAGGCTGAACTGGAGCTCAGGCGGTCACTGCACGACTCGACTGTGAGGGTTACATTTCTCTGCATGCTATAGCAAAAACTTTCACACAATACATCAACCCTGTGAGTACGAGACAGCACTTTGTTTATGTATATGCAAACATAAAGACTAACATATGAGGGGGAAAAGACGAGGCCCAGCTGCAGACTGAAGTGAAACAAGCAGAAAGTTCAATACCTGCGAACAGTCTGACGTCCCATAAAAAGCAAACAGTCTTTGTACGAGTGTATGACTGAGTACACGTGTGTGTGTGCACAGTGTTGACCCCTGAGTCTAAACATCTCATTTCGACAGATGTGTGACAGACAGAGACACACCTTCTGCACCTATAGCTGAAGGCTGGGAGTCATGTGACTGTCTGAATGTAAGACAACGCGCAGCGCGGCCTTGTCGTTCTATTTGTTGAAGATTACAGCACGCCGCTGCCAAACCTTTCCTCAACTGGATCAACTGGAATTTGCGTCCTCCCAGAGTTTATTTATTGATGCTGGAATCCATGAGTGGATCTCTCACATCAAATAGTTCCTCCTCCCACATTTCTTAATAACTACTAGCTGTTTTTCAAAGCCTGCTGGTTTACTACACTCGGTTGCACCATGTAAAAATGTCTTAGCAAGTTTAGTGATGTGAAAATCGGTTGCTAGGAAACATCTGAAGCCCTGTCCAATCAAAAACAATCAATGTAAACAAAAAGTCAGCGTAGCATCACAAGCTCGAGCATACCTTCCAGAAAATAGCCAACGGCCAGCTTTTCCTTTAGCGGCAACCTCCATGCCAATGCAGAAGTGTCAAAAACTGCAGTCCTTCAAACGTCCACTTGAGGCTGGCTCCAGAAGTGAGTCAGTCTCCATAAGTCCCCATGTTAAAATGTCCAACTTCACAGCAGAAATAAACATGTTTACAGCCTGGTACAAAAAACAGTTTTGGTCTCTATAGCTGAGTTCCCCGTTCATGACAACTGTACTGAGGGTGAATTTATATACAACTCACCTGTTCAGATTATATTAAGGCTTAAAGTTATGCAGGATTAAGAGCGTGGACGCTTTGATTGACAGGTGGGTGATATTACAGATGGCTCGTTTGAACAGCCAAGCGTCATTCAGCCACGTCTTTGCCGATTTTTAGATTAGAGGAAGGCATAAGAGATAGGACAGCCAACCTAGTTAAACCTGTGCAGGAGGCGATGCAGATGTATGTTTTAATCACACTAGATATAGTATATAGATATAGATACTAGATATATATTTTTATGCTTCAAGTCTGTTTTACTTCTTCTGAATGCTTCCTGTATAAAAACAGACGGAGCACTGAGGCTGCTGCTCTGCTAACGTGCTAATTCCGCTAAGCGGCACGGCGCACGTCGGACGCTGCCGGAGTGACGTTGTTTTGGGGAAATTTCATTTAAAATCTTTGCAGTTAACTTTGTAAGTTAACGCCTTGCAATTGCTGCAAAGTCTGTGTGGTGCAGCCCATTTTAATTTACTGATACATGGTTAACATTATAACTAGGCTAAGTTTAAAGGAGGCAGTGGACAGCAACAGATCACATTTATTTGGCTTGAGGTATTACTAAGACAGGCAGATCACCATCACAGATATATAATGGCTGATTACTCCCCTCTCTGTTTACTCTAGTCATACCACAGCCCAGTCTCAGAGGCTCGTCGGATAAAACCAGGTCAGGAGGGTTCACTCTCATTTTTTAAGAGGGGGTGCTGGAGGGATCCACGCAGGGAAGATCTGCTCCAGTTTTTCTCCTCGCCCTCTCGCTTTTGTCTCCAGTGTTTGCTCTGGATTTGAGCGGTTCTTCAAGTGTTGGAGCAGCCCACACCCTAATGGCAACCTGCGTTAAGAGACGGAGATCTGGGACTGTGCCGGCAACTGGTAAAGGGGGGGGCCTTAAATGAGTCATGGGCGTGCCCCTTTCACCTGTCGAGTCATGCCACCATGGCGTGCTCGTATTTTCTGCTGCGTGTGCAGATATTTAAAAGTCGTTGCCTACCTGAAAATGACAGGTGTATAGGACACACACACATGCAGTCTGGATGAATGAGTTCACACACAGACTCCTTCTCCTTCCACCACTGAGCCATGAGTTAACGCCTAATTCAACACTGTTCACATTCAGGGACATCTGCAGGTTCATCCTGCTGAGTCTTAAGTAGATAAAGAGAAGCTGTGGTGCATGTCGTGCCAGTAGCCCTTTCACCCGTTTTCTATTCTCCGTCTTGTCATCACTCAGTACAACTCTGTCATCCACAGGCTCGCCGTAGTGGCACATTTATCACTGTAAAGATGGATTTACGCAGCCGTGAAAGAGGTGTTCTGTAATCTGAGCGGCAGAGAGAAGAAAAAGGAGCTACTGGACTTCAAATGTCAGCCTCTGTTCTGTGGATATATTTTCATAAAGCTGTTGTCAGTTCTTTTAGAAAAAGTTCCTTTGATTAAATATTTTGACACAGTTGCCTAATTCAAGAGCAAGAGCAGACAGACCTGCACCGACTTGCTGTAATTTAAAACTCAAATATAAGCAGACAGGGACTGAAGTGAAACTCCAGTGAAACTCCTTTCAAAATACCTCAATATTTACACTCGATAATGCCTCTTACTCTTGATTAAAACCAGGACCTGAGACAGTCTGGCCTCCCACGCTCAGGTGCTTCTAGAAACTATAGTAGCTAATCCACTCAGCCGAGCCAGACTTGACGATTTCACATCTTCTCTTACACCCAGAAAGAAATCAGGAGGCCGGTGCTGAAATTCAAACGGCTTTTTGTCAGATCATGATGCACGGTGTGCAATGGCTGCAGAAAAAAAAGCCAGGTGACCGAGAGCGAGAGCGGGAGGGGAGGACGGGAAGTCGTGTGACTCAGCGCTTACTGGAGTGGATTCAGCTCCGATAAAAGAGTTTTAAAAACAAATTTATTCTCAGTTTGAACATCGTGACGCCCTCAAGGTGACGAAACTGGACGGCGTCCGGCTTCCTGTGTGATTTGTGAGTTTGAACCCGAACCTTCACTCCGCTCCCGTAAGGCTGACCGGGCGTTCAACCGCTGCCTGAGGGAGCGATGGCGGCTGGATGGCGGCTGAGCAGCAGCCACGTGGGGAAGCACACTGTCAGTCCTGTGATAGCCGTATGAGATTCCACATGCTGTGATGAGTAATTCCTCCCTCCCTCCCCTCCTCCATCACCATGTGGTTCATGGGCCTGAGTCATCGTCCACACTTTCCCTCACTCCCTCTCCCCTTGTCTGTCTCTCTCTTTCTCTCTCTCTCTCTCTCTCTGTCTTTCCCGCGACGCAAAGAGGATTCTTCCTTCCCTTCTTCAGCGGCGGCCGTCCCACAGGGAAACTCAACAGAATAGCCTCCCTCCGATGACTCACTCACCAACATTGAAAGCTCCGCTCCACACACACACACCAACCCGCTCTCCAGCCACGACAGCCCACCTCACCACACCCAGGCCTGGATCCCAGTCCACCAACGGCCTGCTCGCCTCTCTCTCTCTCTACTCTCTATCTGCCTGGTTGCCATTTTCTAAATCTTTCTGTCAAGTTGTCTCATTGTTGCTCTGTCTTCATACCCCCGTCTGCCTGCCTGTGTTTCTACAGCGCATCTTAATACTCTCTGAATTTGTCTCAGTGTACCTTCGCCGCCTTGCCAGCCTGTCTTATTTGTCAGTCTACCTGTCTACCTGCCTTTCTGTCTCTGGTTTTCAATCTGTCCCCTGGCACACGATTGCAAAGTCAAAAAACAGAAGGACACGGAGCGATGACTCCTCCGTCTGCATTTTAAAACTCTGAAGACTCGGGCAGAAATATAATGACGGTGTAATTCATAAGTCTGCCAGAGGGAAACATTGGTGTTGTTATTAAAGAGACATTTTTCATGCTGCCAGTGCAGCACTCAGATAGACGGGTTAACATATCCAACTTTGTGCTAATCTGCATCAGTGTTGTGGAACGAAGGTTTGACTTCAGCGAGCGCTGTGACGTCTACGCTCTCTCTGAATCTACCCTGTGAAACCGTCCAGGATGTGTGCAGCGCGACAGGTTGTCGGTGTGAATCCCTGCAGTGCCGCTCAGAGATCCTCTACATGTTGTAAGGAGATTTGTTGACCATTGCAAGAGCAATAAGGATTTTTAGGGGCATTATGACTGGGTTAATAAAACACAGCTGCCCCTAAAAGTCCCTCACTTTTCTTGCTGCCTTTTCTCTCTCCCTCCCTCCCTCCCTCCCTCCCTCCCTAATCTTTCTATGTCTCATTCCAGACTTTTGAGATCAAACTACAACATTTCACTGGCTCCCCGAGCGCGATTTGGTGCATAACTTTGGTATCTGTTCAGTCGTGGCTGAAGAAATGCAATGAAACAACCTGAAGTGACCACAGCGTCTGAAGTTTGACCTTTTCAGGGGCTGCTGGGGTCATATATTTTCACTAAAAAAAGCGAGCACGCTCTCCAGTATTTATGAATTGTATATTTATAATGGCAGAGTTTTATTGGGTTTCACAGTGACGTTTTTAAAAGGGGGGTTGAACGAGTTCAGAGCAGAATTTCCGAGAAGGAGCCGCTCCGTGTGTTCATTACGAGTTCAGCTTTCACAGAGAAGTTAAACACAAGCCTCTTTTTTACCTCAGCAGAGTTTTCTATATGATGCTCACAATAACATGTCATGCACCGATAGCTCGTGGTCAAAGTGAGGACTGAGTGAACTCGGTGACCGAGAGCAAGGAGGAAGGGGGGAGGGAAAAAAAGCTGGGAAATGTAAGGAAAGCCTATTTAAAGTCTTTACATACGCTGTGAGGAGAGAATATGAGACAGCCGTGGTGGAAAATAAAAAGATGTAAGCAACACTGTGCAGTAAGTGGCGAGATGAGTCCGATTGGGCCTTTTAAACAATGTGAAATGCCACTGAGAGAGGCTTGGCAGGCGGTAGCAGCCAGCACTGTTTAATATCACAACTTTAATCAGCACACTTGGTGACTATCCCAGAGCTCCCCGTAGCCATACTGCTTATTCAAACCAGGCTCATTCCACCAAGCCTCCCTTACTAGGCCCTCGGCTCTCATGCCGGCACTGGCTCGTACTCTCTCGCTCTCTCCTGCAGCATATATGGAGAGCTTTTGGCTGGAGTGCCTTTTATCTGCTTTATCTGATGTGTCATCGCGCTTTAGTGGGCTACGTTGGAGGGAATCGGCGATGATAATTGAGTGCATCTCCACCAATCTGTTTCTCGTGTATCCTCTATATTTGATTCGTCTGATTATTTTCTACGTTTAACGTAAATTAGCAGCAGGGTGTCACCTGCGGTCGCGAGGAATTTAATTAGACGGTCAACAACTTATTAGAGTCGTAACAAGAAATAGCAGGCTTGTAAAGAAACAAACGACCTGCCACCGATGTGTCAACTTCCACATCGAGTTTGAACTTTTTCAGACAGAAAAACATTAAATGCAACGACTCCCCCCTCCTCTCCTCCGCCTGTCAGCCTCACCGCGATGTGGACGGGGAAGTGTTTTAATAATCACTGAGGTCTCGTGTTTTTTAAAATAAAAATCCCATGCTTCAGCGAATGTCTTACCTATGTGTCACTTGCAGCACGGAGATGCCACCGAGGCCCAACGGCTCTATTAATTACATAAAGCATCTAGTGTCAGGATGCTAAATTCATTAGTGAGGTATGTATGGCATGCCAGGGTCAGGACGGATATAGAAACAGGCCTCCAAAACAAGTTCTTCCCCTCTCTCTCTCTTGACACACTTGTTTCACATAATGGAGCGCGGGCACTTATTCATTTCCATATGTCGAGCTGCAGAAATTGAACTGCTCGTTTAAATTCAGGCAGGATTTGAGTGATTTTGCTCGTAACGCAGCTGATTTAAGTTTTTATCACGAGCGAGATGAATTCAATTTTTCTGTTTTGGCCTATTTTTCCTCTGAAGGGCGAGAAAAGAAAAAAAAAAAAAGAATTGATTTGTTTTGAAACTATTTGTCAAAGCTGCAGCAGAATGAGGCCAGCTGAGAGATTCAGAGCCACTTCTTCTTCTTCTTTTTGTTTTTGTTTTATTCCACATGAACGTGAAAGTTATTCATCATTGTAGCATCAGATAGAAACGACCTCTGCTCTTTGACGAGGCTGGAAAAGTTCAAGTTTGACTAATCAAAGCTGTTTTTTTAGTCATTTATTAAGCGGCCACTTCACTTGTTGACCCTCTGAGCTCATTTAACATACCTGTACGTTTCCTTCGGTTCACTGCCTGCAGTTTCATACATTAGAAATCTACTGTAATATCAGCTGCATCTATACTGGCTCTGTGGTATTTATTATCCCCACTAAAATCACATATCTGTGCGTTCACTGACCTGAGACTTCCCTTTCTTCCTCTAGAAAACCAAGAACATGTAGCAGACGTGTCTTTTCTATGCCTTGGTGGTCACATGAGCCAGAAACTGGGACTTTGTAGGCCAGTTGAACAAATTGAGGACTCACCTTGCCCGCAAAGACCCAGCCTCTGACACATCCTCATCATCATTAGTCCAGGACACCTATAGATCTTTGAAGGAATGTTTGCATGTGTGACCACGCCGATACATACCCGCTGATCCGCTCCCCGCCTGCAGAAAGTCGGTGATGCTGTCCCCGGCTGTTGTTAACCTGCAAGGCGCACCGGGCAGGTGTCAGCATCCCGTAGCCATATGGAGGAAGGAAGGGAAGGGGGGAGGGAGGGAGCGAGGGAAGGGGACTTCACGGTAAAAATAAATAAATAAATAAATAAAAGCGCAGACTGTCTGGTTGGTTCGTCTGGCTGCGTCTGAAGAGCGAAGTTGAACTCTGAACACCGTCCAGCAACCAGCAACCGCCGCCGCCCCAGTCATATCTGATCACTTGGGTGTTGCACGCATCCCAAATTTAGCTAGATTATCCTTCTGGGGAGGGAGGAGGGGGGGAGGTGGGATAGGAAAGGGGGCGAATTGTCTCTTGGAAGAAGTCGGACAGTCCCCCAACACCACCAACAGCACCAGCACCACCACCAGCTCGGCCTATCTTCTATCGTCCCCCTCTGTCCAAGGAGAAAAAACATGCAGACGCAACAGTGTCGCTACTTCTTGTGTCTGTCTCTCCACCTCCCGCCCTCCCTTCATTAATAAATAATAATTAAAAAAAAGAAATCTTCTCCGTTTCCCACCGAGAGATCCCCGGTGCTGTGCGGTGCGGTGCGGTGCGGTGCGCACCCAGTCAGCCAGCCAGCCAGACGCCCAATATCCAAAGCTGAGAGGAGACAAGCGGGCAGACGGAGTGAGAAAGCAGCCTGCTGCTGCTGCTGCCGCTGCCGGAGCTGGAGCTGGAGCTGGAGCCATGCTGCAGCCTCGACATTAGGAGCAGGGTATTCCCAAACAGCTGGAAGGAGCTGATATATGGTGCTGCGCCCTCGTGCTGGGCCCTCCCCAAAATGGACCGGTGCTAAGTGGTAACCTGGTTATTTTCAGCGCGTCACTGGCTCAGCTCCAATTATAGGTTTCCGTCAGGGGGGGCGCAGAAGTGTGGCCCCCGTTTATTCCCAATTAATCTGAAAGAAGACTTTAAAAAAAAAGCACAGAGTAATGTCCGAGTGTGCGTGTGTGAGTGTGTGTGTGCGTGCCTGTAACTGCGCGCATTCCTGCGGTGTGTTGTCTTGTCTCGCCCCGGTCCACATGCGCCACACACGCCGCCGCTGATCGATGCCGTCCGTTCAGGACGCGACCCACTCCGCGTGCGTGCGTCGTCCAGGTTCATCACACCTCTCACGTTACCTCCCCGAGCAGCAGCAACATGTGAGCGCGCGGCGACCCCTGCCGACGTGACGCTGCAACTACACCACATGTAGTGTGTGTGTGTGTGTGTGTGTGTGTGTGTGTGTGTGTGTGTGTGTGTGTGTGTGTGTGTGTGTGTGTCTCTCTCTCTCACACACACACACACACCTTTGTTTTCCTTTAGATCAACGAGTGTGTGATCACGTGAAGCTCACACACACACACACACACACACACTCTTTTTATATTTATTTGTTATATATTTGTTTTATTTGATGTTGTATTTTATTTACATAACATTTTATTTGACGTCATAATTGGACTCGTATTAATTTGTGTCCTCGTGCTGAGCTGACCTGTTTTCATTGTTTCATTGTTCTGTTGACTCTGTGTGAATCTGCACAAATAAAACAAACTGTTCTGTTTCTGTTCTCTGCTCATAACTTTGAGTTTTTTACAGTGTTCTTAATGTTTTCATTTATTCTGATAGTTTATGTTTTATTTGACATTTTATTCTGCTCTGATTTGACTCTGTTCTCTTCTGATAACCTGCATGTTCTTCTAGTCTAGTCTGTCTTATTCTAGTCTAGTCTGTCTTATTCTAGTCTAGTCTGTCTTATTCTAGTCTAGTCTGTCTTATTCTAGCCTAGTCTGTTCTAGTCTGTCTTATTCTAGCCTAAGCTGTTCTAGTCTGTCTTATTCTAGTCTAGTCTGTTTAAGTCTAGTCTAGTCTAGTCTGTTCTAGTCTGTCTTATTCTAGTCTAGTCTGTTTAAGTCTAGTCTAGTCTAGTCTGTTCTAGTCTGTCTTATTCTAGTCTAGTCTGTTTAAGTCTAGTCTAGTCTAGTCTGTTCTAGTCTGTCTTATTCTAGTCTAGTCTGTTTAAGTCTAGTCTAGTCTAGTCTGTTCTAGTCTGTCTTATTCTAGTCTAGTCTGTTTAATTCTAGTCTAGTCTGTCTTATTCTAGTCTAGTCTGTTTAATTCTAGTCTAGTCTGTCTTATTCTAGTCTAGTCTGTTTAATTCTAGTCTAGTCTGTCTTATTCTAGTCTAGTCTGTCTTATTCTAGCCTAAGCTGTTCTAGTCTGTCTTAAGTCTAGTCTTTAATCTAGTCTAGTCTAGTCTGTTCTAGTCTGTCTTATTCTAGTCTAGTCTGTTTAATCTGTCTATCTAGTCTAGTCTGTTTAATCTAGCTAGTCTAGTCTAAGTCTGTTTAAGTCTAGTCTAGTCTAGTCTGTTCTAGTCTGTCTTATTCTAGTCAAGTCTGTTTAAGTCTAGTCTAGTCTAGTCTGTTCTAGTCTGTCTTATTCTAGTCTAGTCTGTTTAAGTCTAGTCTAGTCTAGTCTGTTCTACTCTGTCTTATTCTAGTCTAGTCTGTTTAATTCTAGTCTAGTCTGTCTTATTCTAGTCTAGTCTGTTTAATTCTAGTCTAGTCTGTCTTATTCTAGTCTAGTCTGTTTAATTCTAGTCTAGTCTGTCTTATTCTAGTCTGTAATTTGTGTTTTATTGTGACATTTTACACTTTATTCTGTTCCGTTCCGTTCCGTTCCGCTCTCCTTCGTTCCGTTCTGTTCTGGAGGTCATGTTCTACTTTCAGAGCTTGTGGTCTGTGTGTGTGTGTGTGTGTGTGTGTGTGTGTGTGTGTGTGTGTCTCTCTCTCTGTCTCTCTCTCTTGGTCAGCTGCTTTTTGCAGACAAGACGCCACAATGACACCGGAAATGTGACTGTCGTCTTTTCAAAATAAAAGCACTGACCTGACACATTGTCCTGGATGTCTCTTTGTTGATTTAACTCTTCACGTGCTCTCTGTGTGTTACATTTAATCCCTCCTTCCACACACACTTCCTCTCTCTTGGACACTTTATTTTTTACTGAAGATTAAATAATGTCTGCAGAGAAGTTTTATTTTGTTAAGGGTGTGACCGGAAGTGATGTGTATGATTGACGCTGACTTGACTCCATGAAGAGATGTCCGACTTTGTGCCTGACGGGAAGAGCCCGGCTTCTCCTCTGATCTCAGGTCTGTCCTCAGCGCGTGCACAGCTGGGCGGATGTTGAGCATCATCTGTGTCATCACATCTGTAACATCTGTCACGTTGGTGAGTGTGAATCTCTCCTCCTGTGTGTGTGTGTGTGTGTGTGTGTGTGTGTGTGTGTGTGTGTGTGTGTGTGTGTGTGTGTGTGTTGTTTTCATCTCTCCGCACACTGTCTGTCTGCTCCTGTTGCTCTGCAGGTCCAGACTTTTCTGCTCGGTACCGACGGATCATGTGGATCCGGTTCAGTCCTGGACCGGGTTTATGAATACTGTAATGACGTCAGAGTGTGTGTGGAGTAGAGAGCAGTGTGAAGGCACACAGAAAGTTTATTAACAGCTGATTACAGAGCAGAGAAATCAATACATTACTCAGAGTAAAGTAAAAGTACATGCATGGATGGATTACAAGATATACGGATATATATTATAGTATACATGTAAGTATATAACACTTGACTTACACGTGACTTCATTCATGTGTAAGTCAAGCTTTATATTTATATTATATAACATAAAATGTATGTACACTGTATACAGACAGTAAGATAATGTACTGTGCTTATTAAATAGGATTCAGTGTCATGGATGAAACTAAGTGGGTGCATTAAAATGCAGCTTTAATTACACATTTATATATATTTATATCCATATACTAATATTTGTGCATAGTATTTTTTACCGTGTTTATGTCGATATGTGTGTTTGTACAAGTCATATATCTCGTATGTGAACACAGACCTGATTCTGCAGAGTAACTTCACTGTCAGATAATAATCAGTAATCAGTAAAACATCCTTTAAGCTCGGCATGCTCGTGTATGTTCGCTCTAAGACACTGACAATCGCGGAAGACGTACTCAGATCCTTTTTACTTCATTGAAGTATTTTCAGATGAATGTCATTGAATGCAGCTCACACACTGACACAGGAGACATTTTACTGCAGAGCGAGTACTTTTACTGCTGATACTTTAACTGTTATTTAAAGATCTGAGAAGTTCAGCTGGTGAAGTCGACCTTTAGTGGAACTACTGACAACCCAGAGCCAGCTGAGACAAGAGGGCCCCAAAATGTTTGGAAGCTGCTGATTTAAACTTTAAATCGTTGTATTTTATTGTCTTACATGTTTTTTAAGTAACTAGTAGCTAAAACTGTCAGATAAATGTACTCAGGTTAAAGTATTTGCCTCTGAGGTGGAGTCAAAGTGAAGTACAGATACCTACATATACATAAATGTCAACTATGAACTTACCCGAATCACAAAGTGTTATTTGAACTAGTCTAGTCTAGGAGTATTTGAGTATTTGAACTCAGTTTTATCCTGAATGTCCTCACAGAAAAAGAAAATCTAAAGTTTTTTGTCACTCTTCCCACAGACAGTTTTTAATGATCTCCTCAGATGGTGCGTTCAGGGTCAGATGGTGCGTTCAGGGTCGCAGATCTGGATCTGTGGTTGGAGTTGTGGAGGCTGTGCCCACACGATGCTTCCTCATGTGTCACCCTCTTCTTCTTCTTCTCTCTCTGTAGCGCAGCGGCTGGCGCCCAGCTGCAGGCGGCCCTCTCGATGGTCTCTCCCACTATGAAAGCGTTGGTGGATGCCGTGTGGGCGGTGTGGAGCATCGGGGCCTCCATCTATGACTACATCCACACCAACGCCATGGAGGAGCGCATCCACGCCCTGGAGGACGTCATCACCATACACCAGTGTGTGATCGGGCTGCTGTCCGCAGGCGTGGTGGTGCTGCTCACCTACATCGTGTTCAAGAAGCTCTGAAGGCAACACGAGAGGGAGGAGGACCAACCGGACTCAGACAGTTGGTGTGGTGACACACACCTGACAGGTGAAGGGGGGTTTTCACACACTGGGTCCATTAGACAGGCCACAGGTATCATGGTTGTGGAGGAGGTGAACATGTGGAGGTCCAGCTCTTTTTTAAAGGCTGCCCAGTATTTAATATCTTTAATTTTCATGTCAAATGTTGATTTATGTTAAATTTTAGTGGCTTAACAACCAAAAGGGTCAATTTATTTTATACTCAACAGGGTTAAAAAGCCTCTGAAAAAAAAGCATCATGGGACGTTGTGACTCAGCAGCTCGCTCAGCCTGAAGCTGTTGACTAAAACATGTCACATTTGAACCGTTCAATAGATAAAAATACTCTGCGTCAGCACAAACACTCCATTATATCAGCAGCAGATATGAACTGGTTGATTTGTAATCGTTCTGAATAGCAGTGTGTCAGAACAGAGACATCAGCTGACTGCGATGTTTTCTGGGCATTTGATTTTCTAAAGGGATCATTATCGAACAGTTTGTGCCTTAAAGCACGCTCGTCTCACTCTTCACGGTTCACAGACTGCTTTCACAAACATGAAGTGTTTTTATGTCACACTCCGTCGTTCTCTTGGGAACATTTGAAACTTTCCACGACTGTCTGCATCTTTTATCGTGTCAGACAAGAGAAAAATGTTCACGTGTGTTATTATTGATGTTTTGTCATACCTCACAGCTGTTAAAACACAACAAGTGTCCTTAAAGACTTTAAATATATTTATGTCTAGTTTTTTGATAGGCAGGTTTCCTGTAGTACTCCTGCTGAGTAATATTTATTATTTATGGTTGTTTTTTTACAGAAGCCCGAAGCAGTCATACGTTTTATTTCCAACTTTTTCTCGAGATAACGAGTTAATTTCATTTTTGTTTTTATTTGTTTTTGTTTGAGATAATTTCCTCGAGATCTTTAGGTAATGAATCATATAGAAGCTCTACACAGCCATGCATTCATACATTTGAATTCCTAAATTCATTTTATTTGTTTCCTCGAGATTATTTATAGTTATTTATGTCATTATCATGAAATAACTGATGTTATTATCCAGAGAAAACTGGTTAATTTCCTCAAGATAACGAGTTAATTTATTTTCTCGAGCTATTTATGTCATTAACTCGACATAATGTTATCACGAGATAACGGGGTAATTTTCTCGAGATGGCGAGATAATGAAACGTTGTTTTTCTGAGATAACGACATAATTAATTGAAGATCTCGAAGAAAACAAATAAAATGAATTCATTATTGTGAGAAAACGGAAGAGATAAAACGCATGGCCGCTACGGGCTTTAATAGTTTTTTAAGTAATTTATTTAATATTTCTGTATCGATGTGTGAAATAAGAATAATAAGATGTTTTCTGTGTTTAAAGAAGTGCTGTGTCATAGAAAATGATTGCTGAGTTTAGAGGTGTGTGTTGTATCTTTATTCTGTCTCAGAGGATTCACAGCAAACAACAAAACCAGAGTGAAAAACTGTTTAATATCACAACAGCAGCAAAATAAATGTGGAATTCAACTGGACATCCTTACAAACCCAACATCAGCGTGGGATCAAATGCAGCACAAACTGCTGTAAATGAACAAAGTAGGTACGAGTCACGGCTGTGAACATTTCTCTCCTTAAAAACGCTGCTGGAACCGTCTGAAGAGAATCGACCGGTCTGTTTCCTGAAGGCATCGAAACGATTCATGGAAGAACATTGCCGTCTTCGGAGGAACGCCCGCTCTGAACACACGGGCCTCGATCTGAGCTGCTCGGACCTCTTTTCTTCTCACAAGTGTCCGGTCTGAAGCAGAGTGTATTTGGAGGTGAACCTCTCCACGCTTTCCCCCTCCAGAAACTTCATGGCTCTCCAGTGGATCTTGCCGCAGTTCTCTGGCTGTCCGAGAGGTCCGAGCTCCTCCTGGATGTACTGCAGCCACAGATCTGCAGAGGAAACAGCTGAAATTAAAGCTCGACAAGGACACTTTAACCTCTGATCGTCTCTGTCCATGAATGTATTCTCAACAGATCTGAACGATATCTGCTTGAATAACTCTTTATATAACTAGTCCTTGATACTTGAATAACAGGAATAAATATTTTTGAACTAGCACCACTTTTCTTTCGGCCTCTTGTTGTTCCTTTAGAGATTTTTTGCTCACCGTCATCTGAGGTGCCGAACTCCTGCAGGGCCCTCTCGTAGTAGTCTCTCAGTTTGTTCATCTTTGGAGTCTCCTGGAAGAGCAGACATCGTTATCAGAGCTCAGGATTGTCTCGGTTTATCAGGAATAACAAATAATATCAAAGTCCATGGTCTGTCCCTGCAGTGTAAAGCCCTAAAGGTGTCAGATTAAAGTGTAGTTGTTGCTGTACGTACTTGTTCCTTCTCGATCTGAATCATCGTGGTGAAAAAGGCCTGCGTCAGCGGGCGGTTTTCCTGTAAACTAGAGAAGAGACGCTTCATCACAACACACACTTCATCCCATTTTTATTCAGATTGTGTGATCTATCATTTAAAGTGCAGAGACGTCGTGAGCAGACAGAGCTCTTTTATTTTTTTACCTTGTAAAGGTCTTCCTCGCTTTCTTGTAGCCTCCAGTGGAGTACGACCAATCAAGGTAGCTCTCTTTCATCTCCATGGCAACGGCCGTCACCGCAGACAGCAGACCTCTCTGGGGGAAACAAAGAAACTGTCTGCGAGGCGTCCTCAACACTGCCGACACGACGGCCGTCTCATTTCAAAGTTGAAGCTCAGTTCAGCTGCGAGCAGACTTCTCATTTCATAACTTATCTTATCGGTAACTTAATTCAGCTTTTCCAGATGAGACAAACATTTTATTCCAGTTTAAACTAACGTGCAGTGTCATTACGTACCTTGAAGACGGCCTCTGTCTCCTCAGGACTCTGGTTGGCCGCGCTCCACTGGACCTGCAGCTGCCAGAGTGGTAGACTCTCCTGTCCAGACGGGAAACGTTCAGCCATTAGTCGGTTTCTAACGAGCATCTTGCTTCATGTCCAGTGGTGGAATGTAACTAAGTACATTTACTCAACTAGATTCTGAAAGCAGGACCTTTACTTCAATGTTCTACTTCAAACTGTAATATTTTTACTTTGACTGAAGTAAAAATGTTCTGAGTACTTCTTCCACTTGCTGTCAGTGTCATCCAACATCTCCTTCAGTCTTAGAGCGAACACACACGAGCATGCTGAGCTTAAATCACATGGCTGTTTGCAGATTTAGCTGCTGTGTTTAGAGAGAATGTCCTCGTCTTTGTTAATCTGTCTTTACTTCTGTGCCATGAAATGTGGAGACATTTCTTTTACTGGACGAACCAGATGAAACCCTCTGAGAGTACTATACTATACTATACTATGTCCTTCCACTTAAAGAGAGAGAAAAGCCTGATCAGCAGTCGAGCGGTAATCCTCCTCACGCAGCTACAGTCTCGTGAAAAAATCACGCCACGACAATAACCGGCTGTTCTGCTCACGACTACGAAGGCCTGCGTCCAAAACAAGCATGTTCACAGTCAGACGGCATTATATTGTGATGTACTGTAAGACAACGTGAAGCGTCAGAGCGACACAGAACTATGTTTTAATTTATTCAACGGCTTCATGATGAAGAAAAACATGAGAAACCCTCAAAGGTCTGAAGTGTTGGAGGAGATTTGTCAGGATTAGCTCATTCTCCGTCCAAAGCTCAGAAATCTGCAGAGTGTCGGGTTAAACGGTAATCCTGCTCGTTTATCTTTCATGTTACATTAAGATAATGAGTAATAATTACACAAGTTATGTAATAATAATGATCATTTTCACGTTGTCTTCATCTTTGCTCACATATAGAAGGGGGAAGGGCAGCCATCTGAAGAACTTCATGTAGTGGAAGAGAGACTAATTGGGCCAAGGAGATGGCCCACTTATACAGCAGTGCTGGTGGCTGCTGAGTGTGTGTGTGTGTGTGTGTGTGTGTGTGTGTGTGTGTCTATTCCCCAAGGATTACAACTGTACCAGTGCAGTAGGAGCACAACTGATATGGTGTCAGTGTAAGCAGAGAAAATAAACAAACTCGACAAATTATGTAGAGACAAAGAGTCAGAGTGTGTGTGTGTGTGTGTGTGTGTGTGTGTCTACCTTGGGACTAACGTGTGTGAGAGCGTCCCGGAAAAGCTCGGCCACGTCTCCGCTCCCCAGCTGCATGAGCGTCTGCAGACTCAGGCTCCACGTCGACACCGATTGGCTGTAGCGCTGCGTGGCTGCCATGGCAACGCTGGCCGCTGCCTCGCCGTCTCCGGACGAGAGCAAGATCTGCAACTTTAACATCAGAGACAACGTTACATGAGTGAAGACTCCGCCCACCTCTGCAGGTAACGCGCTCACCTTGACTTCTGTTTCACGTCTTTAGATTTGACTCGTTAACCACGTTCACTCTTAAGTCGTTTGTTTACTCGACTGAGTTTTGTGACGAGCGATTTTGGCAGCAGGAGGGTGTCAGAGAGGGAGTTCTGTGTTATTTTATGGACTTCTTTCCTCTTAATTAGACGGTAAACAACAGAGAGCAACAGGAAATGTGGGCAGCGGGGGTTGGCGTGTAAATGGTCGCAGCTGGTGGCCGCCCACCCTGAGCCGAGTTCTGCCTCTTAAAAGTCTCCATGAAGTCCAAACTGATCTTTACATCTGTCCTCTGTCCTCCAGTGTCTGTCCAACACTCACACAAAGTGTCTTCAGTGTGTTCAGGTGTTCTTCATGGTATTTTAGAGTTTGTCATTTCCTGATAAACCAGAAAAAGTTGTTGATGATGTCATCCTGCACTCGGGGTACGGCGTGTACTAATTTAACATCCAATCAAACGCTTTCTCTGTTCTGACGCCGCCGGAGCGGAGTGCTTCCTGTTTGATCCAGTCTGTGAGTGACTGTGAGGGCTGCTACAGTCATCTCTGTCCGGGCCTCACTGATTACTGTACAAAAGCACAACTTCAGAACTTTATTCAAACTGGATCAGATTTTATACAGAATATTCATGGAGTCTTTAAAGGAAGTTTTTCCTTTTCACTGTGTTTGCTCATGGTGGGACTTCTGAAGAATACAGTCTAGACCTGCTCTATGTGGAAAGAGTCATCAGATAACTTGTGTTATGATTTTATGAGACTGACGAGCATTCAGACACTTTGCCTGGCTCTGTTCTCAAACCAGCTAAAGGAACAATAAAGCAGCTTTGTGTAAACACACATTTGAGTCATTATTCGGATGAAAGGAGAGTGAACCGTCGAGGCTTTAAAAGGCGCCAGTTACACATTTAATGAAGTCATTATCTCACCCAGTTCTTATAATAATCCTCCTTCAGCTGGGAGGAGTCGTGGGCGCGCTGCAGCACTCCCAGCAGCCTCTCCTGCCTCTGCGACGACACAATGGACAGAAAACCGTGTCAGGATTTACCCGCCACACACATCCGCCTCCAAAACACACTTTTTTTTCTGTGTTTAGCTTTAATGTGGAACAAAGAATTACACAGATTCATCTCCTACCTTCTCCTTCAGCTCTTGGACATTGGTCTTCCTCTTCAGCCTTTCCAAACAGAAGGCCACGTAGCAAGTCCACATGGGCTCTGAGCACAAAGCACACAATGCTACATCTTAAAAATCTGATCTGATTTTTGTATAAATGTGCAAATGTGTGCAAAATAACTTAGGGAACTAATTATCTTTTATTGTAGAGCATGTGCGTAAAGAAAAGTGTCGCTGCAAAGTGATTGAACCTCTTTTTACAGCTTTTAACACTTTCCCTCGTCTGTTCTCGTACCGGTGTTCAGGCTCTTGACTCCCTCCTCATAGACCTGGCAGCAGCGCTCCTCTCTGCGGCTGATGTCGGAGGCCCGGCCTTTGGCCGTCTGCAGCTCCTCCCCTGCCCCCGGAGCCTCCAGCTCCCTCTTTGCCATGAAGTCCCACGTCAGGCTGTCTCCTGTGTAATTAGCCTGTAAGCTGCGAGGAGAGGAGAGGAGAGGAGAGGAGAGGAGAGTGGAGTGGAGGGGAGGAGGTACATTCACGATCAGTGATGTCTGACTTCAAGAACGCAGAGTGAAAAATAAACGTGGGGTCTTTATCTTTACTCTTGCAGGACGAGGTCCTGGAGCTCTTGGGTGAAGTCAAAGATGGCTGCGATGTTCAGGAGTGAGATGACAAACTCGGCTTCTGTTGGACCGAAAACATCAGAGATACCAGGCATTGGGTTTGGTTAGGAGCCCGATATGTAGCAGTTGGTACCACTGATGATACTGTCTGTGTCTTTGCCACAGAATTTGAAATCAGTTTTTTAAAAGCCAACCTTTGATTTTCCCCGTAGCATCTCTGTACACGACCTCGGCCAGTTTACCGCTCAGGATCTCTGGAGAGAACTCGTATTCGCCCTGTGAAGGAGTGAAGAAGCAGGAGATCAGGCAGTGAAAGGAAAGTGTGTGTGTGTGTGTGTGTGTGTGTGTGTGTGTATTGATTTTTTTTATGTTTCTGTGATACTCACCAGGTCCATCTCTGCTTTCTCCAGCTCTTCCTTCTGCTTCCTGAGTTTCTCACAATGCAGCAGCTCCATACGGAAATACTACCACAGAGAATATTGTCGAACACACGATGAATGAGTGAATTTCATTCAAGCAAACCAAAGTTTCATATATATATATATATATATATATATATATATATATATATATATATATATATATATATATATATATATATATATATATATATATATATATATACATACATACATATAACATATTCTATAACATATATTTGTTCTTTCACCTCCTGGTAGACTTTCTTGTTGTTCGGATGGAAGCGCAGCGCCCTCAGAAACAAGTGTCGGGCACTCTCAGAGGAACTTCTGTCCTCCAGCTCACTCTTGGCTGCCATGATCCACAGAGCTAAAGACGGGGAAGCACAGAGACTTTATTTATTTGTATCTATAGGTGACATCATCTTTTCATTTTGTCCAATCACAGACAGTTTTGTGTACCTGGCTTGTCGGGGTGGATGGCGAGCATGGCTGAGAACACCTTGCTGATCTGATTTTTGGTGGCCTGATGAGTGAAACCGAAAGAAGAGATCATCATGAGCGTGAGAGGAGACACTGTGTTTGTGCACTTCAAGCTTTAAACAGTGAGATGGTTACGTACCCATTTCTTACAGAAAGCAACATGTGAGAGCCACAGCTGCACGTCGTCCTGTGAAAACACACGTGATATTTAATCAATGCAATAATTTAACTGACACACCCCATAAATACTTCGTACACAGTACCTTCCACTTGTTTGTGGCTCTTCTGAAGACGCTGTTTATTCTGTGGATGACGGGGTACTCGATCTCCTCTCTCTTGAACTGATAAGCGATGTGCTGCGAGAGCAAAGTTAAAGAGGCGATGAGAAGACTGTTCACAGCTCGCAGCTCTGTCTGATTTGCATGTATGTTAACGAGTACAGAAAGTAAGCACTCACCGCTCTCCTCTTCTTGATCAGCTCTAAGACGTTGATCTCGTACTGTAATCAAACAACAGTTTGAAGTTCAGGGTTTGAACTCGTGGTGTGTGTTTCTGTTAACGTGTTTGCGGCGTGTTTCTACCTGAACGTATGCGATGAAGTCCTCTTTGTTTACGATCAGCCTGTGGAGCTTGTATTCCAGAGCCGTCACTCTCTTGATTATTGATCTGAAATGATGAAAAAAAAGATAAAAATCATTATGTCAGAGTTTGTAGATGTTTTTCTAACAGCCGACCTCCACCTGTCTATCTGTCTGTCTCTGTGCTCCTTCCTCTGGATAATAACCGCTGTGATGAAGCTGGTTCTGTTCACACTGAGACACAGAATCAGAACCGTGAATGAAGGATTGAATATTCAGAATAAGAGTGGATCTCCTCATCTGCAGTTTGTCTTTAGTTACAGAGTGTCACATCCTTATTCCTTATTGTCACATTATTGTGAACTCAGGAGGACTGATGACCGTTTTATCAGTCATCTGATTGGTCAGCGGTCAGTCTATGGACATGTTTTATTGTGATACTCTGAACCTGCTCTTGCACTATTTCCTGAACATTCTGTCATTTCTGACTCCATCTGCACGACCTCTGCTCGTGCTGTCACTGCCATTCATCTGTCTGCAGCCTCATTTAACTGCACATAGTTCTTTATCCCCATTTCATATTTTTATAAAACAATTTTATTTCTACCTTTTATATAGTTTTCTATTTGTATAGATGTAAACACAGGTTAACTAATTAACACAGTTATAGATTTAAATGCTCTGCACATTTTTACTTTCCCTGCAAAAGTCTAACTTCTCTGCAAATGTTCAATATTTCAGCAGGTTTTGATTTTATCTATCTATCTATCTATCTATCTATCTATCTATCTATCTATCTATCTATCTATCTATCTATCTATCTATCTGTCTGTCTGCACATTTGGATACGAACAGTTAATAACATCAAAAATCTGGTTGTTTTTTGTCTTTATCTTTATAAAATGATCCATAAAGTTTATTCTGTTTATTTACATCCACTAATAATTAATCTGTAGCATTAATGAGGTCAATAAATGATTAAAAGATGATTTTCTCTCCACATTTCTGAGCAGCATCGTGTGTGTGTGTGTCTGTGTCCTGACGTGTGTGTGTGTGTGTGTGTGTGTGTGTGTCTGTCTGTCTGTGTGTGTCCTGACGTGTGTGTGTGTGTGTCCTGACGTGTCGTCCTGTTGGACACAAACATCTGGACGCTCTGTCCTCTCCAGCTGTTGTCTTACTTGACTTCTTTCTTGGTGAACAGTCCCACTCTCTCCAGCTGCTCCAGCTCCGGAATCCTCTCCTCGATCCGCTGCTGCACGATCTCCGCCATGCTGCCGCCGTGACGTCACGTGTCCAGGTGTTCTTCAGGTGTTCTTCGGGTGTTGTTTTGTGGTGATATTAAAGTTATTAACGTGACTTTAAATTCATCTACCGTCAGACTGAGACTGACTCTCTGACTACACACATGTGTGGAAGTTATGATGCGCACTCTCTTCCGGTTCCGTCTGCAAATAGTTCCGTCTGGAAACACGACAGAGAACTGAAGGAGACACAAACACTGACTGATTTAAAATGAAATAAACATTCATAAAACACTTGTTGTGTACTTATTTTTTATTTTAAAGTGTTGTAAACTGTCACATTCAGCATTTCAAAAGTTTAACACTTCTTTAGCCTGAAAAAAGTGTTTTTTTAAACTACATAACTGTAAATTCCCGCCACTGAAATAAATATTAAGTGACATAAAAGATATTTAATATATGAAAACATCAAGTTCAGTTTCAATAAAAGTGTGTTTGTATAAAAAATATATATATATATATTCATTGATTACACTTTAAAATAAATGCTGCTGGTTTCTTGTAGATTTAATCAAGATAATTTTGCTTTTACTGATTTCTGTTGATCAGATCCAAAATGGTGCTGAAGGGGTTGCAGTGTTACATGTAAATGTTTCGTACCACCTGAAACTTCAGTATTGTTCTTACTACTTTTTTGTTTTTTATTGTTTGCACATTAATATGGAGGCTGCTTCATTGTATTTTTATTCATTTGAGTAAGTTAACTTTTTTTTTTTTTTACTGTTTTGGATTGGTGGGGAGAGTTTTTCTGTTATGTCACCTTGTTTTCCAAGTTTATGATAAACATCTCTCAGGAAAATGCTGCATCTGTTGCATTTATTAATGCACTCGAGCCTGTTTTCCTCTTAAAATGTAACAGACTGTTGCGTCGCCACAGATCATCTGAAAATAGTGGCCCCCAAACAGCGAGAAACGGACCTGGCTCCCGGCTCGTGTCTGTGTATAGTAGTTTGTTTTATTCTGAAATAATTTACTTTAACAAACTACAGTCAGAGGGATGATGTTCTGGGCATGCGCAGTGGCGTGTATCTTCTCCTCCGCAGCAGTAGCGTCATCAGGCTCGTTCTGATGCGCTCGCGCTGATAAAAACTCGATTTCCCGCAAAAATCCGAGAAAGCGAGAGCGGGTTGTATGTCATCTCCGGAGCTCGGTGGCCAATCACGGCGCTGCATTCTCTTAGTCCGTCTCCTATTGGCTGACAACTGACTAACACTCTGTTGTTCAGTACAAATTGAAGGAAACCGAACCGACAATAAATTAGCAGGCAGAGAATCATTAATTTGATTTAAAATAAATAAATAGTCGAACCTTCCTCCGACATTAACCCGCGTCTGTGGCGGCTGAATGCGCGGGAGGAGGAGGGAGCTCACGCGCACGGCAGTTTGTTTTCCAGTGAGCCATGCTAGCATTGCTAGCTGACTAGCCAGCGTCTCGTCGCCTCCTCTTCATCTCCTTCATGGGCTTCTGCTGCTGAGTCTGCCGGGCTTGGTGCTGGAGGCAGCGAGGCTGACTAATTAATGCCATCGGCCAGGGTCGGTAGCCTTTATTTACCCCACACACCCGCAACATGTCGAGTTTTATGATTTTCGTTACAGCTAACGTGTTAGCATTGTGCTTTTAGCTGAGCGAGCTAACTAGCTCGACTTGCTAACGCGAGTATTTGCCCCCCCTAAGCTAAGCTAAGCTAAGCTAACATGTTGTGTGTTCAGTAATAACGTGTGTGTGTGTGTGCTGACTCGAGCTGTACGTGTGTTTGCTAGAACTCAGGTCATATTATGAGTGGGGCGAGTTGTAAAGCTAACGGCGCCGTGTACCCCGCCTCATCAGCGATGATGAACTCTGTGAAGAAGCCGAAGATGGAGCAGATCCAGGCCGACCATGAGCTCTTCCTACAGGCCTTTGAAAGTGAGATCCCCCCCTCCACACACACACACACACACACACACTCAGCTCTTCACTTTTGTAATGCGGCTTGTCTGTGTTGGGAACATTTTTAAAACAAACATTTAGCCTGACTGAACTTTGCTGTGACTTAGTTTGTTCTCGTTATCTGCCTTTGCCTCTCAGGCCTCCACAGATGAACTGCTATTTTCTCAGATTTTGTCCGTTTCTCGTGATTCAGGCAGCTTTTATCAGCCTGGACTCCATTTAAAAAAAACAAAAAAACACTTTGATTCAGTTTTTCTTTGGTTTGGAGGCTGTTTTTGTCTCATCAGCCACCACCACCTGTTAACACCGCCTTCTTTTTGCCATGTGTTAGCAATAAAAAATGATTCATATCTCAGATGCTGACACAGTGAAAATGAATGATGGAGGAGACTTTTATGGACATAAAGCAGGACGACTGCACTCTGTCAAACTGATTTTCTAGATTTTAGTGGCAGCTCTCCAAACATATTGAGTAAACATCATAACACCTCTTTCTGTTTCCAGAACCAACTCAGATATACAGATTTCTCCGCACAAGGAACTTGATTGCAGTAAGTGAAGTATACATATGTTTTCTTTGAGTTATTGAATAGCCGAATCCTTTTTAAATCAGTGATGTAATTATTTCTTTCTTTCTTTTTTTAGCCCATATTTTTGCACAGGACGCTCACCTTCATGTCTCACAGAAACGGTAGAACAAACGGCAGAAGGTACGAAACATGTTTTCAGTTCCTTTTTTGATGCACGTGAAGGTGCCTGATATGTTTATGTGCTGTGTCACGGTATTATAACCAGCGTGACTTTGTATCCGTCCTCTCAGGAAAGTATTCAAAGTGGACGATATGTTGCAGACAGTGGAGAAGATGAAGGGAGAGCAGGATTCTCCGAGGTAACGCAGCTCTGCACAAGAGTTGATGTTGTTGACAGTTTATGAGCGTCCAACAGTGATTTCACATGTGCATCTCTCTGTTGTTTTTCAGTTTGTCTTCACATCTACAGTTAACCTTCACTGGGTTCTTCCATAAGGATGGTGAGCAGATTTTACTCTTTGCTGAGTGCTTGGTGTGTTTGTTCACACTCTCAAATGCACAGAAAGCAGTCTGAGTAAAGATTTTTACACTTATACACACGCCTGACTGCCATCAGATATAACCAGGGGTCACTGAGTGTGTTTCCGTGCACGTTAGCGTCCTCTTTAACTGCATGTCGTTCTCTGATACTGTGACATGAGAACACCTTATCCAGGGTTCTGATCATTCTTTACTGGAACATGATAGCGGGGATGGTGAGAAGTGGAGCTCAGATCACAGATGATCAGAAACCCAGACACGGTTAGCTGTGTGAATAACCAGATTGCCAGTGCGCACGTAAACAAACTTGGTATAACTGCTGTGTTGCCATGACACCACCCTAGTAGAGTCTACAGCTTGGTGACATGCTAAAGATTTGTGATGAAGGATACACACAGACACTGAAGCTAGGGGTGAATACAGAAGATGGTTTATATACCAAGAGATTGCCACTCAGCTGTTGCATAGATAACAATGAAAGTCATGTCTGCTTCACTTTAACTTTGGACAGAAGGATTGACGCTGAACTCTTGTTGTTGTTGTTGTCGTACAGAAAAGCCATCTCAGAATTCAGAAAATGAACAAAATTCCGTATCCTTAGAGGTGCTACTTGTCAAAGTCTGCCATAAAAAACGCAAGGTAAGGACAAATCTCTCACTTCTAGTAAAAGATTGTCCGTCGCGATCGAGTTTTGCTGAATTAAGTTTGATTGTTTCGTCTTTTCAGGATGTCAGCTGCCCGATTAAGCAAGTGCCTACAGGTAAAAAGCAGGTGCCTTTGAATCCAGACAGTAACCAAACCAAGCCTGGCTCCTACCCTTCCTTACTGGTCTCCAGCAACGAGTTTGAGCCCAGCAACAGCCACATGGTCAAGTCCTATTCGCTCCTGTTCAGGGTGTCACGCACAGGGAGGAGGGATGCTAACGGTCTGGTCAACGGAGAGGCCAACGAGAACATCGGTAGGAAATCCAAATCGAAGCCTTTTGTGTTGTGTTTGTATGTAGATAAATAATTTACAGTGCCTTTTGTAATGAGATCAGAATAGGAGGACTGTGATGGCTCAGAGATGTGTCGTAGATAGTTTAAGTTGTCATCACTAACCAGAAACAGAAAAATACATCATTACGTTGATATCTATGATTTTATTTTGGTGGGTTTCCACCCAGTTTCCTCTGTAAATCTAAAAGCGTCCCCGGGTTTCCAATTTTCTGGAAGCTGTCAGATTGTGTTATGAGGGAGGTCCTAGTTCATCATCACATCATCACCATCAGTAAACAGAGGGACTTACCCGGCTCTCACTGCGCAGACCGAGGCTGTTTACTGGAGGACAATTCACTGAAGAGTCTGCAAACCTTTCCACATAGTCTTTGGCAACTTATGAGAAAAAATCTTTGAATTTCACAATTAGATTATCTATCTACGGTGACTATGTGATGAAATTTCAAACAACCCACATCGTCCGAACAAACAACAGTTTGTTGGACTCACTGCTGAAACTGTGGCTGTTTCAAACCGCAGTCCATAGGGTTAAAGATACGATTGGATATGAAAATTCTCATTCTGTTTTATTTGTTTTTTGTACAAAGATGTAACAGATACTCCGAGTAGAAAGAAGAGAAGTTCATCTCACAGAGAGGAGGGAGAGACCACAGAGACCTATGTTGCACAGATGACTGTCTTTGATAAGAACAGGTGAGTTTTCATCGTTGGAGTTGTAAAATCCTTTTTTGGCGCCACCTTTTTTAAAATCACTGTCTTCACTCGTCGTCTGCAGGAGGTTGCAGCTGCTGGATGGGGAGTACGAAGTGTCGATGCAAGGGATGGAGGACAGCCCCGTCAGCAAGAAGCGAGCCACGTGGGAAACCATTCTCGATGGAAAGGTAGGACGGTGTTCATACATGTGCTGTGTGAGCGTGCGTAACCGCGGCGCCGTTCATGCCCCTGACTGTTACTCTGTACGTCTGTCCCACAGAGACTGCCACCGTTTGAGACGTTTTCTCAGGGACCCACATTGCAGTTCATGCTGCGTTGGACAGGCGATGCTAGCGGGAAGTCCACCGCCCCCGTGGCCAAACCCCTCGCTACCCGTAACTCGGACAGCTCCGGCCCCATGGAGACCAGGACCAGCAACCACCGAGCTGCCCTCATGAGTAAGTACAAACCCACCACGGGGTAGCTGTGACGTCAGTATTCTTGTGTGTGACGGTCAGTTTTTACAGAATCTCTTTATTCCAGCTTCAGTTACATTTAATTCTGTGACACTTCAGAGCAGGAGGCAGACTCCGTCCATACATGAAGGATGTGAGGGGACATAAACGCTTCACAGTTCACCTTCTGCTTTATTAAATATCCTGTACATGTGTTTATAACAGACGTCACAGAAAGAAGTGGAGAATATTTCATGCCAGCTTCTTTGAGCAGAGCTGAATGGGTCGTGGTTTTTGGATTCTTCACCCACGGTGGTGGTGGTGGTGGTGGTGTGGGTGTGTGGGATGGGCTATTTGTAACTGAATCTGGCAAAAGGCACTCTGAGTCATAGCTGTTGAGTCCCTTTCAGACACTTCACTCCATGAATGTACGGGCAACTTAACACGTCACTCTCTGAATAAGCCCTCGGCCGTGTTTGTGTAGAAGTCACAAAGTTTCGTGTGTGTGTTACATGAGTCATTACCAAACAGGTTGTCCTTTTTTAAACTCTGTTTAGGCTGAAAGGTGAAACAGGCAGCAGATTATGTGTTTTATAAATGTCTTCATTCATTATAAGAAAGTGTGTTACCGCTAAATTCCACCCGGCACGGTTGCAACGCTTTCCGGCTGCACCAGAGCTGATGGCCTCGACTAGTCAACCGCTACAGAAGTCAGACACAGAAACAGCACAGAGAATCACCCTGTGCAGACTATCAATCATTCAGCTACGTGGTAGAAACACATAAACAAAAGAAAAATGACCAAATCTGAGCAAGTTAATAAAGTCTGGCAGGCGAAACACTCTCCTGAACCGCCCCTAGTGGGATCGCAGAGCCGTGCCCGGTGGTATTTAGGGGTTAGGGTGTTTACAGGGTGGCTTAGGTGAGACGTGGGTTCAAGCCTCCCTGCAGCATCCACGATGATTATTTATGAAGCCACACAGCGACATAAATGAGGGTTTTTGTTCATCTCTTGTGTACCAAATATTGCACGAATATTGCTGCTCTCTTTCTGTGATGGTAGCTGTTCATGTTTTCATGTTTTGCACTGAACCATAATGGAACATTTCCATAAGAGACCCATGTTTGCATGCTGAAAAATGTTTGTATGTTGTCTTTAGAAACTTTGTATTTCTGCCATCTTGGCCGAGGCATCCTTAAAGTGTTTAGTTAATCTCAGCGGATCTAATCTGGTTAAATGAAGGTTTAATAATAACGGTAAATAAAATGATGGGTAGTGTGAGCGATGTTACATATTCCTTGTCTGAAAGGGGCTTTAGCAACAGTCATGTGCTGTCATTTCAGATCTTGCTTTTCTGAGGGAAACGATCCAGTTTCTACATTTTTCTCAAAGACATGTTGAATTTCTGATTTGGTGATTCTCAAGAAATAACCTCTCCATCTGTTCCCGTCAGCAGTGAAAGAGTCAGTCAGCACAGACATTCAGACGAGGAAAGAGCAGGTCCCGTGTGAGCCGCGGCAGAAGCTCCGTATATTTTATCAGGTACACCACACAACAGTAAGAAAATCCAACTGGGCCTGGGATCACACTGATTTCTACTGATGTACCTCTGATGTATCTGCAGTACTGTTAGAATCACCCATTTTCATCTGCGGTAGGTCCACCATCTCTGTTTCACCTTGTAACTAAAGCAGTGTGTCCTTGTTCAGTTCTTGTACAACAATAACACACGGCAGCAAACAGAGGCGAGAGACGATCTTCACTGTCCCTGGTGTACGCTGAACTGCAGCAAACTCTACAGCCTGCTCAAACACCTCAAACTCTCCCATTCCCGCTTCATCTTCAACTATGTGGTAAGGAACGCAAACATGTGTTTGTCTGTACAGACATCTCCATCTCTCTGCCTGAGCATCAAGTTTGGAAATAAGTGTGACCTTGACAGTTGTTATCAGCGCCCTCATTTGTTATTTCTTGTTTTATCTGCAGCCTCACCCCAAAGGAGCGAGGATAGACGTGTCCATCAATGAGTGCTATGACGGCTCGTACGTTGGAAACCCTCAGGACATCCACAGCCAGCCCGGCTTCGCTTTCAGCCGCAACGGCCCCGTCAAGAGGACCGCCGTGACCCACATACTGGTTTGCAGGTAAAACCTGTGACCTCTGTTCAAAAACAGAGTTCACATTTAAAGTGATTAACTCGTTTTAAACGAGCACTTTAATTGGCCCTTCATTCGGTCGGGTTTAGTGATGAATGGCTAAATCAATTAATTAACTTTAATGAACTGTTCATGAGCAATGAGCTGAACAAGAACAGTCTGAGCACTCGGCAAGAAGGTGACCTGAAATGGATCAGGACTTTTCAGTCCAAGTTTCTGCTGAATGAAGCATCAAGAAATCCACGACCACCGCTGTAAAATGAATGACTGATCAGCACTACTGGCAATTTTGAGAGTGAACTGTGTGGCTCTACTCTTACAACCCAGCTCAAGGGGTAAGAGGAAGTTACATAAAAAACAGATGTTTATGGTGCAAACAAAGCTATTTATTAAATGAAATGGATTGATTTAACAAAAGGAGGTGAGGTAGGATGCTGTTAAAGAAACAAATATAACAAAACCAGAGCCTGTTCTGTCAACGTGAAACCAAAACGAGAGAGAAACCTCACTATATAATCTAATTTCTAATAACAAAAAACACATCCAAACAGCACCCCTGTAATCTAGTGTTTCTAACAGAAATGTCTCTAAGCTTGTTTGTGAATCAGTAAACTTAATCTAGGCCCAGTCCACGTAGCAATCGAACAAAACCTCCACAAACGACACGAGTTAACAACAGTTAACATTTACAACCAGTCACAAAAACGAGGCGCCCCGACAGTTCGGCAGCTCAAGTTTTAAATGAGGTTGCGTCTCCAGATTGAGTCCCGGAGCGGATTGGCCGCTCTAATCTGGTTTCACCGAGGCCTCCAGGAAACGGTGACGTATGGCTCACCGTGACGTATACGAGGGGCGAGACGGCAGCAGCCATAACGCCATCAAAAAGTCAAAAAAGTGTTTAGCCACTAGGAAGCAACAATCCAAAATATTCCAAATGTATAAATGAGATTTCACACATTTTAAATGATCTATTAATTAAATAAAGTATCAATATATGTAATATCTAACATGAGAATAAAGATTTGAAGTAGTGTGTATGTAAGATTTGTTTCCTTCTCGCTTCCTCCAGGCCCAAGAGGACCAAGCCAAGTCTGTCGGAGTTCCTGGAGACTGAGGATGGAGAGTTGGAGCAGCAGAGGACTTACGTCAGCGGACACAACCGCCTGTACTTCCACAGCGACAGCTGCATGCCTCTGCGGCCACAGGAAATGGATCTGGACAGTGAGGACGAGAGAGATCCAGAGTGGCTCCGAGAGAAGACGGCCACGGTGAGAAGAAGCCGTTACTCACTCTGTCCTTTTGTGTCGAGCTTCAGCGTTCAATCAAAATGCCACATGACTTACTGAGACGCTGTTAGAGGTCCAGAGAGTTACTGAAGAGGAAAAGTTATTACCACCTACTGAAGCAGACGGAGAATCTCATCTCTGAATGTTACAGAGTTTAAGTTTCGTCGAGACTCTTTGGATCAGTAGTGCAGTGAACCTGTATCTGTAGCTGTATCATGACTGGAAATCTGCTTGGTAATCATCGTTTTATCTTAAAACCTCCTCATTGATGTCACTAATGAAGCGATACACAGCTGTTCTAGTCAATGTTTTAAACCCTGTGACGTGACGTGACGGAGACGTGCCCGGTGAAGTTTCAGGGTCTCTGAATGGTTTAAAAGTGGTCGACTGTTTCTGAGATCTGAACCATCAGGATGAAGCTTTGGATTATGATTCTGGTGTTGGATCACCATGGCAACCAAAAGCAAAAGGCATTTTCTGTTTTTTTGGGTCAACGCCGCTCCCCATAAATAACTTAAAGGTGTTCAGAGCGAAAAACTGTTGCCAACACGGAACACTGCTTCAGCTTCCTCTTCTATATTTTTAACACCTCGGTATTGATTTCCTTAACTTGCTACTGTTGATCTCACTGTGTTTGTATTGCATCAATATAATTTAATATTTGTTTATTTGCAGCAACTGGATGAGTTCACAGACGTCAACGAGGGAGAGAAGGAAGTGATGAAGCTGTGGAACCTGCACGTCATGAAGCATGGGTACGTTCAGTGTGACAGTACCGGGATGTGGTGAATGTGACTCAATCCAGAAGCCCATATTTGCTCATTTAGCTCCTCTTCTCCCAACGCTGATCTCCTGTTCTCTACTTTGCAGTTTCATAGCGGACAACCAGATGAATCAGGCCATCATGCTTTTCGCCGAGAACCGCGGCGCTCACATCATCCGCCGCAACCTCTGCCGCAACTTCCTCCTGCATCTAGTCAGCATGCACGACTTCAATCTGGTGAGCACGGCCACCATCGACCGCGCCATGGCCCGCCTGCGACAGATCCAAGAGGAGCTGCCGGACATCGAGGAGGAGCAGCAGGACCAGACTCTGGTATCAGCAGGAGCCTGCAACGGCATCGGCGTCGCCTCTACCGGGGGCAAACAGGGCAAGAGGACAAAAAGCGCACTAACGGACTGATGATGGATGGATGGATAGAACAATGATTGTCGTTTGTTTTTGTTTTGGTTATTTTTCTTCTTCAATGAACATTACCAACCCTTTGGTGCTTAGATAGGTGGGAGAACTGGTCACCGGAGGATCTGACCTGAAGCAGACCAGTATACAAGGTAAAAACAAGTTTTTGGAACTTGAGAATTGAACCAAATATGAACAATATAAAAGTGAAATCACCCACATCTTCACAAACCAGGAATTTGAAGACTGGATGATGCAAGTTGAACCTACTTAATATGCATTTTGTAGGCGCCACTGACGTATCGGTGTTTGGGAGTTTAGAGTGTGTCTTCAACAAACAGTCTTCTGATGTGGCTCGACTGTCTTTGGTATGTCCTTGTTGTAGACAACTGTATCAAGACTACAGTTAAAACTGTACTGGTAACATTGTCACTTGATTATTTGTACACACACAATAACCTTGTTGAGAACTTATCCTTTTAGCTGATTATTTTAGCACTTGGTGTTTGTATTTAGAGAGCTTACCTTGAAATTGTCTTTTTTGTTTTTGTTTTTTATTCATGCTGCGCCAAATGTTAAATGCAGCTTTTCCACTGTCACCAGTGGAGAAACTTTAGTGGGTTTGATTTCACTGTTGTGAATGACATTTAATTTGAAGGGTCAGACAGTTAAGAGAACATTACAGGAAAACATCTACACTCGGCGTCCATGTCTAAAGTATAACGCGGGGAGGGGGGGGACGATAAGTATTCAACATGTCAATTATTTTTGTTCATTAAACATATTTTCAATCCAAATTTTCACATGAAATCTAGACCAGACTTTGATATTAACTCAATAAAACTTTACAGATAAAGAAATCGTAACACGCAGATCCATAAAACACTAAACCAGCTGATTACAGGTTGATTAGAATAAGCAAAGTCAAGGTAGCAAGGTTAATGATGGAGTTCTGAACTCCCAAATGTTCCTATAAGCGTCACTATTATCCATAACTAGTGAAAGGAACATGACAAAATCATTGACCAAACAAAGAGTAGGCCAAGAGCCAAGGAGGACTCAAAGAACTTTAGAAAGTCCTGGAAGCAGTCCATGCATGATCAGCGACTGGAGATTATTAGGAGAATGTAGCGTGGAGGACAAAAATCTGGCAACAATATGACGCACCGTGTTCAGAAGATAAGTGTCTTTGACTCTAAAAATACCTCCAGGGAAGTTTGGAGATCACTGTTGGGAAGACTGCACTAAAATCCCACCAACACTTGTATCTATTAAAACAACATCACTCCATCATCAACCAACCACACACAGAAGCTCCTCACAAGATCTCCAGAGTAGACAGACCCAAGGACCGCTCAAAGAACCTTAAAGACGTGGTAGCAACAGTACTGTACGTGGGGTGAAGTTCAGAGGTTGAAGCATCAACAATCAGCAGACTTGAGCCCAGAACAACATTAATGGAAAGACGTAAAGATTAAGGGCGCCTTCACACCAGAGCTATTTGATCCGCTTTAAACGGGCCAGAGTTTGTTTCCTTGGATAGTCCGGGTCGTTTGGGCAGGTGCGGTCCAAACAAGCGGATTCAGGTCCGCCTGAAAATGTGGCATATGAACCCCGGTGCGGTTCGCTTACAGTGGGAAAGCAAACGAACCAAAGATCAGAAAGCCAATCGATGAGCCGGGTTTTCTTCTTTCTGGTGCTTTTTTTTCTCTTCCTAGTCAGTGCTTGTTTTTTGGGCAGTACCGCCCCCAAACGACGTCCAGGCAGTTTGGTCCGCTTTCAAAAGTGCAGTGTGAAAGTGAGCCAAACCAAAGGAAGGGGTGAAATTTCCCCCCCAGGACTATCCTGGTGTGAAAGCGACAGATTCACCAGTGGAAGAACCACCTGAATACTTGTTCAGAGAGGAAGTGCGTTGATGCCGTCAGTACGTCGTGTACGACTTCTTTTATCTGTGTAGTTTTATTGAGTTAACACCAAAGTCTGGTCTGAACTTCACGTGAACAGCTGCATTGGAAACATGTTTACATTGACGTGTTGAACTCTTTAAAGCTCGTGTTAGTACCCCACATTGGATTGTGGGTTTTGCTGGTAGGTTGCCATGACAACAGTGTTATACTGTAAAAGCCTTGGATCCTGGACAAGAGAATAAAAATCTCACACACTCCCACACTTTCATCACCCCGAAGCCTTTCGGCCTGCATTGATCACAGCTCAAGGAAAGCCAGGGAACTCAACTTTCTGAAGATTTACCGAGACAACCAGCAGCGCATCACCTCGTGTATCGCGTAAGAGCGCATCGCATTTGAGATGTATAAAAGTCAGTCGTCTTCTGACGATACTGGGACTTGTAGTTTTTTCACTTTGAGGTTTGAACATGTTACAATGTTAAACATGTTTGTTTTTTTAAACGTGGGTTCTGAGTATCAGTAGCTGACTGACAGAAATGTGTATACATGTAATCACATCATATGTTTAGCTGTGCCCTGTTCTGAATCCAATAACTCACAGATTGCAACGTGCTTCTTTATTGGATGGTTGGTTATTCAGGTCCAAGTCCGTTTGTCTGTCCTGTTAGGTCCAGTTTATGCCAAAGGGGAATCTTTTCATCGGTCTCTTTTAGTTCTGTATTTTTGTTTTTTAGCGTCTTTTCTTTTGTTTCATTCCATGACAAGTTTTTAAAGCAGCAGCAGTAATTGTGTTTTGTAGCGTGCACATGAATTGGAGGACATCACCATTCATATTTTCATCAGACTTCCCTTGTGGACAACCAAATTAACAATATTTCATCATTCATGGAGAGTTTCTGCAGTCATCTGAACAAAGGGAGACGACATCTTCACCGTTACTGTCAAAACACCCTGTTAAAAATTGTGAACTGTACACTCTGGCTAAGGGGATTTTTATATTTAAAGAAATAAAATACATTTGACCTTATCGATGTGTGCCACAAAGTTATTTTACATGTAGAGTTAAGTATTTAATTTTTCGTGCAGCTGTTTCTCAATGACAAATTCAAGACCAGACCAATCTTAATTTTGTTGTGGTTTTCCTGTCATAATATCAGGTCCAGTCCTAATGAGACCTGTTTTTATAATGAATCTTCACATAACGCAACATCCTAAATGGATTACAGTTTTTCTCTTAGTATTCACCGCAGGCTGCAGACTCTTCTGTCTTCTGAAAGAAGTCTTTGCCGACTCTAATCTGCCCTCCTGCTACAGGGAATAAATACCCCATAAATTTCTGTCTCTTAGAGTCTTTCTCAGTCGTGCATCTTCTTTTATTTCTGGTTTATTAATCGAGCTCTTCAGCTTCGGACAGTCTCTGCTTCTCTAAAAGTGTCAGATATGTTTTTTCTGTCAGACTCTGCAGCAACTCAAAGCTCAATTTGTCTCCCTCTGTCTTATTACTGCTCACCAAACATTTCAGAGTTGATATAAATCAGGCCAAAACTGTTGAGTCAAAAGTGAATTGTGATGGAGCCAGCCTCAAGTGGACGTTTGAGGAATTGCAGTTTTTGACACTTTGCATTGGCTTCACTTTACTATAGCAAATTTCCCCATTGATGACAACTGTGCTAAGCTAACAACAGGCTAAATCAAGATAACAACGCAGCAACCTCTGTGGCTGGTAAATGAAACCTGTGCAGAAGTGCTAAACCCTGCAGTTCCTCTTGTCGTCCACTTGAGGCTGGCTCCAGAAGTGAGTCAGTCTCCATAAGTCCCCATGTTCAAATGTCCAACTTCACAGCAGAAATAAACATGTTTACAGCCTGGTACAAAAAACAGTTTTGGTCTCTATAGCTAATTTCCCCGTTCATGACAACTGTACTGAGGGTGAATTTATATACAACTCACCTGTTCAGATTATATTAAAGTTATTAAAGTTATGCAGGATTAAGAGTGTGGATTGACAGGTGGGTGTCGTCACAGATGGTTTGTTTGAGCAATGAGGCTTCATTTGGCCCGCCTCAGCTCCACGACTTTGTTGATTTTTAGGTTAGCCGGGAGGTAGAAGGATTGCCAAAATGGCTGCAGCCTGAGAAACAAATTTTGAGCTTCAAAAACCTGCGGGTGACGTCGCGCATGCGCTGTCCATTTTTTAAACTGTCAGCGCGTGAACAACAGGAAAGAGCTGCCACTCTGCACTTTATTTAAGACTGGTCTAGTTTCAGGACTTCCGTCATGAATCAGTTCACTCACTGTGTGAGCTCTCTGTGAAATACACGATCTTTGGCTACACCAGCCCTCCGCGCGCTCGTTTTAAAATGTAACAGCAGACCGGATGTTGTTGTTAACGTGTTCACGGGCTCGGTGTTTTTTATTTTTAATGTTTTTATAATTTAATTAACGGAGATCAAACACACCGTTAATTAGCTCGGCCGGACGGTGTAACGGAAACTGGACGTTACCGTCCCTTCATGCACGCGCTAAATGCAAACTACCACCGGACAGTCGGTACGTTTGAAGTTTTTAAGGATGCCGAACAAACTCAAACTTAAGAAGAAGTGTAAAGATGCTTCGTGTCTGATCGGAAATCACCCGAGAAACACCGAGCAGACCCCGGAGCCGTTATCAGAGCCTGCAGGTTTCTCTGAAACTCTTCAGGAGCAGAGGAAGACTAAAGACGTTAAAATTGCACCGATTTTCTTACATGCAACACAGCACGGTAAGAGTAAGCTGCAGAGACCGCAGCAGCAGCCCACAGAGAGGTGCGGAGGACGGTTACCAGCCTCAGCTCTGCACGGCTGCCTGGAAGAAATCCAAACTACATCCAACCCCGCGTTTCCTGTCCGAGCTGTGTTCAACACTCTGCAGGAGAAAACAAGTCTGCAGGATTCTACACCCTCAGGTGAGACTGAGCTCTGAATGTGCTTTTATTCCATTCATACATAACTATGTAAAACAGATTGTGGTGTTCCCCAAGGTTCAATGTTCGGTCCTCCTCTGTTTTTATGCCGCAGAAGATCCAGCCTGTACTTATACAGCACTTTTCTAGTATTTTGTGCTTTTTGTTCCACAGACCGATACATTTCAAAATAAGAGCATACTGACTATAGTAATTTGATAATTTGATCTGATTAGTGGACATTTATCAGTATACATATCTATATGCTGATGACACATAGCTTTACATTGCTGCCTGTACTGATGACTCAGGGACATCACGTTAGCTTAATTAGGACAAAATCAAAGTTTTGGTGCTTGGTACTGAAGCTCAGAGAGAGCCAACACACAGACACTAATGTGCCTTTATTACCTGCAGGATTATTGTAACGCTCGACTTTCTGCTCTACAGTTACTCTAAAGCTCAGCTGCACGTCTGTCGACGAGGACCGGAAAGAAAGCACACATTACACCTGTTTAAACTCTCTGCAGTGACTACCTGTCTGCTTCAGAATCCATTTAAAGATCCTTTTATTGGTTTATGAAGCTCTTAATGGTTCCACCTATTCATCAGATTAGCTGTTTTATTTTATTGCATGTATGAAAGGTGAAATAAAGTCTGATTTATTGATCATGCCCGTCATGATGCCTCTCTCTCTCCTTTCCGAAGCAGAAAACTCCCTGAATCAAAGCTCCCAGCTCCAGAAGGAGAAGAGGAAACGGGGAAATGAAAGCTCTGAGAGGGTCTCCAAACGTCAGAGGTCTGAGGGAGCTGTCGGTACGGGTCAGTGTCACATATCAGCGCAGCGTGTCGAGGAAAGTATCGACCTGACGGCTGAGAGACGCAACAAACTGAGTTGCACTCGCAGACTGAGGCAGCAAAGTGAGAGTGAGAAGCTGGACATGCTCAATCATATGTTGATGATTGTTAGACGTCATTTTAAATCTCAGTTTTCTTCTGTCCAGATTCGAGTTTTGAGGATGTTCTCTGGACAGACAAATACAGTCCTCAACATTCAAGTGAAGTCGTCGGGAACTCAGCCTCTGTGAACAAACTGCAGAGGTGAGGTTTACATAACGTGCTCGCTCTTTTATTGGATTTAAAATCAGTGATTTCATTTCGTTCTTTTCTCTCTGGATTTCAGTTGGTTGAAGAAATGGAAAGAAAGAGCTGACAGTGATGATCAAAGACAAATGGAGGAAAGGAAACAAGAGGAAAACAGCAGTGGTATGAGCTGTCATCTGTCACACTTAACTTCTGCTCTTATATCTCAGCTCAGGGTCAGAATGTGGTTTCTGATGAGCCGTGACCGAACATTTATCACTGCGCCTGCTGATTTTTGGGTTTTATTTTAACGACACAGGATTTTCCATGTGTGGGATTCTTGGTTGGAAAAGTAATAATGATAATGATGATGTCCTCCCGTGCAGACTCATGGGACTGTGGAGACTTCCAGGGTGAGGCTGGGCCACAGGACGACAGAGAGGAGCCGCTGTGCAACACCGTGCTGCTTACGGGACCTCCAGGCGTGGGCAAGACTGCCGCGGTGTACGCCTGCTCGCAGGAGCTCGGCTTCAAGGTTGGACCCAAATCTTTGAATTCATCCATGTGAAACGTGAACGCAAAAATTGATTCTTGGCAGGGTGAAAACTCTCAGTATTAGCTCACTACTGCAACAACAAAACACATGAATACATACGTCAAACGTAAAAACAAAAACATATGGCTGCAAGCTTTGCACATGACGTGTCATATCAGACACACCAGATATGTCCAGCTGTCCATAGTTTAGTTTGGTGCTCAGTCTGCCTTCTCTTTCTCCAGAAGACTAAGGCGTTTAAGGTTATATGTTTTCTCTTTTTCGACACAGAAATATGTTCAGATAAGATACAAGAGAGACCGGGGATATTCAGTTGTTACAGCAGCTCACAGAACACGAGGTGGATGACAAAAATAAAACAGAAAAGTCAAAGATGTACTAGAAATGTAACAATAAATAAAGAGTCATATACACTATATGTGTAGCATCATATTAAAATGCTTATATAAAAGGAGATTTCACAAAGAATACAGCAGGAAATGATTGCACAGTGTTTGTAACACGTGTATTTATAGAACGCTATGTAACAGTCAAACTGAGCAGGTTAGTTATATTTCCATCTGTGCTCATGTAGTCATAAAAATCAACAACAACATTCATTCTAAATGTTAAAATTGATCTTTGAGTTTCACTCAGCTTTGACTGTAAATAATCATCATCACATTTAAATAAGAGGAATAATTCATGAATTTAATGTTTCTTTTCTATCGAAGGTGTTCGAGGTGAACTGCTCCTCACTGCGGTGCGGCCGTCATGTTCTGTCCCAGCTGAAGGAGGCTACCCAGTCCCACCTAGTGGAGATGCCGGGCAAAGACCTGCTGAGACCAGCTTACTTCAACAACTACAACATTAAAAGCTCCACCACTAAATCTGAGACTTTACCTGGTAGGATGTGGACGATGAAGACACTGACACCTGGAGCGAGGTTCGTGTTGTGTTTAAATGTTTATCTGGATGTATTTTTACAGGACAAACTGTCACCTCTACCTCAAAGAAGAGAGCGGCACAGAAATTTGGACACTCCGGTCGCAAAGGAAAAGCTCATCCAGCCACAGTCACTTTGGCCAGCTACTTTAAGACGAAGGCCAAAGCGGATCAGTTCCACTTCAGTGCCCCGTCGCCATCTGAAAAACCAGACGGCAAGACATCGAGCAGCTCATCGCCACGCTCTGATCAAACGACACCACAGAGCAAAAAGACAGCCACGTCACTCATTCTGTTTGAAGAGGTAAACCATTTGGCATCCCCACACTCTGAAACATATAATTTAACGGATACGAGACCGCACATGAGCCCAGTTTGGCTGATCCGTTTGCAAACTGTCTGCTCCCGCAGGTTGATGTCATCTTTGATGAGGACGTTGGTTTCCTCGCAGCCATCAAGACTTTCATGACAACCACCAAAAGGCCGGTCGTCCTGACCACCAATGGTAAGACGCACGCTGTAATTTTGAATAGAATAAGATTGGAAGACGTGCTGTGATTAATATTAAACGTCTTCCTTAGATCCATCATTCAGAGAGAGATTCAGCTGCAGCCTGGAGGAAATTATCTTCAAACCTCCATCAGCTGTAAGTCTTTATCTCTACGCATGCATGGTTCATGAGTTAGCTCACACTTTTAGAGAGTGAGTAAGAGTGACACAGATGTACTCCGTCTATTTCCGAGGTGGATGTCCGCACCTACCTGCAGCTGGTGGCTTTGGCTGAGAATGTGCGACTGGAGCTGGACGACGTCAGCGGCCTCCTCAGACTGTCCGGAGGTGATGTCAGACGCTGTCTGCTGCAGCTGCAGCTCTGGGTGCACAGCGGTGGAGGACGGCCAGAGGAGCTGAGTTGTGTACAGAGTAAGCCCCCGATATCGATGAATGGTTGTGGAGAACACCAACCTGATTATTCAGAGTGTTGTGAATTACTGATACCAGCACAGATCTGCAGGAACTTTCTTTATTTCCTCGTCTAGACTCGAGTGTTACTGAAAGAAGAGACTGTGTAGACCTCCAGCTTCCAGGCTGCACTGCTAGCATGCTCGGTCTCCACTCTGTGACCCAAAACCAACTGAAAAACCTACTAAAGGTAAAGTATTGAGATCTTCACCTCGTGTTTATGAACTCTGTCAACGTCATCTGTCATTATTTTCTTTTTTTAACTGTTCAGTGTCAGTTCTGGTCTGAAACGGACATGATGGACCTCCTGAGGCTGCTAGTTGAGAGCTGGAGACGAGGCGTGCCTCTTCTGTACTCCAACCTGGAGCTCCTTCTACCCATCGGGGCCAAGGGCACTTCAGTCCAACGCCTGGACAAGGGGACTTGTTCTGGGCTGCAGAGTGAGCAAATCCAGCAGCTGGATGGAAACGTCAGTCCAAAGGTGTCAGTCGACGACAGCAAACCTGTTAGGAAAGTCTCCAGGCTCAGCAGGAGGAGATATATCACAACGTCTGACACCTCGACCTCAAGTTCAAGAGACAAGACTGAACGAAACGCAGCCAAAGTGGCATCCGACTGTTTGGACGTCTTGACCGACTTCTTTGACCTCATGTCGTACCTCGATGCCACGATGCCGCCTGCAGAACCGTTTGTTTCAGGCTCGTGCAGACCTGAGGCGTTCGTTTGGACAGGAGCGGAGATAAAGGACGGCTTGTTGGATGAGATGAGTGAGGAGGAGGAGAAGGGCGGGAGTTGGAGCCAGGAGAGGCTGCTGGATATTCAGGCTGCTGTTGAGGGTTTGGGGTGTCACAGGTGCCTGTGGCGAGTATCTGAAGCGTGGACTGACGCCCAGAAATACAGACAGGACCTGGGAGATGCAGGGTGGGGGAGGCTGGTGGAGAGACTGACATTACCTGCGTCTTCCAAAACACAGAGCCTCAGCTTTAGTCTTCAACCTCTGTGTGCACCAAGGTGAGTCTGCTCTGCAACATGAATGTTGTATCATTATAAAGCAGAAAACATCAGTCTCTGTCATGTCTGTCCCCTCCAGCGTGTCCCAAAGGAGGTTCAAGCTGAGCAGGTCGGTGCTCAGCAGTGATTCCTTCAGCCTGCTGGGGAACAGACGAGCCGTCGCTGTCGACTACATGCCGGTCCTCCGTTACGTCTGTCGCTTTCAGAGACGACGACAGAAAGAGGAGCCAGTGAGGTGAGCCAGACACTGTAAGAAACCCGGTCACGTCAGCGTAGACAGTGATGAGTCAGTGTTTTAAGTTCTCATGATTTATCTCCCACATCAGGTGTCTGAACTACCTCAGCAGCTCGGGCCTCTCAAAGTCAACCCTTCGACTTCTGGCAGAAGATTTCTCGTAGAACCTCCACCCTCACTACGTCACTTTACTGCACTCAGTATTTGTAAGCTCAGTTGGTCGGTCGGTCCACAAAAATGTCGCCACGCTTTGGCAGCCACCCTAAGAGACTGAAATTCACCATGGAGGTCAAGTGTGTGTGTGTGTGTGTGTGTGTGTGTGTGTCTGTGTGTGTCTGTGTGTGTCAAGTGAACTGAAAGCACTTCACATGAGAAATCTGTTTTTATTTACACGTACGTCCAACCATGAAAAGTAAATAAAAAATTCTATTTTTGTAAATCACGTTCATCGTTTTTAAAGAATATAAAACACTTTGATCGTCCGGGTGCTGATGTGGGTCGACGGTGACATCGGTGCAGTTTATCCTCGAGTTATTGCTGTTACTTTATGCACGAGGTCAACACAGCAGCAACCTTCAGCATCCAGAAAAAAACATATTAGTGTGTTTGATGTGACATAACCGACCACCAAATCTGTTCACGGGTAAACATCTGATGAATGTGAATCAGGATGTCGCTCAGGCTTGTTTTAGTGGATAAAGCTGGTCGCGGTATGAGGTCGGTCCACGTGTTGGCTAACTGGAAGATTCACTGAGGAGCTCGTAAAAAGCCACCGCCTGCAGCAGAGCGTCGCAGAGCTCCTCGCCTCCTCGCCTGCTGCCCATCTGGAAAGAATTCCTGTACTTCACCAGCAGCTCAGGGGGGAAGTTTATCCTGGGAAGCTTCTGCGTCACCGACTCGGTCATCAGCTGTCGGACCGCCTGCGCCCCGCTGGTCCGCGACTCGCCCACCATGAGTCCAAAGTGACGTCCCACGGCGGTACGCATCATGTTCAAAACCCTGCACAGGAAAGGAGGGAAGTCAGGAACCTTCAGCACATTTCAAAATAAATGTTGACGTGTGTTTGTCTTTTTCAAACCTGGGAGGAATGTTGGACTCGGGTGACGAGTTTCTCGGCTCGAGCAGAGCGAACAGCATGGCCTCCACGGTCCTCATGTGGGCCATGACCGGGAACAGAGCCGTGTTCTGGACCGAGATGGAGGATTTCTCTATTATGTAGAAGTCGGCTGACGGGAGGAGTTCGACAACAACGGAGACCTGACGGAGAAACAAAGAATCAAACACTGCAGGTTAGATTCTGTACGCTCAGTTCCACCCAAATATCAAGAATGATTCAACAAATCACTGTATGAAACGTGAATAACAACATTGGCTCTGGTGATCACACTCACATCATTCAAGTAAGCAGAAGCCATGTAAGTCCCCCTCAAGAAATTTGGACATTCCATCTGTTGCCAGTCCAGTACGGTCATCCCGCGGTCCACGTGAGTCCAGGCGATTTTATTAGTTCCACATACGAGTGACACGATGGAGCTGGCATCCTGAGGAAACAAATCCAGAATCATGACAATCATTACTCTGAATGTGGAGTCAAAGGTCAGCTACAACAACTACAACTACAGGCTGCATCTCTCTGCTTCTTCATGCATTGATTTTAATGGTTGTTTTTTAGCTAAATGTTTCAGACCGGAGCAGAAATGTGAAGCTGAGCAAGTGTCCCTGTCAGCCAGGGTGGATGTCCTAACCTCCAACCAGGACCTGTCGACCTCTGGCCTGATGAACTTGGCCAGCTGAATCCTCACTTTCCTCTCCTTCTTAACCGGGTTGAGGATAGAGTTGAAGACCGTCACTGCGCTTTTGTGCTTCAGCAGCGGCACGTTCACCACGCTCTCCAGAGTCTTAAAGGGTCCATTCTTAGTCCTGTACTCCACAATGTTGAGAGACTTGCGTCCTCTCAGGAGCTTGACGACGGCCAGCTCAGCCAGCGTTGCGGTGTTGAGCAACTGAAGGATGGCGTCTCGCTGCTCGGAGGTGTAGCACGCGTCCAGCGGCCTGCTGTCGTCTTTGCAGGGCGCGGAGATGGAGGTCAGGGTGGTGTCCAGGGTCTCGAATCCTGCCACGGGAACCCGGCTCCGCCAGCAACATGTGCACTGGCGGCGGAATAAGCCAGACTGTCCTGCATACTGACCTGCAGGAAATACAAGAGGAAGCTCGTGCTTAGATACAATAATCAGAACCGACTTCTGGAGAGTGATCGTGTTATCAGAATCAGTTTTATTGGACAGATCTGTGTTGACATATGACTCCAGTTTCATGGTAAATACGCTGTACTTATATACGAGTATATATAGCTCCTTTCCTCATTCACACACATTCATACACTGACGGCATTAGCTGGAGGAGCTGCTGGTCATCTGATTAGTGGACGACCCGCTCTACCTCCTGAGCCACAGCCGGCCCACATGTTGTACTTTCAATGTACACACAAGACAACAAGCTGACACGGTAAACATTGAACTGCTATGTACAGATATAATATATCTGTCTATATATAGAAACACCCAGAACATATGTCGACAGAATAAGACAGTAAGGTTGCTTTATGTAGATATGACAGTATATATACAGTATGAGCAGCATGAGTAGATTGTGTATGAGTGATTATATTTATGTTTTAAATAAACAAAAACAGAAATATACATATAAATAGAAGGAAAATATAAAATGATTCATAAGCAGTATGTAGAAATATGTGCAATATACTACTATACACAAACACAAAGTATAATTAAGAGTATTAGTTGAAGTGCACGTTATAAATGCAGCATTAATGTTAGTAAACAAAAAGATTTAAATTATGAATAAATCTGGCTGTAGCTTCAAACTAACTCCACTTAGTTTTCTGATATTAAACACCTTTAATATTAAATTATAACACACACACTAAAACACACGAGCAGAGAGCTTCTCATGTAGGTCACTGTGAGCTACAGAAAGAGGCCAAAAGTCTGCGGACAGCCACTGAACATCACGTTGACCTGTAACACCCGTTTAACGGTAAGTTAGCATTTAGAGCTAGCTGGGTTAGCCTAACGTTGCTAATTCAAACAGACCAACGAAGAAGAAACTCACTCCTCTGGACCACCGACGACACGAACCGTCTGAAGAACCACATGTTTGTTTTTATGTTAAATAATAATAATTAAAATAATTCAACTTTCAGCTCCGACATGTTACCGGTAACACTGCGCTGACTGCTGGTTGTTGTCCGACAGTTTTTAATGGCCGGCGTGAAACAACAAACGACACTTTGATTAGTTCCGGAGAGCTGCTGTTGCTTCTTCTTCTTCTTACAGGCGATCAAAGGTGTACAGCGCCACCTACTGCACGGCAGTGTACAGTCAGTGCACTAATTCACTGGTTCCCAAAACGGGGGTCGGGATCAAATGTGTTTAATTGATATAGATTAAACTACGCAACCACTTATGTTTCACATTTTCTTCTCCTCTACCAGCTAAAATATGAGAATGAAACACTGAGGGGGGGCCAGTCTGCTGCATGATAAATACTTTTAATACTTGAAGTCAGTTTTGCTGGTACATGCTCATGTAATATTCTGAACACAGGCTGTGTTTGCACGGCGGTGTTGCCATGTTTACTTCAAAGTTTGAATATTTCTACCACTCCTCCAGCCTGCAGCTGTAAAGTGTGCATAAATGTGAATCAACACCTCTAAAACGAAAACGAAAGAAAAATCAAGTACTAGAAGATATAAATATAAATATAGATATAAATATAGATATAAATATAAATATTTGTACGATATGTTTGTGCAGGAGTAAAGCTTGCAAGATATTCTATAAAACGTATGTGTGTTCCAAAAGATGTTGTCAAAAGGTTTGTATTAATGTAATGCATAGGGTTAGTAGACCATCAGGCCAGAGGGGAGTGTCCCAAATAGTTTGTGTCGAGGGTGAAAACAGTCTTACCCGCATGCCTCAGAGTCCTGGAGGAGTGCAGGACCTGAAGAGATGGTAGACTGCAGCCAATCACCTTCTCAGCAGACTGAATGATCCGCTGCAGTCTGACCTCGGTGGCAGACGGTGATGGAGGAGATGAGGATGGACTCAAGGATGAAGGTAATATCACTGATGAGTTAGTATCTCCATAGAAACATTGTTGCTGCAACACAAAGGCACTATTTCGTGTCAGTTCTCTTTGTTACTCGCATGATTTTCTTTTTATAAATAATGTTTGAGCCTGAGAATTAAAAACTTCACTGCTGATGAGCAATGACTGCTTCATGATGTCACGTCTACCCTGCATTTTGATTAATTGACAAAATCTGTTTAAATGAATCAAACTTTATTGACACCAGACTGACTCGCTCTGTACAAATCTGTCATGCTGATACTGTAACTCAATCAACCTTTTTCAGTGACGTCGGTTTCACTTCCTTTCTCTGTTATTTCTGGACCTCAGCGTTTGTGTGCAGAACAATAAACTTCATGATGCCGTGCTGGTAAGAGGAAATGCACGGCCGCTGGTCACTGAGAAGAAATCAAGTTTTTCAACCTGCCACAGAGCTCTGTAACCGTTCAGTGTGTGGACGAGTCAACATGGAGTTAATACCTGTACGTGGCTCTTCTGCTGGGACTCAGCTGTCAGTCTGACTGACCGACACAAACCACCTTCACTGATGGCCAGCCTGGAAAGAAATAACAAACTGCTGTTCGAATTGGTGCGACAGCCGGGCAACAACTCGTGTGCTGACTGTGGAGCTCCTGGTGAGTACACTGAAGATCCAGAGCCACAACACACATGATGTCTTCATTAAAGTGTTAAAGAAAGGTGAACAGAGAGCTGTGTGACGTTGAATTATCTCTAAAGTAATATGTCACATTTCTATGACTGCTTTGATAAGGGGAAGTGGTGGCTGCTGTATATTCTGTGGTGTGACCTCACTGTTCCTCCTATAACAATCTGTTGACAGTTCATCCGTGTGAGCGACACACACATTGACTTAAATCACACTGACTCTTTAATGTACACTGATTTTTTAGCTCACATTCGCCTCCCAGAAGAAGCTCTCACTTCACTTCATTGTGCTCTGTATTTTGCTGCCCACTCATCTCGAGTGTGTGCTGTGTTTTTAGTTCCCTCTCGTGTGTTTTCACTCACAGATCCTGACTGGGCCTCGTACACTCTCGGTATCTTCGTGTGCCTGAACTGTTCGGGGATGCATCGTAATCTGCCCACTGTCAGCAGAGTGAAATCCATACGTCTGGATCGCTGGGAGGATTCACTGGTCGAGGTATATGTTACATGTTTATAGTCGCACATACAGATGGGGTGACAAATTAAAGGGAGATGTGGAGATGCTTCCACACAGGTGCACTGCATAGTCCAGTTATATAAATAAACATTAATCATGTTTCAGTGACTGAATCTGCATCCAGACATCAGTAAATAAGAGTCAGGAATCGTAGTCGTCAGCTCACATTAGGGCAAATCTTCCTCGGGCGACTGAGAACGTTGATGCAGGACGTGATCAGACTGTCAGAGAGAACAGTCCATCCACAATCACAGAGAGAGGCTGCAGAGCATAAAGCCCGCATTACAAAGATGAACGCACATTTGAGAGTCCAGTGGTGTGAAAATCATCGGCTCTGGTCTACACAGATGTGGAACAAAGTGATCAGCTCTGGTGAGTCATGAGAACAGTACAGGTCTGAAAGTCTGACTCTGTTATGCTGTGGTTAAGTGAGTCCAACAATCAATACAAAGATGTTCTGATTGACCATCTTCATCCTGTGATGAAACATTCCCATCCTGATAGGACGGCTCTCTTCCAGGCCTGACAATGACGTGAATCAGATGCTTTGGCCTTCACAGTCACCACCTCTCAACCCGACTGAACACCTACGTGTGAGGCAGTGCTCTCCACCATCATCCAAACACCAAATGAGTGAACAGAGTTCAGACTTGGCCCGACACTTTATTAATCTTATCTTTTAATTCATCACCCCTCCGTATGTATGCACACATATTTGGCAGCGTTGACGGCTGCCATCCTTCCTCTTTTTCTATTAATTATTATTCTTCACACTCGCCTTTTTAGCATGACCTCATGAGTGTGAACTATCACCATGCATTTCACAGCACATATCATATGAACATGTCACAGAAAGAAACTTGTTTAACATGTTTGTCTGTCTTTGGATAACTTTAGTTTTACCAAGTCTTGATTGATTAGACCTCCTCTGCAGTACGGGGATGTACAAAGTGAATATTAACTTTTGGATGTGGCACACCTTTTTTTTGCAGTTCATGCGTGAGACAGGAAACTCTGCAGCCAAAGCCATTTATGAGAAGTGTGTTCCCGCCTTCTTCTACCAGCCCCAGCAGAAAGACTGCGTGTGAGTCACCGTCAACACATTCACCTCGTTAGTGTCGTCGCCATGGTGGCGAAACAACAGATGTGTTTAGTGAATGGGAGCGGACAGTTACAGAAAGAGGAACACTGACAGTTTGTAGGTACAGAGGTGGAGCTACTACAGACTGTATGAATTAGACTCATTCATCAATAACAGGTTGACACTTTATTCATACAGCACCTTCAAAAACACAGTTTATATAAAGCAGAGCACATAAACAATAGATTTTTAACAGTTTACAGTCCTGATCTCCTCTTCACGTCAGTCCACAGTCTCAGAGACTGAAGTCTCTGTCACCTTGGATCAAGGAAACAACCAAGAGCGTCGCGTTCGAGGCTCTCAGGACGTGAGAAGGGACATAAGACATAAATGATCTGCTAATAACTCGGGACGAGGCCTCTCAGAGCTTCATAAGTAATCAATTAAATCTTAAAATCAAGCAACAGGTAGTCAGTGTGAGGAAGCCAGGATCCATGTGCAACAATTCCATTATTATTATTGTTGTTGTTTATTATTATAGATGCATCAATATTTACTTCAAAGCACGTTCAATGATAACTGATGACACTGCATGTGTTCTTACTACAGTTGGTTTAAATGTGTGTGTACACCCTTAAAAATAAAAGTTCGAGTTAGATCCTGAAGCGGTTCTTCCTGGTGATGCCAGAGAGGAACTTCTCACCTTTTGATTCCTCAAAGAACATTTCTAGTAACATTAATTATCACGCTCTTAAAAGAACTTTTTTGCAGTCAGAAGGTTTATTTAAAGGTTCAAACTGTCACTTTGTTGTTTAAAGTTTGATCCAAACCAGGTCAGATTGCAAAAATATAAAAAGGTTCTCCAGAACTTTTCAAGAACCGGTTCTTCTTATAGTGTAGGTGAGTGTTATAAGGCCGTCAGTCAACCTGTAGTTTATAACTATATTAGCATCCATAAGACACTTGAAGTTATAAATGAATATGAGTCACATCTATAATGTTTTATGAGTGTTAGTGCAGCAGAGAGCATCATGTGTGTTTGAGTGTGAATGCGTTATAATTCACCCCAAAACGCAATATATAATTTATTTATTGAATACAGGCTGATAATACATGTGTAAAACATGTGTTCATACTTTTCATATTCTATTTTAGTATATTTTATAATGTACCTGAAACTTGAAACTTGAAACTTGAAGTGGGACTATATAAAGGTCTAAATATGGTCGACCTTTGCATCTGTTAGTTTCTAAATGTTTCTGGTCCAGTCAGTTTGAATTACTGAGTACTGGTGTGTTGCTGAATTAACCAGGATTCTGTAAAGAGTGTTTCACTTTGTCTGCAGTGTTCTTAAAGATCAGTGGATCCGTGCAAAGTACGAACGAAGAGAATTCACAGGAGAAAACAGCTACTTTCAGCAGGCGTACAGCTCAGGTAAGTATCCTTCATATCTTCTTCTTCTTTATCTTGATGAGCTCCATCTCTTTTATTTATTTATGTGCTGTATTTATCTCAGACCTGTTTGAGTCAACGCTTTGGAAGAAGGGCAAAGACAACAAGCAGTTTCTCAAGAGGATCTTCCTGCTGTCTCGGAAAGACTTCACCCTGCGATACTTCATTAAAGAGGATGTGAGTACTTCTGTTGCAATTTATTTTAGTGTGCAGCGCAGATTTCTCTGCATTCACGGGTCGAGCACGAATACATTTTTGTTTCCTTCCTCAATCCACTGCTCAAAAAACAAGTCCAAAGTTCCCAAAGCTGTCATCTCCATGAAGGACCTGAATGCAGTTTTCCAGCCAGAGAAGATCAGTCATACTAACGGTCTGCAGATCTCCTACCTGCATGGCGAACGGATGAGGAATCTGTTTGTATATCACGAGAATGGACAGGTGAGCTCAGTTAATAGATAATAGTTAGATCTGTATGTATGAAGCTGTTGTGTGTACTCTCCTCATACACTCTCCTCTATCTGATGCCTCGTAGGTGATTGTAGCCTTGTTCAACGCCATCCGGGCGACTCGCTTGGCGTACCTCCAGAAGAAACATCCCACTCTTCGAGATAATGACGTGAGACGCTTGGCTCAGATGAACTGTGAAAATGAACGTGTGAAACTGCAGATTCTTGATCACTTAACAGCACCACCTGTCTGTCTTTACACAGTTAATACCTCAGATAACAAGACATTGCCTGAAGGAGGGTTACATGGAGAAAACTGGCCCAACGGTCTGTCAACTATCTGAATTTATTACAAAGATGAATTGGATTTATTTACCTTTGATATATTTTATAGATGTAATTAATTGTTTTCTTTATCTTTATCTACGTCTTCTTGTCTGTGGATGTTTTCAGCAACGGGAGCCGTTCAAGAAGAGGTGGTTCACCCTGTGCTCCATGAACAGGAAGCTGCTGTATTTTAAAACTCCTCTGGTAATGACACAGTGACACAGTGTGTGTGAAAAGTGGCTAAATACACCGTAAAACATTATATATATATATTTATATATGTGATATTAACCAATAATTCACTCAGATATTAAAAGAAATATACAAAGATCATACATTCAAACAAATCACATTCATTTGGAAGTGGACAACATTTCCAGGTTTGCATCAAATTCTGATATTTGCTTGATATAAAACAATATACAATATATAATTCAGTGAATTACAGTTTAATTTTATGTTTAAAGAAGTTTTTGGTGCAGCCCCGATCCGAGAGAACATGTCAGATGAAAAAGCAGAAATACTCTGGGGAAGAAGCTGAGCTCAGTGCATCATTGGAAGTCCCCCCCAACAGTCTAGGCCTATAGCAGCATAACTAACGGATGGTTCAGGACTCACCTGAGCTTGATAACTGCTTGTTTATATAGTCGGGAGCGAGTTGTTAAAGTTAAAGTGGTGCCTTTTCTTTGTTTTTCCACCGTTAGGATGCCACAGAGCTCGGTGCTGCCTTCATCGGCACAGAGAGCCACGGATACTCTGTGTCAGAGAGCAGCCGGAGCTCAAGGGGAGGCCGGTGGCACTGCGGCATCACGCTGCAGACTCCGGACAGGCAGTTTGTGTTCATGTGTGAGCAGGAGCAGGACCAGGTGGAGTGGCTGGAGGCCCTCAGGAAGGTCATCTCTCAACCCATGACCCCAGAGGACTACGCTAGTAAGATAGCATTGTTACACCTCATCAGATGCATAACACATGAAGTGAATACACACTCCTAACTTTTATGTTCTTTCATAGATGAGGCCAACTTGGCGAGAGGGAAATGACTGGAACACTTGGACCTGCTGGTTTGTAGATCAGGATGCAAAAACAGACTGAACGCATCACTTCTAAAAGATGTTCCTGAACAGGTCAGCCGGATTTAACGAACTCTGTTTACTGCTGAGAGATGGTGGACTACAAAGTGACACCGCAGAGAAGAGTGTTGATTCTTTATCTTTTCAAAGATATTATGAATACATCTAACAAATATTGTATTTATTAATAATAAGGATTTTATGTATAATTTGCATTTTTTTTGTTACTTTGTGTTTTTATTTTGATGTGTATTATCTGTTTAACTCATTTTGCACATTTTGAAAAAATTAGGTTAATTTTTCTCACTGTTTCATTTTAGCTGTCTTCTGAGAAACACTTTTAATAAAACTAATATACGACTGACTGCTTTAAATATTTGTTTATGTTATGTTATGTTATGATATGTTATGTTATGTTATTTTTATGTTATGTTATGTTACGTTATGTTTATGTTATTTTTATGTTATGTTATGTTTATGTTATGTTATGTTATTTTTATGTTATGTTATGTTATGTTATATTATGTTTATGTTATGTTATGATATGTTGAACTACTTGTAATTTACTTTTCACTGGTAAATATTGTATTTTCACTCCACTTCATTAATCTGACAGCTCTTGTTACTTCTCAGATTGAAACTTTAGTTTCTAAAGTTACCAAAGAGGAACATATCTGAGTAAATATGGTAATATAATTTCTCCTTTACTTAAATAAAATATCAAATATTTTCTTCTCTTTATTTATTATAAAAAATATTACTTACATGTACCAAAAGAGTAAGAGTATAGTATTAATTATAACATTTATTCAATCCGACATTCTCCAAAACAAAAGTTAGATTATAATATTTAAACATTTTATTTTTATTTTATTTTGTAAGTTTCCGTCTTTGGTTCCTTCCGTGTGGCGCGTGTTGACAAGCAATGACAGGCGCTGTAAAGATGGTTAAAAAAACAAAAACAAACAAGAGGTCTCACTCTCAGTCATTCTCCTGGTACCAGAAATCACATCAAACTAATCAAAAAGGACTACAAAAACGACCAGTTATTCATCAGTTATCCGCTATCTTTTGTTTAATACACGATCTTTGCTCGCCCTCTCGGAGAGGGGCGTGGCGGGAAACAAGTTAGCCAGCGGCCGCTAACTCTGCTGTGGTAACCGTCAGGTGTGTGTGTGTAGATTAGAGCAGCGGCGGCAGCAGCACGGTGACACACCGAGCCTGACAGGTGAATATCACTCTAAATAAACACCTTGTTAATATCCCGGATATCTAACGGCTTGTCCTGATATCTAACGGTGTGTACCGTGTGTTCAGAACCAGCCTGACTGAACCGGAGCTGAAATGCGAACGTAGCCGTTAGCAAGCGAGCCAGGCCGAGCAGAGCCGGGCCGGGCCGGGCTGAGTCCTTCATTTTCAGACGGAGGCATAAATGTTCGACACGTTCCGGTTTACCGAGTCTGTCGACGCCGGAGAAGATGCGCAAGGACGTGAGGATATTACTGGTGGGAGAGCGTAAGTAAAGCTGCCATGTAGTGGTTAATGTTGGTGTGATGCTGACAGCCACAGCACAGCCTCATGATGGAGTCTGTGATGACACTGAACACATAAAGATGTCCTCTCAGTCCATGTTGTTGGACTATAAGAAGAAAACACAGTGTCCCACTGACATCACTGCAGTCTGCAGAGAGACACTTTATAGTTGAATATGTGTTTTTCTGTGGGCATTGAATTCCTGGAATATCCTGGAATTTAGGGAAGTGAACTCCAGACATGTGGAGGATTTTTATTTTCCACTGTGGGTTCATCTTCTTATGTATATTTGTATAGGTTGAACTATATGTTCTTCCTCCTTAGAGTTTATTCTATTTATATACTGTCGTCACCAAATCTTTCCCTCATGCCTGCATATAGTGTGTGCCTGTTCTGTGTTGTTATCTATCTATCTATCTATCTATCTATCTATCTATCTATCTATCTATCTATCTATCTATCTATCTATCTATCTCCACATGAAGTCCAGAGGTTAGGGTTGGTTTTTATTAGGTTGTTTTAAGGTTATTTACTTAAAGTCAGTGTAAAGTCAATTCTGAGATTTCTTTCCAAACACATTAAATATGTTGTAAAATAGCTGAAATGCTGAAAACACGTGAAAAGACTTTGATACGATATATTACTGAAATGTGGAGTTAGAGGTTCAAACAGTTTTTCACCAGTTTTCAGTCTCAGGATTTTTGTGGGCGGTCCTTAAAGGGTGGCTCGATGACACGCTGAGGCCACCCTGAGCCACAACAGTATAAAAGCCGCTAGCAGCTTTCATGCAAACATACAGAGCAAAATTAAATCTAAAAATATACAGAATTTAGCATAAATAAATAAAAGCCAATTAAAAAAATAAAGACGTGGGATTAAAACCAGTGACCAATGTGACAAGAGCAGCAATAAAAACAATCAAATGTTACATGAAAGTCCATTAAATTAAATGAATGAACACAGCTCTGCAGTAAATGACGAGACACCTTAAATAAAAGATCTTTAAAAAATGTCTGCAGAGGTCAGAGAGAGTCCGTGATTCAGATGATCTGAGAGACCTGCTGAGTACAGATGTAAGAGGCATACCTGAGAGAGAAGCTGCTGTTCAAGGATTTAAAAACTAATTCAAGGATCTTCAATTCTAAAAAGAGACGTAGTGACTTTAAACTACAGAAAGTTTGTAGTTTATTGAAGGTCTCTGGCTCAGGAGTAGAAAGTCATGGAGAAGGCCGAAATATATAATATAATATATAATATAATAATACAGCTGAAATAATAATATGAGTTGTAATGAGTGTGTGCTGAAGAGTCAGTTTGTGCTCTCCATCGACAGCCAAGGTGGGGAAGACGTCTCTCATCATGTCCCTGGTCAGCGAGGAGTTCCCAGACGTGGTACGGAAACATCATCATTCTGTCAGATGATCTTCATGGCTGCTTTGAGTTTGACATTGGTTGACTGCTGCCCTGCTCTTGTGTTCATCTCCAGGTTCCTTACCGAGCTGAGGAAATCACCATACCTGCAGACGTCACACCGGAGAGAGTCCCCACACACATTGTGGACTATTCAGGTGCGTTAAGGCTGTGACTGTCTCTTTGTTTGACTTTGCAGCGCAGGGTGACGCTTATTTTGTCTTTGTCCTGCAGACGCAGAGCAGACGGACGAGCAGTTGTTTCAGGAGATCTCCAAGGTCAGTCGGCTCATTCTGCTTCTCTGTTAACTTCAGAGTGAAGTGCTGAGTTCAGGTAAACGCCTAATGGACTGTCCGTGTCCGTCTGTCTGTCTCATAGGCAAATGTGATTTGCATTGTCTACGCTGTTAACAACAAGAAGTCGATAGAAAAGGTGAGTTCCATCTGCTGCGAAGATTTCCATAATTTGTTTTTATGCTGTAGCAGTTAAACAGGATAACTCATAAGACTGTCAGAGTGTGATGGATTAGGATGTGTCTCTGAATATAGTGATGATCTTTTGTCTTTCTTCAGGTGACCAGCCACTGGATCCCTCTCATCACGGAGAACACAGACAAGGACAGCAGGTGTGAACTTAAAAATAGTTTTTCTTTGTCAGCTCACATTTGGACAGTGAAATATGAGGTGAAGGAGACGAGGGTTCCTGTTTCTCCATTTATCTGTGAGCATGTCACAACATGGACGGCTTCTAACCAAGCGGCAACCTCTGTGAAGTCACGGAGACTACGTCCAGGTTTTAGACAGTCTGTGGGGACGTCACGGAGACTACGTCCAGGTTTTAGACAGTCTGTGGGGACGTCACGGAGACTACGTCCAGGTTTTAGACAGTCTGTGGGGACGTCACGGAGACTACGTCCAGGTTTTAGACAGTCTGTGGGGACGTCACGGAGACTACGTCCAGGTTTTAGACAGTCTGCGGGGACGTCACGGAGACTACGTCCAGGTTTTAGACAGTCTGCGGGGACGTCACGGAGACTACGTCCAGGTTTTAGACAGTCTGCGGGGACGTCACGGAGACTACGTCCAGGTTTTAGACAGTCTGTGGGGACGTCACGGAGACTACGTCCAGGTTTTAGACAGTCTGAGGGGACGTCACGGAGACTACGTCCAGGTTTTAGACAGTCTGTGGGGACGTCACGGAGACTACGTCCAGGTTTTAGACAGTCTGTGGGGACGTCACGGAGACTACGTCCAGGTTTTAGACAGTCTGCGGGGACGTCACGGAGACTACGCCTAGGTTTTAGACAGTCTGTGCTCCTAATGCGATGAACTCAGTGGAGGAATGTTTCTACGAGGTCTGAAGTGATGAGCGATGGTCACAGGGTGGAAAATGTCTCACAGACGCTTCTCTTCACTTCACATGAGCCGTTTTGTGTCCTCACCATGAAATGAGTCACTGCTTTTCTGGGCGGGAAAATACTAAAACACATGAAAAAAAAGTACCGTTGAATAACACTAATACACTTTGAGTTACATTAATGTTAAAACACTGCTCTGTGTGTGTCTTTGATCGCCCAGGGTTCCTCTCATCCTGGTGGGGAACAAGTCAGACCTGGTGGAGCACAGCAGCATGGAGACCATACTGCCCATCATGAACCAGTACAGTGAGATAGAGACCTGTGTTGAGGTGAGAGAGTTGTTTTCAGACATACTTCCACGTTCCAGTAATGCAATAGCAGTGCAATCGATCCTCATGACCTGTTGACACACACGTGTGTCAGTTTGCTGTTATCAGTCATGTGAAACCGTTAAAGTCTGCAGCCTCCAGATAATCATGTCAATAACACTGACTGTTGTCTTCCATACATTAACCTGTCGTCCTCCTCGCGTGTTACCCTTTAACACAGAATACTATCTCCTAACACGTTAATTAGACCAGGCACGTCGCTCAGACAGATCCTCTGTGTTAATACCCTGTCTGCTCCTGACTTAGATCACACACACACACACACACATACATATACAGTATATATAGACATATACACACACACACACATATACAGTATATATAGACATATACACACACACACACATATACAGTATATATAGACATATACACACACACAGGAAGGTGAACAGGTACTGTTAGTATCAGACATTATGGTTGTTTAGAGGCTGCAGTAAAACCAGTAACCAAACGTCCTTTTTCTTGTTGTTTACAGTGTTCAGCAAAGAACCTGAAGAACATTTCAGAGCTGTTTTACTACGCCCAAAAGGCAGTTCTGCACCCCACAGGTCCCCTCTACTGTCCAGAGAAGAAAGACGTAAGAGCTCAAATATACTGTGTGCAGTCTGCACCGCTGTGTTTGTGTCTCAGTGGCCTGTATTTGTCTGATTGACTCTCTTTAAACTCTCAGATGAAGCCACTTTGTATAAAAGCCCTGACTCGAATCTTCAAAGTGTCCGACTTGGACAACGACGGGATTCTCAACGACAATGAGCTCAACTTCTTCCAGGTAAACTGATCGTAGCTGTTTACAAACCAAAAATACACTTTGCACAGGACCTTTGAGTTGTTTGAGTTGACAATGTTTTTGTGTGGCGGCTCGCAGCGGACCTGCTTCAACACCCCGCTCGAGCCTCAGGCGCTGGAGGATGTAAAAAATGTGGTGAGGAAGAATTTGAGTGACGGAGTGTGCGACAACGGGCTCTCTCTGAAAGGTCGGTGTTACAGACTTAGTCATAGTTCACTCAAATGTCAGAGTGTAAAACTTGAGTGGGAATAGAAGCACTGCAGACATCCACATAAATCCACATAAATGGAGAGAATTAATTGGAAAACTCTCATTAGTTTCTTTATTACACCTAAACAGCATGAAAGGTAACAAACATGCTGGAGGCAGTGTGAACGCACAGATGCAAATCATGCACATCGTCTGAAGTAAACTGTAATCTTCTGTACAGTTTTATGTTTCAACATTATATTTTAGTTTTACTTGTATGTGTAGAAACACAATAAAGTGATCAGAAAAAGAAAGATAGGTGTTAGGACCCAACTTAGGGAAGAGGAAGCAACATGAAACCAAATGTGTTTGGTAAAATCAAGTTATTTACTGCATGTATGATACAACAATACAACAAAGAAGAGTGACGTAGACTACAAGAGGAAGCCGCTGCTCAAACCAAAGAAGTAAACGTAACAAAACTCTTCAAAATAAGAGTCCTAACTTCCTAAAAAGAAATAAAAAACAGCTTCAAACTGAGTGATTTTAAACAGCGTGATCAGTATTTGATCTCTACCTGACCCAGTCCTCCAGGTAGTTAACAAGTATGAGTTAATTCAGTAATTAACATTCACAATCAGACCCAGCCTCTAAAACTTCAGTAACTTCGTCCTCCAAACTGAATCCGATCAGGATCCTCAAAGCATAAACATGAAGCTACACTAAAAGATTATTGCTGACTCTGTTTGCTTTCTTTCCTCTGCAGGCTTCCTCTTCCTTCACACGCTGTTCATCCAGCGAGGCCGTCATGAAACCACGTGGACCGTGCTGAGGAGGTTCGGATACGACGACGACTTGGAGTTAAATCAGGACTACCTCTTCCCTCCGTGAGTCTCCATCTTGAAGGTGTAGCGACAGCTGACTTAAACTTGTTGTTATATGAGATTCAGTGCTCGATGTAACCCTACAGTTATTATCAAGGGAGGATCAATACGTAGAATGAATATGCACCTTTCCTCAGCAGGATTACTGAGCCTAAGCGGACTGTAATATTTAATCTTCTTTAATCGCTGTAGTAATGTTTGTCTTGCGTGACGGTAACATTTATTTTACAATATTTCACTCTGTAGGTTGAAAGTTCCTCCAGACTGCACCACAGAGCTCAACCACAATGCCTACCTCTTCCTCCAGAGCGTCTTTGACAAACATGACAAGGTACAATCCTGCAAGTCCGGTTCTGTATTTACTTAGAGACTTTCCACTCTGGAGAGGCACGTTACGAGAAGCTGCTCAGTGCGGAGCACTGCACAACACCAAAGTACACTGCCAACGCTGACCACCTGCTGAGGCTTTAAGTTCCCGTCACTGAGGAGGGATTGACGGGAGAATTAGCCGCGAGGTTAATAATGAAAGTCAAAGGAGTGAAAGCGTCTGGTCGAGCCACGATCTGCTTTCTGTCGTAGAGATTAGTGTCAAACTGTGAATGTGTGCTTCGGTCATTTCCTCCTTTTCCTCATCGTGCCATATTTCACCACCTGTGTCCTGTGTCTCATCAGGACCGTGACTGTGCCTTGTCACCAGACGAGCTGAGCGACCTGTTCGATGTGTTTCCCTACATGCCGTGGGGCCCAGATGTCAATAACACAGTTTGCACTAATGACCAGGGATGGATCACCTACCAGGGATATCTCTCCCAGTGGACGTGAGTGCTTTATTAAGTTAAAGCCACTGTGTGTGTGTGTGTGTGTAGAACATTTCTGAGTTTGGCACCCTCTGGTGGTTTCAACGAAGAAGACACGAGGACGCAGAGCTGAGTGGACTGGAACGACAACCTAATGTCTAATTTCTCACCAAAAAGTATCAAACTTTTTATAAATCTGCCACTCCAAACCACAAATTAATTTTACATGGATTGCACTTTGGTGTTATCATTTCCAACCAAACTTCTTCTAATATAATAATGTTGAACTGCCATGTTTCTACAGTAGCCCAGGACAGACAAATTAAACACTCCAGACAGGACCCTTGTATTTTTAGTGTGTTTCGAGGGGGTTGCAGTCGTTCCTACACCATCAGATGTCTCCAAATCCGACACACACATCCTTTAACTCTTCAGTAGATATTTCCTGATTCATAAAATGTTATTTTATTTTGGAAAAGTTCTTGTTTGGCTGCTTTGTGTGAAGACAAACACTGATGCATGGAATGAAATGAAGGTTTCATAGAAAAAACTATGCCAAACTAACAATACCCGCCTGTCGTCATCACGGTCATTTAAAAGACGCTACAGTGACAAAAATTGCACAGATACTGCCGTTGTAAGTCTGTCTGAGTGGATATGAAAAAGGAAACACATGACCTCAGTCACATTAGCTTCTATATTTCATGACTCTGCTGTCTTTGGCTTCGTTTGTTCAGGTTGACAACGTATCTGGATGTGCAGCGATGCCTGGAGTATTTGGGTTACCTGGGTTACTCTATAATTGCTGAGCAGGAGTCCCAAGCAGCAGGAATTACAGGTGAGTGACATCATCATTATTATTATTTCCACATTCATATTTATATCCAAGGTCATTGTTCTTGTTGGGGAGTTTGTCACGCTGTCAGTGAATCAACAGTTCAGTCTGAGGCTGACTGCTTGCAGACGTGCTGTGTACAGCAGCGGTCTGACACTGATCCTCTGATGCTGTGTGTGTGGTTTCGTCCCCCCCTGCAGTGACCAGAGATAAGAAGATTGACCTGCAGAAGAAGCAAACGCAGCGCAGCGTCTTCCGCTGTAATGTCTTTGGAGACATTGGCAGCGGCAAGAGCGGCTTCCTCCAAGCCTTTCTGGGTCTTAACCTTGTGGTAAACAGGAAAATACACAGCATTAATGCCCACAAATGAGGTTTTACTCTTTCACTCAGCCACCACAAAAAGCATGATTTGCTCTTACATGATGTTTCTTCTCTCAGCGCCAAAAAACGATCAGAGAGGAACACCGATCCTACTACGCCATCAGCACTACGTACGTTTACGGCCAGGAGAAATACCTTCTCGTGAGTGTCAAACATGCCTCTAATATTACGTTTATTTTGCAGTTATGACCGTGTCTTTAAAGCTGATTTTCCAGTAATTAAAAGCAATAATCGTAACAACAAATATTATATTTTATTCTCTTCATATTTGTGAGGTTGTCAACTGGGAACCATCGCAGCCAGCCCAGCCTGACTGTGCTTACCTGGCTGTTTATATAAGCTCCTTATCACGTTCACCTAATGCTTTTGTCAAGCAAACAAAGGCATTAGCATAGCACTACTTATGTGCAAACACAGTAGGCTTTGCATGTGCTGTTCCAGTACATAACTGATACGTGGTCAGTGTTTGTAGTGTTTGTTTACTCACACCGCAGCTCGTCAGCTGAACTCCCTGCAGCTCTGTCCATCAGCTGACCACAGCGATACAGAGAAGATTTCTAACTATCAAACAGGACTAATGTTGAAACTGTGCAGTTTATCTCTCGGCTTATCTTTGTGCATTCGATGGTAGAGAGGTCGTAAGGTGATGTGCAGCGCAGCATGAGCAGAGAGGTGCGCTGGAAAGAAAACTTTGTTTTGTGTCTTATGTGAAGAGCAGCACCTGAACTGTCTGAGCTGTGTGAAGGCTACAGACAGTCCATTCTCTCCCATTCCCATCATTATTTACAGCATGAGAGCGAGTCTCAGTTCAAACCGGCCTCTCAGGTCAGAACGCTAAAATTGGAGAGTTGACAAGGTTAACAAGAAATATATATTGTTTTCTCAGAAAAATACTGTACCTTCAAAATAAACCAATTATTTGTACATCATTCAGTATTTATCTTAATAAGCTGTCATTTCGCCCACTCATACACCTCGTTAAAGGACGACTGTTGAGGCATCTTCCTCTTTAAGCACCAGCACAAGATGGCTTCCACAAAACAGGTTATAGTTTTGATTAAATATGTTAATTCCAGTGTTGAGTGATTCTTTATCAACTGATGCCGGAACTAACACTGTGTGAGAGAACAGCCATATTTCTGGCTCAGCAAATATGATGTTGGTTCTTCCTCACAGTTGTGTTTTTGTGTTTTGTTCCTCTCAGCTTCATGAAGTGTTCCCCGACTTCGACTACCTGTCTGACGCCGACCTGGCCTGCGACATCGTCTGCCTGGTCTACGATGTCAGCAACCCTTACTCCTTTGAATACTGCGCCAAAGTCTTCAAGGTAAAACAGCGTGTGCGTCATTCACGTCATATTAAAGTACTAAAAACATCTGAACCACGATCCATTCATGGCCCTCTCTCCTCGCCTCCTCAGCAATACTTCATGGACAGTAAAACTCCATGCATGATGATAGCAACCAAGTCGGACCTGCCGGAGGTCAAACAGATGTACGGCAGCAGTCCGCTGGAGTTCTGCAGGAGGCACAAGATGCCGCCTCCGCAGTCCTTCACGTGTAACACTGCAGCAGCACCCAGCAAAGACATCTACACCAAACTTACCACGATGGCCATGCACCCGTAAGTACAGAGAGACTCCATCCAGATAAAACATTAATATCCTACCTGACCAGCTCGCTTGTTTTAAGTGAGTCTGTATAAAGCTAACGTGCTTTTCTTTTCAGTAAACGTACCAGCTGATGAATCATTGTAGTACAAGTTGTCACCCACAAGAACAAACGTCTGTGCTGAGAGAAACTTTAACACAATCTGTAGTTTTATTTAAACGTCCTGCGAGGTCCATGGAGAATTGTGCCGGACAGTTGGTCGTGTAAATCCTCAGTTATGGATCATTTGAACATTTTTTTTGTCCTTGTTACGGCCTGAGATGATGAAGAAGCGTCACTCTTCACACTTTTGTTAATCTGCAGTTTAAATTCTGTATTTCCTGTACGCTGTGAGGTCACTTCCTCCTCAGTCCACCGTATCTTTTATAGTTTGCGGTTCAAAATCCAAACTGTAATCTCTGTGACTTCCCTCCGAGCCTCAGGACCAAACCGAGCCTCCCTGTGGGGATGTTCCTCCTCTCTGCGAGCGTCCGTATCAGACATGATGTACTTCAGTCTGCATTAATGCACTTCACTGCCCTCTGGACGTGTCGCACTCGGTGTTTTGTGTTGTGGATAAACGGGCTTCCCTGCTGAGCGGTAATGGTGATCTCTCCCAGAGGCTCACAGTCGACACACAGATCCTCTCTGCACATCACACAGTTACAGAAATACTCAGCAGAGCAGCCTTTACTTTATCACCAACTCCTGCTCGAGAAATAATCTCATTTGAGTTTGGTTTACTGGCGTCAAAATCTATTTTCAGTGTCTCTCATTGATTCTGGTGGTGGTCCACAAACTCTTCATGTCCTGGTGGCGGTATCATTAACTCTCTTTGTGTTTATTATGTGTAAACTGTACGTTGGTGTTTGTCTCTCCTCAGCCACGCCCGTCTGCGCTGCATGTGCACTTGTAACCGGTGCACCTTCTGCTTGTGTCAGAACTTCCTGAACTCTGAGCTGCTGCAGACGGTCAGAGCCAAACTCTACGCTGTTGTCCTCAGAAGGTCCTTTTTAATAAAAAACCTCTCAGATTCTCCGCCGTCATCACCCCAAGCTTGTCTCATTCATGTCTCCTCATGTTTTTATTTCTTTTTTAGATGTTTGTGTCTGCATCATCATTTCCCGCCACGTTTCCTCTTTCTTCTTGTGTCATGTTGTCTAAGAAACCACTCTGATCTCTTCATTTTCTCCCTGTGTTTTGCTTTCAGCATGTACTTTTCTATTTTCATCTCACTGTCATTCGCTTGGTGTCGTCTTCCTCGTTGTCTTCTCTGCTCATGTCAGTGCGCCTCAGCCGTCTCATCTTAACAGAGATGTCACAGCTAATTTCTGGTCTCGTCGTCTCGTGTCATAACTATAAATCCTGCATGTCCCTCATCTCTTAGGCTGCTTCAGCGTCTCCATATTTCTGTCTGTATTTACGTCTCTCCTCTCTGTTAACAGACATGTAAGCCAAGCAGACCTGAAGAACTCGACCTTCTGGCTGAGGGCGAGCGTCGGGGCCACGGTGTTCGCAGTGCTCGGCTTCGCCATGTACAGAGTGCTGCTCAAACCACGGTGAACCTCCCCGGGTCCAACCCTCTTCACACCCATGGTACACAGCATAGAGCAAATTTGGACCAGTCGCAACATTCGGCCTTTCCCACATTTAAGAATCAGTCATGGTTTTTGTAGCTTCATGAACCCAACTGTAAGAAAAGTATTTTGTTTTTGCGCTGGGAGAATCATGTGGAAGCTTAGCGTCACTTCATTCCACTGTAAAGAAAAAAAAAAAGTCTCGGAGATAAAAAGAGGAAAAAATATTTAATTTTGTACCAAAATCAATTATTTGCTTAATATGTTTATCTGCAAGTAATAATCTATATTTATATTGAGGGTAAGCTGCTGCTGAGTTACATATAGAGCTATTTTTTGGTTGTTTGCTGATCGAAATGAACGACTATGTGTAACAGGGATTGTGATGTGTGAGGTATGCAATAGCAGTGATGCTTTTATTAGCCAGAACAACATGTAAATAGTGTATATAACACAGTAGACTGTATGTTTGTTTGTCCGGTGTTGGATCATTCACGCTGACGACGGATGTCGGTTCGTCTCTCGAGGCCAAACGTTTGTGCGTCTGAGCAGGTCAGCGTTTGATCGGTGGATGTGTGGACGGCTCTGCTGCTCTCTCTCTCTCATGTCTTCCCATGTCAGTCAGCTCATGCGTGTGTGTGAAAATCTGCATTTTACAGCCGCTCGGTACATTTCGTGTTTGCATGCTTGAGAATTTCCGATCACATTCCAGTGTTTTGAGACTCAACAGGCCATCTTCTCCATCTCCACGTTCTCCTCGATAATCCAGGGATGTAGTGACGCTTATTGACAGGAGTGCTGAACAGAGTCGAGTTTGATAAACTCTCCTGATCACAGAAGATGCAATAATGTTGCCCCAGATGTTAATTTACATGCAACTGCTCGCCGCAGGGCTCAGTTTGATGTACTCACTCATCCCTGCCTTTCCAAACGTTTACAATAAATAAATCTGTCTATTACAGCTGGTCTGATGGATTCTTTACAGTTTGACTTCACTGCAGAGGACTGAGGCGGTGAAGGATTGTGTCAGTTATTTGTTACCATCACAGCTTCTTTATTGATCTGACGAGATGATCGGTTACATTGTGAGTTCAGATTGTGTGGAACAAGCATGTGAGAACAGGAGGACACAAGAGGGCAGCGTTTGCTCAAAACCAGTGAAAATCACCAGCGCTGTCATGGATAGGAAGGAAACAAGAGCTGCCATCAATTATCAATTATTTATCCAAGTGTTAAATAAACAGTTCAAATAACCAAACATGTAATTAATCCATAAAGTGGGAGCTACATACAGCTAAATTAAATCATGTTTGTATGTTTTAACACTGAAACTGAAGATTGTTCATGTGTTTTAGAGAAGTACCATCATGAGCTGTGAGAGGAGAGATGGAGCAGGCTGAGATCGAGTTGGCGCTGAGGAATATAATCACATTTCTTCTTCTTATTATTATTATTATTATTCCAGTACAGAACTAAGATGTCATCAACTCGACTCATAAAACCTGTTTCACTCTTCAACAAACATAAAAGCCTGAAGTGAAAGACACTTTATAAACTGCTCTCATCGAGCCGATCCTTCTGTGATGTAGCAGCACCTTCAGGTCGTCACAGTGGGTGTTTGGTGTTTTTATTTTTAACTTACGTAGATGATATTTTTAAATATTCAAAGCCGTTTTAATTCAGACTTAATGTAAAATAATTAGGGTACCTAACAGCTGACAGAGTGAGTTCATGATGGATGTGGCAGAGAGGATTGTCCTTGAATTTTCATGTCTTCCAGACCGACTAACCCCCCTCAAACTTTTTTTAAATCATGTTAAATCAAGTGGATGTTAAATTCTAAGAAAGTCTTCATTCAGACTGAATCTGAAGCTGGACTGTCTGCTGCAGCTGCTCTGTCAGGACATTTAAAGCACCGCTGCTTCTCTGATTAATGAGTATCTGTAATTATGTGAGACAGTCAGACACCATGCTGCACGAGAACTCCTATGTAACCATTCAAATGAAGTCAGTGCTGCTAAAGCCGACTTTAAAGTCATCTAAAGACATGAAGGTCTTTCTTTAGAGCAGTGAGTGCCTTCTATGGGTGCTTGTACCTGAACTTCTGCAGTTTTCATTGGGTAGCTAACACACAGTGTGCCAGCTGTAACCACCTGTTGTAACTGAGTGCATGAAATGAGCGAGCTGAAACAATTTCCAAAAGAGTGAACAGTTGAAATAGTGAACTAAAAGTGACCAAATGATCAAAACACCAGTTATCTCATGACACTTTCATATACGGCAGCTCTAGACTACTATAATCAAGCGTGTGAAGTGAAGCCACAAACTGCAGTTCCTCTTCTTGTCCACTTGAGGCTGGCTCCAGAAGTGAGTCAGTCTCCATAAGTCCCCATGTTAAAATGTCCAACTTCACAGCAGAAATAAACATGTTTACAGCCTGGTACAAAAAACAGTTTTGGTCTCTGTAGCTAATTTCCCCGTTCATGACAACTGTACTGAGGGTGAATTTATATACAACTCACCTGTTCAGATTATATTAAGGCTTAAAGTTATGCAGGATTAAGAGCGTGGACGCTTTGATTGACAGGTGGGTGTCGTTACAGGTGGCTTGTTTGAGCAACCAGGCGTCATTCAGGCACGTCTTTGCCGATTTTTAGATTAGCCAGGAGGCTGTCAGCGTTTATAATATTATTTCCAGAGACTCAACACTTCCCACCATGAGCAAACACTTAGCGACAGCAGCGAGGAAAAACTTCCTTTAAGAGGCAGAACCCGGATCACGGTGGACGGACGTCTGCTGCGATTAAAGGTAATGGATAAATAATTGAAATAGTTCAAATTAATGAATAAACATGAAAACTTGAAACAGGTTCATCAGTTAGCGGCTGTGGTGGTTTGGTGGGATCCTCTGGCTCAGGGAAGACTCGCTGCCTGCAAACAGCTGCCAAAAGAAAGCAGTACTCCCCAGCTGTTAATTTATACATGAGCTAAGTTCTCCCACATAGCAGGTGTTTCTCTCGCTGTATGTCTCCTCTCTCTTTCCTCTTTTTGTTCACACTCTTCCCTCCTCACCTCATCTCCCTCCATCATCTGCCTCTCTCTCTCTTACAGCTGGTGCGACTTGTGAAAGCAGCCACGTCAAAGCTTCTTTTGTCCAATTAGCTGCTTTTAATGGAAATTCCCCTCGGTGCCTGGAACTAAACGAGACAATGATTCCCCTCACTCCCTGGTAATGTGAAAGCTGGAATGTGATCTGTCCGTGGGAGATTGTGACATGGTTTATTTATAAAAGGAGTTATTTGTCTCTTAAATCATGACACAATAGATTCTGATAAAATGTGTTGCCACCTGTAAAACCTCCAGCACACGATGTGTTACTGTTCTTTTCTCTTCACACACAGCAGTTACACCCTGGATTGTGTTTCTAGTTTTCCAGGAGCAGTTGAGGATGATTAGTTAGTAGATTCAGGTCCCATAAACAGGATCAGTAAAAGGTTTGGACCTTCTCATGCAGGTTTTTAGGACAGGTGATCGTGGAGGTCAGGTCATGTGACGCAGCGCTCCATCGCTCCCCTTCTTGGCCCTGACAAAGCCTGGAGCCCACACCATCACACCTCCTCCTTCATGCTTCACGGTGGGAACCACACATGCAGATACCATCCGGTCTCTTCAGACCAAAGTCCAGACACTGGTCTAATGTCCATTCCTTGTGTTTCTCGTCTTCTTGTTGGTCTCCCTCAGTCGTGGTTTGTTTGCAGTCATTCAGACCATGAAGGTGTGATTCACAATGTGTCTGCTACTTGAACTCTGTGAAGCGTTTCTGTGAACTCTAATCTGAGCTGCTGTTAGAATTGTTGATTTGTGAGGCTGCTAACTGTGATGAACTTCTCCTCTGCAGCAGATGGTCCGCCAGCCGTTCTCCACGTTTCCTCCAACATTTCCATCTGACCTGTCTGTACATGTTTTCATCTAATCTAACAAAAATAAAAGGAAGGAGAAGGTGTGTCCAAACTTTTGACTGGTACTGTATGTTCATGCAAATGAGATAAACATTGCATCTGTTATGCAAATCCCAACAAGCTTTATGTCTTGAAGTCCTTATGCTCTGTTAATGAACGTGCAACAGATCAGAAATTCAGTTTTTGTGTGAGGTGAAGTCTGAATTCTGGGTGAGGCCACAATACGTTAATAACACCCTAAAGGTTATTTCCCATCCTACAAATACAGAATCTCGACATTTGGTTTAGCTGATCTCTGACAACAGATACAGAAAGACTCCTGAGACACCAACTTTAACCCAACACTGCTGTGTAGGAGTCGGGAAAAGACCCCTAGGGTTAAAAATATCAACTGGCCATATTGTTTCCATGGCAATGCTATCACATACCACACCTACACACTGCAGACCACACCGCCATCACCGCCAATCGCTCCTCATAAATGGCTTCCACCCGACTATTAGGTTTGTTTGATGTCTCTCGAGGTAATAGGTAGGTGTTTATCTGAAATGAGGCCCCGTCATTTGGGTGATTGTAGCAGCAGCAGCCAGCAGCAGACTCGGGGAGGGGGGCCAGTTTATATTCCCTAAAACAACCTGGAATTTACAACCGTGGACACTCCCTCCTCTGTGAGCCATTAGAGGGAGAAATTTATGAGTTTAAACATACTAACCACGATTGATTACGATTTATGACACGACATGAGAGTGTGTGAAGGAACCAAGCAAATATTCACAGCATACACAGAGATGTTTGAATGAATTTAAATGGACAAAACAGCACAAAAAGTAGGACGTGAACAAACGTGACTCATGCTGAGAAGTCAAATTTAATCTGTGCAGATAAAACAAAACATAAAATCTATACAGTAAGAACAAATTAGAAACTCATTCAGTTAATTATATTTATAGAATAACTGTGATCTGTAGCTACAAATGAATCTGCAGGATGGAGGTGTTAATCATGTTTACACTGCACGTGGTGAGAATTGATTCATGATCTGAAAACATGCACAGACTGAAATGTTGGAATGATCGATCGTCTCCAGCAGAGCTCTGATACGACATTAAAATGTTTTAATTGACTTACACACAGGCTCACTACAGGAGCATAAAGAAGAAACATTGATTTGATTGATGGATAATATTGATTTTTCATTCAGACGACACACTAACAGATCTGTTGGACACGAGCAACAGATGCATCGGAGCAGTTTGTATAACTTAACTGATGTTTCCTTCGATAATAAAGCTTAACCTCAAATTATCCTCAACCTTAACACCATTTTATATTTACTGCTTTTCATCTTTGAAAGCTTTTATTGACACATTACGGCCTTTTGACTGCAAGTGTTGGAGCTGGAGCGTATATCAAAGTCTGAATATGTTGTGTGTTGATGTTAGTTGATGCTTGAAGTTGAAAAGTCTAAACTGAATCAGTAAAACACAGTCACCTCCTTGACATCACTTTCTTGTAAGGCTTCCTTTCCTAATCAGTTATTAACAGGAAGTCTTTTTTACTGGTTTTTGTCCTTCACAGTTTGTTTTGTCTTTTAAGCTCTTTCATTTGGTGTGAGGACCAAAATCCATTAATGAATTAACAATTTAACAGTTAAAGATTTGATGAATTATTGTAAAAACATTAATGACAATAATGGTATTAATGACTTATAATGACTAATGCAAATGTGACAAACATATCAATGAGATAAAACGTATAAATATGGCTGAAAATAATCTAACAGTGATGATAAAGGGTTGAAACAACTTCAAATAGATGTGATAATTGTGGATTGGTTGAAATAGTAATGGATAAATAGTTTAAATAGATACAAACATTGACAATTCAGTTGTATAAAAACTGAATTAAAAGTGTGAAACATCCAGTTTAAACTCAAAATGTTTGGAACAGAAGAAGTAAAATGACCAAAATGAATTCATTAATTAACAAATTAAGTTAAAACTTCATTAAATTATTGTATAAACGTGTATTAATGACTTTAACAGGATAAACCAGCTTCATGTTAGTGAATTATTAAAGATTTATTGAGTAATCACTGCTGCTAATTGAATTTTAAAGGTTTCTTACTGTGTTGCATTATTAAATCTTAAATCAGTCAAATGCTACATTTCACCATCACACACACACACACACACACACACAACACACACACACACACACACACACACACACACGATGACCTCCAGCCTCTGGGACAGACAGCCGGCTCCTCAGCCAGTCATCCGGAGTTCCTCCGAACCCCCTGAGCGGGAGTGGCCGGTGATCCCTTCCTCACCGCCGGCCAAATCTCTCCCTCCGCCCCCACCCTCCCTTTTCATCTCCCTCTCTCTCCCCCTCTCCCCCTCTCTCCCTCTCTCCCCCTCTCTTCCTCTCTCCCTCTCTCTCTCTCTGTGTGCCTGGAGAGACGCATGCAGCTCGAGCAGAGTCCCGGCGGCGACTCCTGGAGCTGAACCAACCATCCCAGCGGAGGCGGTCGGTGTGTCCCTCCCACCCTGACACCCACCCACCCCCTCTCTGAGGCTTCCTGTCGGCGGATAGAGCAGACGGCTGTCCCCGCCGCCGTGAAAGCAGCGTGCCAGGTATCGTGACGCACCAAAAAAATTGGGCACTTGCGTGGACTTCTCTCTGTCTCCCGCACGGAGTCTGCCATGTGACTGCGCCCACGTTGTGTTGACTTTCACCGGCTCTCCTGGACGGTATCCGCCGTGTGAGACTTGTGCGTCATCCAGTCCGGTTTGTCATCAGTGCCCTGCTTGTTGTCAGTGTTTGATGATGTCATTATTTCTTTCAGATGGATCTGCGCTCTGCTGCTGCGTCGCTGCGTCGCTCAAAGTGAGGAGAGACTCCGTCCCCTGCCTCACAAACTTGGACTGCTGCCTCCGTTCGTGGCGTGCAGGATCCGGGCTCCTCTCCAGCTCTGCACACACTGATGTGGCGGACGGCAAAGGGACTGTAACAGCCCCGGAACATCACCAAACTACCACAGGCATCAACTTTTCCTCTGCGGATGAGGAATAACTGGATTACGCACGCCTCAATAGTCTGTGTCATTTCACCTGGACTCATCTGAGAAGAAAGATCCTCGAAGGTTGGAGCATGATGCTCAGCTTTCTGACCTCCTGTCGCTGCTGACGCACATAGAGAGAGAGAGAGAGAAATGGGATTGTAAAGTATGTGGAGTCATTCCTGAAGATTCCTTGAGTAGCTGCTTGCTCTCCGCGGGTTGCATGGAGAAGAGCAGCCCGAGGATGACGGGCGGAACTCGGGAGACGCCGGTGAACTCCTCTCCGGCGGTTGCGGCCAACGCGGAGGGCGAGGAGATCGAGGTTTTGGAAAGCACCGACGTCCTCCCGGTGGCTCCAGAGGACGTAAGTGCACGCACACAGCACAAAAAAGGGAGCTCAGGTGCACACATGAACACTGTTACCGCTTCACGTTTTAACTATTACGCAGCACCTCTTGTTTGCACTGGAGCAAATCCATGCAGGAGGTCATTTTATGAGCCTTCATTTCATTTTTTATCTAAATATTATTGCATAACTCAAACCTGGAGTTTGACAGTGACACCAGAGGGGCACAGCACATCCTCTCTATGCTGACACACATGCACACAGACTCTACAGACCCCTTCCACATAATGATCCACAGTTTGGTGCCTTATTATCTTCTGCTGCGGCTCATTGACCACAATGATCAGATAATAACAGCATGAGACTTCAATTAGGGCGAATGCTGCACAGAGATTTCCAAACAGGTGCTCCTCTCTGCTTTTCATGGTGTTCACCTTCTTCTTCTTCGTCTCACTCACTTCTTCACTTTCTCTCTCTCTCCTCGCCTCAGCAATGGAAGTCTCTGTTTGACAAGGTATGTAGAGCGAGCGAGCTACATGCATGTTTCACTCATTGTCTTCCAAAAGGTTCTCATCTGTGTGTGTGTGCGTGTGTGAACTGTGTGTGACCTTTGACATAATCTGCCTGAAGCGATGCAGATGTGTGCTGAACAGATGAAACGCTGCGTCGTCCCATTTAAAGGTCATGAAACATGGTGGTGGGAGATCTTGGAGGAACTGAGAGATGCAATATTGCACCATAAGACTCAGCGGGGACTGGAAATGTGGATGAAGTTACTTTTTAATGTGAAGAAGGTCAATATTTAGTGCTTCGATGAGCTTTTGATGGCTCATTTTTACAAGTTTTGTCCATGCATCATGACCTTGACATTGACATTTTGCTTTAACACCAATGGAAGTGACTTAAACCTGCACTAGGTTCTGATCTGTGCCGCTTAAGACCTCCTAAAAGACTGAATATTCTTGAGCGATCACTCGCTGCCGTCCCAGCACCAGAATTTAATTTGGCTAAATGAGGGGGAACTACCCGGTCTCAGCTGGTGGAGATGGCAGCGTATTCTCTCGTTCAGTCCAAGTTTTTGTGATTTAGGCTGATTAGATGAATTTATTTTTAGATCAAAATCTTGCCAAGTGCAGCTTTAAATCCTTCGCCTGCTGGGTAACAATCATAGAATAACTGGGACACAACCAGGACGTGGATTTGTCCAATCGAACCCCCCCGCAGAGGCGGCAGCATCAGAGCAGTGGGAGCACATGCATGGAGGCTGTGGGTGTGTGTGTCGTCAGCTGACACTGACCCTGATAATGCAATTAGGGTGATACATAATCCTAAATGCATTGATCTATCAGCCAGAAACACACACACACACACAAAGAGAGACACACACATTGATACAGCCAAGAAACCCCACAGGAGAAGAGAAACACAGAGCGGCTGATCATGCAAGCAGCCGGTCGGACTAACAGACGGCAAACGGGCCCCCTACTATCACACATACACACTTAAACACACACACACACAGCCACCACTTTGGGGTCACTGCAGCACCTGCCCACCCTGGGCAAATGGGTGGGGGTTATACGCATGTGTGAGTGTGTGTGAGGGGTGAGCGGGGATGTTTAGGGTTGAGTCAGAGGCTCGTGTCAGGCTCCGTCTTTCAGGGGGAGACTGGAGGTCCCCTGGGTGTGGTGTGTGTGTGTGTGTGTGTGTGTGGGGTGGGTGTATTAGTGATGGAGCATATTCTGTGGACAGGCATTAAGTGGGCCTCTCAATCCGCCGTCTTTATGCGTGCGGCACAGCTTTGAATTTCCTCAAGTGGACGTCGGTTTTAAAAAAACGTGGGTTTGTCCAAATGGTGAGGTCACAGCCCGGTCTGGCAGCAACAAATGTCCTTTCACTCTTTTTATTCTGCTTCCCTTCTTCACTCCCAACAATGAGTTGCTCCATTTGTCAAGGGGCTGACCTCAGAGACCCCAAGCTTCTGTGAAGCGACTAAGGAAGAGAAATGATGGGCCACTGACGACAAGGAAAAGAGGTTTAAACCAGTCTGTTACTGCACGAGAGAGAAAGTCAAGGCTTTGTCTAATGCAAAGATACACACTACGAAGTGTTTGTGTGGTCAGTGTCTACAAATATATGATTTCATTTTCTCTCCTAATCAGCGGCCTAACTATCGGGGCAGTTGGAGTTGTCTTGCTCAAGGACACGTTAACATGTTAACGTGCTGATAGGGATCGAACTACCAATCCTGCAATTCATTTTGATTGTAACGTCACACGTCCATGAAACCACTACAGGCATCGGCACGCGTCAGATGAAGTTCTTGTTGGCTTGTATAACAGCGTCAAGACCAACTCCTCCCCCCAACAGCTCCAATAACGTGTCAAGACTCAGAGCGTGTGTCATTCTACCTCGGGATGGGAATCGAGAACCAGTTGCAATTTGTCCAATCCATCCGAATCGTTTGACTTAGAGCTCATCCATTCCTTTAATCGATGCCGGCATGTATTCCAGACAGTTGCATATTGCGAAACAATGACGGCAAACTCGTGAAAACCTGCAACATGAACACCAGTTGCATGTTCTCTGACGAGCAGAACGGAGAGACGCTTCTGCGACGCTTCAGGTAGAATCACAATCTTTGTCTAGAATGGTCGTGATCAGCCGCTGCGTAGCCGGTAGGTGTCGCAGTCGTGCCTGGTGGAATTTAAACAGTTGTGTTGACGCTAAAAAAAAACTCGTGCAGGCCTACTATTTTCCACAGAAAATTGCTCAGGAATCAAAAAGGGAATTCTTCGAGCGTGCACACCTCAAACCTACTGTTCACCTGCAGCTTTTGGAGCTGGTCTGTCTTTCAAGCATCTTCTTTACCCTTCCAAACCTCCCGTAAGGCCACGATTTGACCTTCGAGCCGGTGACTATAACTCATCCAATTAAAGAAAATGTCCCAGTGAGTGTAATACATTCCAAAATAAGAGTCTAGAGATGAAGACAATGATGCATCTCTTGTGTTAATCAAATCTGGCATCCCTGCCTTGTCAGATGCAGAGCACATTCTTTCCTGTCCAACCCATCAGGGATGTTTACAGAGCAGAGAAAAGACAGGACTGTCTCCTCTCCCTCATCTTTTTTTCTTCCAGCTTCTTTAAAGCAGTTTACAAAAGCCGTGTACAAAACCTTCCCTATCGTATCACTTTTACCGGCTCCCATGCGAACTCGGTTCATACAGCTATCAGTTTCTGGGTTTCAGACCGTCGGGGCTGGAATCAAAGTGCTGCGTCGCTCTGTTCGCTTCTCCCTTCACTCCTCTCTCCTCGTCCCCGGAGAGGATTTTGTTGCTGTATAAGTGCTTTCCTCCTCTGTGTGCAGGAAGTATCTCAGAATGCTTTGATTCGTGTTGCCCATCGCCTGAAACAAACATGAGGCTCGAACACGTCTATTGAAGCAGAGAAGATGCTGTTAGGAGGATGACAGCTGCGCTGCCCTCTCTCTAATCAAAGTGTCCCAGCTTCTATCTGTCCTCGAGACACACCAGTCTGGAAAGACTGCAGTCATGGCAGCCTGATTAGACACAATATGTGGATCAGTCCTGTGCTGACTGATATGCACACTCACTCATGCTCATTCATGGAGGATTTCTGGGGGATTTAAGGAGGACCACAGTTTATATGTGCAGAATTTGTCTGATAAGTGCATGAAGCCCAAAACGAGCCCTTTGTTTCACGCACATCTGATGGATTTTTCTTGTCGAATTGCATCTTTCACCTGGTTCTTTTGTTGTAAAAAGTGGAATCTAGAAGTCTTCTCTGTCTTTAAGTTTGAGCTCTGATTGATTTTTGCACAATGTGGATTTTGGAGTGTCGCACCTACAGCACAGACATGTTAATTTGCTGTCTAAGAGGAGAGTGGGGAATGTCCCGGTGCTTGTAAAGCCTAATTAGAAGTCCCCAGGTGTGCAGACTGAAAAGACAAGACGTATATATGAACCGCTGACTGTGTCTGTGGTGTTTGTGTCACTGCAGCCTTGAACCAGGAGAGGAGGGAGGACTAAAAGCACAATCCGAGAAATCCTCATGCGTATCCGCAGCTTTGTGTTGACAGCATGCTCCCAAGTTGAAATGCCCGAGGCACGCGCCTGCAGGACTTAGAGATGAAACACTTTCACATGGCTGCATACTTTCCACGAAAGTGTTTCCTTCCTTAATTTCTTGCTCTGCAGCGTTGAAAAGCCCCCCGAATGCAACTTATGATCCCAAAACTCGCACATAAAAAAGTCTTTTAGATCTTTTAGGAATGCCGTCTAGCCCAGAGAGACTTACTGCATCAGCCATGTGGTGCATGATTTATGATCATCCCGTCACTTCTTAGCTTAAGCGCTGACAGTGACGTCTGTTGTTAGAACAGCACAGCTAGCGTCATTAATTAAAACAAGCAGAAATTCAATGACGGGGAAGCCACCTGTTCCCAGTGGGACTCGTGTTTCCCTGAGTTTCTGTCGTGCGTTTCAATGAGCTTGTTAGTTAGACATTCAGCGGCCACGGCTGAGAGAAAAGGAAGGTCATTATTTAAAGTAGTTTTGTCTGGCAGTGCCGTCTCGCCTCATCGCATGGCACAGCTGGCACCCTCTCAGTGTTGCTCTCTGTTCTTTAAGTACACTTCAAATGAATTGGAACGCCACCGCCACCACCACCACCCAGGTAACTGGCACTTAATGGATAAGCCAACTGGGAACCCTCAGCTGCGTTTACTGGTGCATGCAGGGATAGCCTGTCTCGCCAAACCCCGCCAGTTTTACTGACAGTAAAAGCAAATGGAGATCATGAGAGCGGGCGATGCGTTTAGTGATGCGGCTGTGAAGTCTTTTCTAAAAGGTTTGAATGAAAGGAACCTGGATCACAGACCTGATGATATAAAATATTTAGTTTGGTTTAGTGTGTCACTGTAACGTTTATTTCAACATGCCCTAACCCTTCTGCGTTGGTCTTTTTGGCCTTTATCCATACATCTATTGATTAGCAGCCAAAATGCCATTGACAGAGATGGTGGGGTCGCAGTCCGCTGACCCCGCTCATCTAACCCCTAAACCCTACCAGGCACCTCGGCAGTGGCCTGATGCTGTTTTGGTCCGTCCTCCACGCAACGTCAAACCCAACCAGGACCATCAAGGGGTGTGTAAATATGCTACGTAGTTAAATTGTTTCCCTTTTGGCTGTTGTTATGAGTTTGCACAGGGTGTTTTATTTTGAAAATCTACTGGATTCTCTAGGCCACTATATCGCGAGTGTTCCCTTCGGAGTCAAGCCGAGACTGGACTCAACTGGACCAGACTGGACCGTGGCGTGGCTGGTGTGATTTGAAACATTGTCTAGCGCGGCTGCGATGCACACAGAACGCGTTGCATCCACGTCCGGTGGAATTTGGTTGGGGGTAACACTTCAGTAGTGAACAGAGTACTGAAACATGAGTACTGACCAGCCGAGTCCTGGAGATAACTCAATGGCAGAGAGTCTGTTGTGATATTGAACTGTGTTGTTTTGATTGAGGGTGGTAAAAGTAGCAGCAGACTTCACCCCCGCTCTGTTGAAAAGGTCCCGGCCTGTGTGTGTGTGTGTGTGTGGTGGTGAAATAACAGACAGAGCCTCAAACATTTTCATTGAAAGATTTAATCAGAGCTCATCTTTCCCTGTTCCTCTGCCTCTCCTCTGCTCGGCTCTAAATAGATTTCCTTAATGAAAGGCACAGTTCCAGTTGGCGGAGTGTGAAAACACTGTCTGCTTTTATGCAGAGGTAAAAATAGCCGCAGCGCCTGTCGATCTGTAAATGGGAGAAAGAAGATGTGCCAGTTTACCCGTAATTGGCTATAGTGTGCAAACTCATAGCAGCGGTGTCATGAAATCGAAATCTCTCCTTTGATGGTTGAACGGTTCAGTGATCCAGCAACCTCCATATGCTGTCTGTGTGTGTGTGTGTGTGTGTGTGTGTGTGTACATGCAGTATATTTGTACCCACCAGACCTAAAAATGTAAATCCATTACTAGAGGTCGGGGGGGGGGGGGGCTGAAGTGACCGGCTGGTTGAGGAAAGCTTGTGATCGTGGGGAGGCCGGGTCCCGAATGAGACAAAATCCGGCTCTGCACTTCCATTCATTTGAACGGGGGCAGCACTGTCGCCTCGCAGCAAGCCTCTGCTGATTTTTGGATTACCCTGGGGCCTTAAATGTGACTCTCCAGGTGGAGTTCAGGGTTTAAACTATGATGTTTGTTTATTTCATGTACCAAGCTTCTACGTCTGTGTCTGGCTCGCAGTCTATGCTGCAAAATAATGACACCACCTTCCTCCTTCCTACCCCTGTCCCCACCCCATGCTCCCGCACAACTCTGTGGCAATTCGCTGCAATGTCTGATTGTGTCTGAAAACAGCCTTAAGGAGCAGAGGGTGTGAATTCAGATTGGGCTCCTCCACAAATTAGCTCTGATTTGTTTGCTTTCTGTCTTCTCTTTCATCTCCGTCTCTCATCTTTTTGTTCTGAAGTTGGATTCCTCATCAGAGTTAAGTGGATGACGCTGCACGACGCGAAGAGGCGTCAGGGTCTCAGTCTGCTCATTGATGCTTTCATCTCATCTCTTTTCATTAGCTCTGTGTCCAGTTCACGGCCGTCACAGCACACTCCTTCATCAGGTCGTACAGCAGAAAAACTGACAGCAGAGAGTTTTTCATCGAGGTTACATGCTGTGAGTTTAGTGTGTGTCACTGCTGCTGGCTGTAACCTACATTAATTTCTTTGGAGGATTATCGCAGTTAAATAAACTGATTGATGCTTTATTGTTAAGCCGTACCAATTAAAGACCGTGAGCAGCAGCTCTTAAGCTGCTAAGCTAACACTGAAAAGAATGTTTCTGAGTGGAAACAGTTTCTAAATGACACCTGTAAACCAGGTGAACTGCGCTGCAGCTCAGTGACAATAACTGCACTGTGAGAGGAGTGTGTTGAGTGTTCATAGAAGCGGTTAGTTTCTGCTGCACCGCCTGAGATTATTGCTGTGCAAGCAGACAGAATATTTCACCCAAAACTGATTCACACCGTCCAAGTTATGAGCTGTGGACAAACTGAGACTGAGTGGAGACAGAAAGCGGCCGCTGGAGCTCATTGTGCTCGTTCTAGGCGATGATTGCGATTCCACCAGAGCAAAGTTCAAACAGCTGAAAGGTGTGAGGACATACAGACACTTTTATTGTGGACGCCAAAATGTAGAATTCAGTTGTTTATCTGTTCAGGGTGAGTCGAAGAACGTCTTCCAGGCTCCAGTTTCAGTCGGCCGCTGATCCTCTGGGGATCAAAGACACGGTGCAGGTCCATTCATTCCTTATGGCTGAAACTGTAATACCTTCCCACAGGTTACAGTTACAGAGCTGTTGACAGAGTGATGTGTTGGCCATGACCCATGACACCAACACCTGGGGGCTCGTGTGTGTGTGTGCTTGTATGAGTGTGTGACAGGCTTGTATCCCTTTTTGTTTTTCCAGTGACGGCTCAGCGGTTTATGTGGAAAATGGAAAATGTCTGTTTTTTGTCACAGAGGTTGTAGATGCAGCAGGAATGTTCACAAGAAACACATGCACACACACACACACACTGGGACACATTTTGGGACACATTCCTGTGCCACAGGCCGTACAGACCAACGGTGAAGCCGGGCAGGTGCACTGTTGACACAGGTACAATAACCCTGTGTGCTGTGTGTGTGTGTGTGCTCGTGTTAACTGATTTCTTCAGTCGAGTGCTGCACCGTTAGGAAACGCTCCATGCTGAGCGGACAAGTTTAGTATTTCCTGAGACAGATGGCAACGTCGACGACCACCGCAGATGTTTACGCCTGCGTGCTGGATTCACGATGCCGGCTACACGTCTCGGATTTGAACTCTAAACTGTTTGTTGGATTGCAGATCACTTTGTCGTGCTATGTGCTCAGCTGTCCGTGAAGCATTGTTTAAACAAACCGCCTCAGCAGCATCTTCCTCGTGTTTATTCCTCCTTCTCCTCCGACTCTCCCCGGAGAGTTTGCACAGAAGTTACAGCAGACCGCGGTTAGACGAGATAATGCGAGACACTCATAATTCAAAGGTAATGGATTTTTTTTCTGCGCCCACGCCAAACCTGTAGGTAGTTTGCAGTTCACAGCTGCTGCTCTCGCTGGATTCACTAAAAACTTTCTTTTTTTAGCAGCATTTGTTGTCTATTTTTCATAAAAGTCTGCATAATAACTACATTTAAAGGCATCAGGTACAACCCTGTGCTTGTCCTCCCATTTGTCTCCTCACTGGTTTGTGTTCACATGAAGCTTCAAGCTTTCCTTGTAACCTCCAAAGCGGCGTCTCTTTGCTCGACCCCTCACGGACGTCAATGAAACCATGACTGTGATAGACGGTGATAAACACGGTAACCTCTCCCATAGCTGTCGTTGCTCTCTCCGCATTACATTCCTCTGTCTGAGCAGTGCTGTGACATTGCTCAAATAAATTAAGCACACAAGTGGCTTCCCCCAGACAGCCATGGCTGTCCTAGTTTCAGAGTCAGACTGCCTGAAGAAAGACAGCAGGAACGACGCTGTTTACATTCACAGAGTGAAGTACAGTCAAGTCAGAATAATCATAGCTTCTGGTAATCCATGTTCAAATGCAATACTTTGGTTTGTTTACCCAGAAGTACATGCTGCAGTGATGCACACCCTGAAAATGTATACAGTGTATAAATATATAAATAATATATAACAGCCAAACATCAACAAGGTCACCAACAGCAGACAGAGCAGCCAGCTAATATTACTGACTAGTCCAACAGCAGTCAGCCCAGCTCGGCGTCTGTCTTTCAGCCTTTTATTTCACCAAGCTCAACGTCAACGTCCTCTTCACTCTCTTCTCCTCTGCCATTATGTCCATAGAAGCTGCTGACTGCTGGGCCTGTAAACCTCTTCTTCTTCTTCTTCTTCTTCTTCTTCTTCTTCTTCTTCCCGGTGGTCCATAACTCCTGTGGTACAAACACTAACACTCCCCCGGTGCTCTGAGCTCACAGTCCGGGCAGCCCGGCTAACAAACTGAGCTAACATGAGCTAACAGCAGCTACAGCTGTCAGCAGTTTACTTCACTGTCCATCATAAACTCTGTAAATCACAGAGAGTTGAGGTGGAGCAGCCGGAGGACATCAGAGGGAAAACCAGAAAACATTTTCTCCATAAAATATGATCCAGTTTCACCAAAATCAGTGAAATAGTTGGTGGTGTGTGACGTTACGTACTTCAGTTTTCTGCTCTGTAAACATCATCAGTGTCATTTTCACCATGACCTACTGATTTTTGTAGGACACTACCTGGGCGTGCTGGCTTTTTGCCAAACAAATAGAAGTACTCGGTTGTTCACTGATGCCCTGGATGTTTTGCTGTTGTCGTGGCAACCTTGCCCGGGCCCAGCGCAGCCCGGCAGGCTCAGCAGATGCCCAAGGTGAGCGACAGTTTAGCTTAGCTTTCACCCAGATCTCCGTTCCCTGTCCTGTCCCCTCCGTGTCGTCTTACAGGGCATCGCTGCCAAACGCCTGCCAACAGGGCTAAAGTGCTGAAGAGGCGAACTGTGACAAGGAGAAACCACATGACACAACACACACACACACACACACACACACACACACACAGAAAATATAAAAATTTTTGACCCTTTACTACCTGATGTGATGTCTGTCGGGTGTGTTTTCATGAAAAAAAACTTGGCCAGATGTCTTGGATATGAATCATTGATGAAGGCTTGTGCCAAAGTGGGGAAATAAAATTAGGTCACAGATGGAGTCGGTCCCACTGATATTAAAATCTCGTCACGTTTACTATGAAGTGTGAGAGTCTGAGAAGACGTGATCTCCTTCTTTCATGGTGTGTTTTCCCACAAAACTCAAGTTTCCTCACAGGATCATTCGTGTTTACTCGGAAATATCGGAGATAGATTCGTAAATATTCAGCGGTACCCAAACTCCGGGTGTTTATTCCTCCAGAAGCTCCGGCTCTGCCTCCGGGTCTCTCCTCCAAAAGCTCCCCGACACTCAGCAGCTGTCTGTGGGCGAGCAGCAGCCCTGTCGCTCCACTTCACCCGGTCCTCCAATAAATACTCTGCAGAGCGCGTCACGCAGTGCTACTGTGCTATTCTCGTCTTGGCATTGACTTTGTATGTAATCTACTCATGCAAAATGTTGTATTGTGAAGTCTGTGAAGACCCCATGAAGTATATTCACCAGACATGACTGTTTACAGACTTTTTTTTCTTTTGTTTTGATCATGAAACCAGATCAGACCGCTGTTGTCTGTAAATAAGATTAACTACTGTCATATATTACAGTACAGACTTTTGTATCGTTTGTGCAGGGATTCCTCGAGTGAAGAGGTAATAAATCACTGCGCAGTACTGTATATCGTCCCAGGCCCTTTGGGCTTTAGCCCAAATATGTTGTGACACTTGCTCATTTCATGGTTGAGCAGGTGGAAATTCATTTAAATTGAGTGTCTGGTTCTTAAAAAACAAACACTGAAGGCCACAAAGCTCAAATTTAAAGTAAGAATGCACTGATTCAAATTCTTCTCTCCAAATAACAAAATCAATACGTCAACTCAACAAGCTAACCATTACATATCATGTTATATCAAGGATGACACTGTACATTACTATATGCAAGTGAAAGAATGGCTGGGGACCTTTTGAGATTTGCAGCTGCAGTGTGTCTTTGCTCTACTTACAAATTAGTTTGCAAATTTTTGTTTTGGTCCGTTCTCTGTGCAGCTTCATACTCCAACAGGATCACCTCAGAGGCAGAGCTTTTTGCCTGTCACACTTTATTAATTTACTCAGATTTAGTCTTTTGTGGTTTATGTGCTTCTAGCTACGTAGTTTTCCCTTTTATCTGTTCTTACGATCGGGGATCTGCACAGGGTGTTTTATTTTGAAAAATTGCCCGGATTCTCTATGCTGTGTCTGTGTCTGACTTCCAGCCTGCACGATCTGCTCTGTGCATTCATCAGAAATAGACTTAGCTTGTGTTGGTTAGCTCAGTTGGGAGAGTGTCCGCCCCATGTGCGAAGGCTCAGTCCTTAGCGTAGCGGCTCAGGGTTCGAATCCAACCTGTGGCCCTTTGCTGCATGTCATTCCCCGCATCTCTCGCTCTCTCTTTCCACATTCCTGTCACTCTTCAGCTGTCTCTATCCAATAAAGCTTGACATGGCCAAAAATATATAGAAAAAAAGCCATGTATTTGTTGCGAACCAGAGGAGAGAGACGCTTCTGAAACGTGCTGCGGTCATTCTGGTCAAATCACAGTCATTGTCTAGAAACGGCGGTATCAACTCTGCCGGGCACGATGGGCCCATCGTAACTGTTAGAAGGACATGTCGGATGCAGTGTTAAGAAGTGTAGACGAGGAGGAGCTCTCCTCCTTTTATAACGTTAAATTTGTTTGAGTCTATCCCATATCCTTTTCTTTATGTGGTCACGTCGCCTCCTAATGTGGCTGCAGTGATTGAATCCCAGTGCACTTAATGCATTTTGTGTGAAGTCTCACTTTATATTTACAGCTTGTCTGCTTGGAATCAGATTACAAACTGCATGCCGGTGCTAAGTGTTGAAAACAGGACCATGGAGAGCCTTTAGACCGTCCTGTCCACTGACATTATCGCCCTCAAAGTGTCGCTGCGTCTCACGGAAATCTCCTCCGAGTTTCTGAGTTTCAGGGGCAGACGAAGGGGGAAAGTTTTTTATCTTTGACTGCAGCCACATTTGCAGATACAGCGGCTCATCAGGGTGCCTGTCAGGATCTGGTACTGAGGGTGCCATTATGATAAGAATTATCTCCTTCAGGGGAACAGCTGCCAGGGCTGTGATAACTCACAGGTCCATCACAGGTGGAATAAGGATCCTGCAGCACAACCTTCCCAAAATGAACTTGTTTTAATGGCATGCATGTAATTCTGTGTTCATGTGATTCTTTAGTTAATGTCAGTAAGTTTGTCTGTCTGTAATGAAACAGCTGTGTGTGTCTTCTGTCTGTATTTGCTGTTTAAAACAAGACATCAGGCTCCACACTTCATTTCATTATCTCGGCTGTCAGAACAGATCTCATTATTTTGAGTCTTTCTTTCTCCTCAGCAGTCGTAAAGATAATGGCTATGAGACTCTGCTCCAATTAATCACACGGGAAAGGATGGAAACAGTTTCACTTCCTCGGCATCTCGAGCTGACTTTTCTTTGAAACTTTCCGAAGCTGAATGTTTATTTCTGAGATTTCCTGCTGTCACTGTTCCCGGGCCAAGAACTGCTACGACGACCCCCACACTCCTTCATTTGCAACTTCGTTCAAATGACAACAAAGTGCTAAATAATGCAGAGATAACGTGATGATTAGTGAGCTTCAGAGGTGTCGGTAGCAGTTTGTTACCTTTGGGCGGACCCGGGCTAGCAGTTTCCACCCGTTTCCACTCTTCACGCTAAGCTCAGCTAACCTGCTGCTCGGTTACAGCTCTATTTTTAAGATACAAACCCGAGAGTGACTTCTTATTTTACACTCTGCAAGAAAGCAAACGTGTTTCTCAAAATGCTGAACTGATTCCTTTAAATGAGACGGAAGATGTTCAGGTATGAAACGATCGAACAATGCACATGTTTTATTTCTATTTTGAGAATTCTCCTGCAGAAACTCAGTTCATGCTTTGGCTGCTGCATGAAGGCATTATATCCGCCTCACCTCTTTTAGCACCCTGAACTGCCTTTTCTGGAAGTTTTATTTTGAAAGGACTCCTGTGTTGCCTTTAAAAGGAAGAGGGAGTTGTTCATGATCTTTTTCTTGTGCGCTGACCTCTGAGGATTATGGGAATAGGATTATGAAGTAGAGGGTGCCCTATAGTGGGGCTTTCCACCACCACCACTGAGGCTCAGGAGACAGCTGACTGGCTGACCGCCTGATTGTAGCCGATTAATAAAAGCTCCTGCTCGTGGAGTTGCTCCAACGTAGCCTCGGAAGTGACATGTCAGCGGTGGCGGGCGCCGTTTGTCCTCATACTGTCCTTTTCTACCCCGCAGCCTGAGCCTTCTGGTAGGGGAGGGGCTCTTGTTGAAAAGATTGACAGACAGTTTGAAGGGTCCCACCCGACCCAGATGGCAACCTTGAAAATGTTTTCCGACAGCCTCGCTAGCTCCCCTCCGTCCTCACCCCAAACCTCCCCCCTTTTTTTTCATTCCTTTTCTTCTTGAGATTTGAAGAAAATAAGTCGGAGGCGGCGGGGCGAGGGTGCAAGGGAGGAGGCCAGCCTCCCCTCAGGGCAACCCCAGCCTCCGGTCCATTTGCCAGCTATTAGAGATCATAAATCTCCACGCTGAATGAAACCGCTGCCATCAGTGGCGCAGGGGTTTTGATGGTGTTGTGGCGGGGATGTTGGGATGCAGGGTGGGGGTTGACCTCAGGGCAGGCCTGCAGCAGAAGAAGGGAGTGAATGGGAGAGAAAGACAGGCCGGGGACGGCTCGTTAAACAAATGTTTCTGCCGTCTTTTTGTTCCTCTTCTGCGAGGAGCTGCTGGATGTTTGATAGAAGGTTTGGCCCCGGCGGTAATGAGAGGTTCTCACCTCGGTGTAAATGGGAGGTTTGGGGGTAAAAGGTCACCAATCTGTGTCTTTGTCTCCGTGCTGACCTCCCCGTGCCCTATGCTTGACTGACATGGATACTCCACCACAGCTTTGTGTACGTATGTGTGTGTTTGACGAGGATTTGTGTCTCAGTTAGAGTGACGTTAATAGCAGGAGTGGTTTAAGCTGCTCCCGTCCTCGTTGGTGTTTGTGTGTGTGTTTCATTGTTTCTTCATACACCCATTCTCTCCAGTGTGAATGCTTTCACAAGCAGCGACAGGGGGTAAAGTGTTTATTTGAACACACGCTCGAGAGCCTGCTGAGGGCCGCTCGACCGTCTGCTGCAATCCCCCTCTGCTTCTGGAGACACCCCGGGGGCAGTGCAGCTCTCTTTTAAACTATCAACCTGTCTGTCTCGCCTTCTGTCACAAACCTCCTCCACATTAATGCAGATCATTTCCAAAACATTTAGTTTTGTTTCTTCATTCATCTTTTAGGTGTCACCAACAGCAGACATAGCAGCCAGCTAATATTACTGACTAGTCCAACAGCAGTCAGCCCAGCTCGGCGTCTGTCTTTCAGCCTTTTATTTCACCAAGCTCTCACCAACCACTAAAAGTCAGTCCCAGATTTACTCTTGTCCGGCGGCTTCTTGCTCGCTCACTCTCTCCTTTTCTCTTCTTAGCTTCCTCCGTCAACATCCTCTTCACTCTCTTCTCCTCTGCCATTATGTCCATAGAAGCTGCTGAGCCCGGTTACATTGCCTGCTTACCCAGCTCCGGTTCTGGCACGACACCAGCTTTGCTCCCCTGTCAGCATTCCCCTTGTTGAGCCCAAAGTTACATAGTGTGAGAACAGACGTACGAATGACAGAGACACCATTCACCTGATCACAGGTCAGTGTAGTTCAACAGGAGTTACTGTGGAAACAGAGACTCACTCTATAACAAATGAATCTGCCGCTATACTCTGATTATATTACAAAACAGACATGGATACGTACAGTTCTGTTTATACTGCAGTGTCTGCACAGGCGGACGATCACGCATGTTTGTCGTCACTGCTCTGCAGGATATCACAGATCTACGCTAACCTTTCCACTGCAGCCAAGGATTCATTCTTTTGTGTGCAATATTTACATTTTACAATGTATATTCAGCATGGTAGGTAGTGTAGATCGTCTGGTGGAGTTTCTGTCTTTATTTGGTCAGAATTTATGGAGCTAGACATTCTTGAGGGATTACAGTAATCCTAGTTATAGTACCATAATCTGCTAATCTGCTGTCGGTCCATTAACATGTGTTGACCTATTCACACAATAAATACAAGTTTATCCAAAGTCACTGCGACACAGTAGCACTGCAGGACTTTGGTCATAGCACCCAGAGCCTGTATGATGAGTCTTCCTGTGCTTGATATTGCAGCATCTGCCAAATAAAAGCCTTGATGATATTCTGATTGCATCTCGTCTCCCGGAGACCCCGAGTGCCTCTGTGTCTGGTATAGCATTAAACCTGCAGGGGAATGTAGTTTTAAACTTTAGGGACTGGGTTTGCAGAGGGGAAATGTGCAATAACAGTGCAGTGAAGTGTGTGTGCGAGTGTGTTAATGAATGCTCAGGGATGAGGCTGAGACAGAGAACAGGGGTGGTGAGTGGGTCTGCAATCCTCTCCTGTAGTGCTGGCTAATAGATCTCTGGAGCGAGCTGCTGTGATGTGGTAGGAATCAGCAGAGGTGTCCATGGAACAGAGACAGAATATGCTGCTGCTTGATGAAGCATATTAATATTGCATTGCTTAGAAACATTTAAATTGGAAGGTTGTAATCAGATGAATGAATTAACTTTCCTCTGATAAACTAACGTCTGTGATCAGGTGAATGGTGTCTCTGTCATTCGTACGTCTGCTCTCACACTATGTAACTTTGGGCTCCAGGTCAGGAGAAGTACGTAACGCTTTACGGCACTAAGTCACACACCACCAACTATTTCACTGATTTTGGTGAAACTGGATCATATTTTATGGAGAAAATGTTTTCTGGTTTTCCCTCTGATGTCCTCCGGCTGCTCCGCCTCAACTCTCTGTGATTTACAGAGTTTATGATGGACAGTGAAGTAAACTGCTGACAACTGTAGCTGCTGTTAGCTCATGTTAGCTCAGTTTGTTAGCTGGGCTGCCCAGACTGTGAGCTCAGAGCACCGGGGGAGTGTTAGTGTTTGTACCACAGGAGTTTTGGAAGAAGAAGAAGAAGTTTACAGGCCTGGGGAATGTTAACAGGGAGTGGAGCCGGTGTCATGCCAGAACCAGAGATGGTTGAGTGCGCAATGTAACCGGGCTCAGCAGCCTCTATGTATATAACAACAGAGAATAGAGCGAAGAGGACGTTGACAGAGGAAGCTAAGAAGAGAAAAGGAGAAAAGAAGCCACCGGACAAGAGTAAATCTGGGACTGACTTTTAGTCGTTGTGTTTTTTGTATTTTGTTTGAGTTCCAAATCTTTCCACAATTTCTTTCCTCACATATTAAAAATACACAAACTCTTCATGGTTATACGGACAAAAAGTTTCTTAATTAAACTTTTCCACACAAATTATAACCAGAGAACATTTTTTTGTATTACATGGGAGTAAATGATTTCTTGCTTTATACATACAGCCCTCTAGGAAATCTTACATCGATTCACACTCATAACTATGAGTAATGTAGAGCCTTACTTGAGGAAAGGCACATGAATATCAACGCTCACTGAGAAAAATATGAGTCAAATCAACGCTCCCTCCTGCAGCAGGCTTAAGTTCTGGACCTGGACTTGCAAGTGATGCCAAGTCAGAGTCCCAATATCGGGCCAGAGAGACTGAATTTTTCAATCGTATGACATTACTGGTGGAGTTATATTCACTCAGATTATTCTTATCAGCAGGTACAGACAGAACTGACTGGCAGGCTCTCTCTTCTTCTTCTTCTACTCTCTTTCCCTCGTCTTCCCTCTCTCTCCTCTGTCTTATTTCATTTCCCATTCTCTGCTCTCTCCACCGCTCTCCTGTCCTCTGTGATGGGAAATGCACGTAGTCTGCCACAGGTAATTGCTTTCTCTCACATGCAGTCTGATGTACTCTCTCTCTCTCTCTCTCTCTGCGCTCTCATTCCTTTTCCCTCCGTCTTCTTCACCGTATTCAGGGGGAACAAAATGAAGCTTCAGATCGTGCATCTGTTGCACCGTTAATGTTTTTCTGCATGCAAAATAAATGAAAGTTTTCTTTTCATTTCAGTTCTGTGATGTAAAACACAAAATATCAAAGGGAGGGCTGATCGCATGAATCCTGCAGCACTGGGTTTATTCCCATTTAAATCAGGATAAAAGTACAAAAATAAGATTGCAGATCTCCACATAGCTCCTGCCAGTAGTTACATTTTGGACCACTTTGGTTTCAAAATAAATTTTTTATAGGTGAGTCACCTAAATTACTCATTCAGTCAATATAACCGAGCGTCCTGAATTGGTTTTCTGTCACGCAGAAGTCTGTTTCACGGTGGCTGCGAGGATGAATGACGTTGTGTCTGTCTGGGCTAATCAACGGAGCGCTGGGTCACCTGTCTTGCTTGACAGATTAGAAGCCCTCATCCATCTAACACACACACACACACACACACACACACACACACACACACACACAAAACGCACAGTCGTCTGAGGCCATCACAAATTAGCACGGGCCGTCACCGTTTCCTTGCCAACTGGCTTGTAACCAGGCAACGTTGGTCGGTCGGTGTGAAGATGTCTTCAGCGGGTACATGCGCATGTACACACACACACAGATGGGGCTTGATATGTGGATAGGTGTCGGACATGAAGGTATTACTTTAAATCCCCCAGACAGCTCAGACATCTCAGTGCAGACACACAAAGACACGTGCACGCTCTATTCCAAGACGTCACATATTTCTGATCCAACAGGTGAATTACATCCTAACCACAGGAGCTGCTTAAACATTAGAAATCACTGCTGTCTGTCTTGTACGTGACCTTGATCGTTAAGCGTTCTTCACATTCTTGAGACTGAAGGAGGAAATCCTGACAGAAGAGGAGCGAGGTTAATCCTTCACGTACACGTTAGATCATATAAATGAAACCTTGGATCCGCTCGACATCAGACAGAGTCATCATTTTCAGTCCATCTGTGCGTGGCAGGCAATTTAACCGAGATAATGATCGGCGTCTCGTCCTCTCAAAGCTTTAGGTATCAAAGCAGCTCTGTCTCCTTTTTTTACTTTGTCATGGACACTTTGGGTTTGAATGGCGTCTGAAGAGCTGATACGCCGTGTAACTTGTGTTCAGTGGGTCTCTGCAAACCTCATGTAACATTAGTTTCTGCTGAAGGTGTGAAATGTGCAACCTTTCTTTTCTCTGCAACCAGTCGACCCCTTGTTGGGAATAATACTGTCATCCTCCTCATCTCGCTCGACTAATTAAAGTTCAATAAAAGAAAAAGCCTTAAAGCAACAATACGTAGAAATTGATATTTTTGTATATAAATTTAAGTTTATTTAACCACTGAGGTTAATACTAAAGTTATTTTGTTGCAGCTGTATGAGCTGTTGAGAATGTTGTGATTTAAAGTTTAAATCTGTGTCTGTGTCTGTAGTTTGTGGCGTTGTTGGACTCCCTCGTGTTTCACCACTTCCCCTCTTTTCCAACCGTTCTATTTAAAAATGACAAACAGACACTCAACAGTCACCTGCTCCTGATTCGTCCCCGTCTTTTGTCTCACTTCAAAAAGAGTGCAGAGTGCCTTCGTTCTGCTCCCTGTCCGACAGTCATCATCTTCCCCGCACAATGAGCCGGGGAAATAACAAGTTCAAGTGTGTGCAGTCTGCAGCCCCCCTCGGGGAGGGAAAACACTGCTCGCATTCAAACATGAGTAACGAGGGAAAGAAAGGAGAGCGGGTGAGAGATTGTGGAGGAGTTTGCAGTTTAATGAAAGTGGGTTATAATCGAGTGCTGTGCTGGGACCAAGCGAGGTCCTCTCTCAGCTTGTTGATCTTGCTGATGTATGCTGTGTCAGATTGTTGCTTAATTGACTTGGTTTGTGCCCAGCTGAAGGTTATCCCATCAAAGGCAGTAATTCCACCTGCCAGCTGCCAGCTGTGGTTTATTTCTGCTGCTTTATTTCCATATCGAGCAAAGCAAAGAGTATTATTTTAAATCCTATAAAACCACAGACTGCAGGTATCTTTGTGTCGTGTTTCATGTCACTGAAGCAGCTTCTGGTCCCAAAATGTCAACTGATATTTTGTTGTTCTCTTGTTCTAACCTCAATTTTTCTGATTTCATGCACCGTTCAGTCCAGGTCAGCTTTATTTATATCTCCTCTTTTCAATTCTTTCTGCCGACTCCGCCACTTCTCTTCCTCTCTTTTCCTTACTTAGCCTTGGCCTTAGCCTCCGAGTCTAGGTGTTGTTTATGGCCATGTTAACAGGCATCGCCGTGGCATTTTGGGGGGCTATTAGAAGTCTTGTCGAGGCATTAGTCATGTCTCGGAAGTGTGACGTGGGCAGAGCGCTGGGCTGAGGCCAGCGGGGGCCGTGACATGCATGGCGAGCTGGTCTTTATGTGAGCCAGACGGCTGACCTTTTCCTGCAGAATCCTCCTCCACGACGGGGAGAGGTGATGTCTGGGTAATTAATGGTGTGAAACCACGTCGGCTCGTCGCAGCCCTCGCTTCTGCATCCCGCCCCACGCTGCTGTCACTGTGTCACTCAGCTGTCAAGTGAAACCAGCAGGGAAGGAGGTGGGATGGAGGGAGGTGGGGGTTTGACTTGGAGGAGCAGGGAGGTTTTGGATGGATCTGCCCATCTGTGTTCGTCCCAGGTGGAAATTTGTTCCCAGCTGAGACGCTGGCAAATTTCAATTTGAACGCCTTGATGATGATGAAATTGAAAAAGAGGAATGAGTGACAGCCGGACTGAACAGAGTCGTCTAGTGTCACACGAGTCAACCTGAGCTCGGGGCTTTTTTTTGGTTGGTGCAGACGGAGGTGTTTTCCTCTGAGATTTGAGGAGACAAACACACCGAGTGCAATCAAAAAAAACAATTTGAGCTTGTCTTATGAGATGCTGCAGCGTTCCTGCATCCTCTCCCTCTCCTCCTCTGAACAGTGCTGCTTTTGTCTGAGTAACTCTGTGCGAGAACAATGAAACAACCCACCGGATACTGACTGGTACCCCTGTCAGCATCGGTGCCTGCCCGAGCCTGGAGCTGTCAGGTCGGACCCAGACTGTGGTCGAGATTAGACCTTCTCATGTCAGATCAACCTCCGCGAACGTGTGCCGCTTTATTCTTACAAACTGCGCTGACTGCTGCGTCAGCATGTATGTACATTTGTGTGTTTGCAAGGCTTCACAAGCTTTTCAGTTTAAACAAGTTGCTTCATAAAAAGAACGTAAACGAGGAGTTCTTTGGAGGGCGAAGCATGCACAGACACGGACAAGGGAAACCTGAACGAGGATTTATTTAAATATTAATAACTTACAGCATCTTACATCTCACCACTGTCCATTACCAACATGACGCTGTACCTCACATGGTTTAGAACACGGTTGAAAGCTTGTGTCGATCCAAACCTTTGCTGACTTCTCTGCATATGATAGCACCGTGCTTATCCTCACATTTTTCTCTGCCCTAAACTGCAACAAACTACATATCAGCAACTAGAAACATAACCGTTGTTTCATTTGCTGTTCACCATATACACTGACTTTACATATAAATGCAAATGATGATTGCCCTGCAGTCTTGACTGTGGTCTTCCGGCGATGTCAGCTGTCAGTCTGACTGTTTGACTTTTCACCTCTCCATCACTGCCACCGCCTGCCAACACGCTGTCATCTCAGCTCAGCCTGAACTGGTCTGGGTCCAGTCTACGCCTCACCACCGGGGCCGATGATAAGCCCCAAAACCACAGAGCGTCTCCCAGCCGATAGCGTTGATAAAATACTCTTTCCAACCCTTTCAGGTGTCAGATAATGTGACAAAAGAGTGTGTGTGTGTGTTTGTGTGTGTGTGTGTGTGTGTGTGTGTGTGTGTGTGTGTGATGGTGATGGAGACAAGAAAGATATCACTCAGGTAAAAGCCTTTGGTGTCGAGGGCACGCTCTGAAAAGCCTGATTAACATGAGAAGGTGTGTGTGTGTTTCCATTGTATCTGCTATGTCAGAGTGTGTGTGTGTGTGTGTGTGTGTGTGTGTGTGTGAGTGGGGGGTGGGGGGGGGTGATGGCCAGTGAATGAAGTGCCCCTGACTCTCGCCTGTCCTCCCTGGTGCTTCAGTGTAATTAGCAGAGAGACTAACGAGCTTCTCCACTCTGATGAGGCTGGCTTTTTATTAGAACCGCTAATTGCTCCATGTCAAGGGAATACTCAGGCTTTGTGTTAAGGAAGCACCGGGAAGCAAACGAGGGTGTGTGTGTGTGTGTGTGTGTGTGTGTGTGACGTCTGCACACACAATAATAGAACTAACTGTGCACGTGTATAATGTCTGTATGCACCTTTACATACAGCAAGATCTAATTAGCGACAGTCAGTGTGTGTGCGTGTGTTGTCTAAGATGAGTGTGTACTCTTCAATCAGTGTTGATTGATTCGTTGGTTAACCAGCATGTTCCTAATCGCCTGCCACTGTTTCCTTTTTCTGCCCCAGCCGAGGCGCTAAAGTCTCGTTTGAACAGGATTAATTACTCGAGGACGCTGCTTCTCTCCATAGATGAATTTAAAAACATATTAAACTATCAACAGGGTTATGAACAGGAAATATTATGAAGAGAAGTGCGGATCAGGAGAACCACCACAAAAGTGTTCTGCACGTGTTAAACATACTTTGCACACGGGAAACGAGGTTTGGGAACATTCCCATGTGCCGTGATCTCCACATAAATGGACAGCATGTGTGTGATGTCACTTACAGGTTTCCAAAGTGCTTTTGAAGCTCGAAATATCTGGTGCTGGCTGCTGCCATCTTGCTAATCTAAAAATTGGCAAAGACGTGGATCATCATCAGACCTGAGGCGAGCAAACAAGCCATCTGTAACGACACCCACCTGTCAATCAAAGCGTCCATGCTCTTAATTGTGCATAACTTTAAGCCTTGTTAAAATGAACAACTTCACAGCAGAAATAAACATGTTTACAGCCTGGTACAAAAAACAGTTTTGGTCTCTATAGCTAATTTCCCCGTTCATGACAACTGTACTGAGGGTGAATTTATATACAACTCACCTGTTCAGATTATATTAAGGCTTAAAGTTATGCAGGATTAAGAGCGTGGACGCTTTGACTGACAGGTGGGTGTTGTTACAGGTGTCTTGTTTGACCAACCAGGCGTCATTCGGCCCGCCTCAGCTCCACCGATGATCCACGTCTTAGATTAGCCTGCTGGTGGAAGAAGCAGGACATCCAACAATATTCAGCCTCAGAGCAGCACTTTGGAAACCTGTGGGTGACGTGGCTCGAGCTCTGTCCATTCTTTATACAGTCAGTGGTAGGTACATGAGGAAAACGTGATATTCATGTGTTTCTTCTGTAAGGTAAACCTGCTTCATGCTTAAATACTTGTAAAAAGTTTGAGAAACACGACATTTGACGATGAAATACTTCATATAATACTCGTGCTGGTGGTGAACGTACGTAGTCATGCATGCATGCACAGATTTGAGTCTTTTCTGGACACACTTTGCATCTTAAAAAAGGTTTCTGTGAGTTTCAGCAGCAGTCCAGCCAGAGAACTCTTATGACTAAGGGAAAAGAAAGGAAAGCCATTAGGAGAGTAAGACCCTGCCAGCTCATTAAATGGGCTCTTATAATGTCAGCTACTGCTAATTAGTCTGTCTTGGCCAGTCTGCCTTCATACAACATAACAGACTTTATGTGAGTGCAGTGCTCCATCGCCTCATACAGCAGTGATCCTTTAGCTTAGAGGCTTGCAGCTGCAACCAAAGTTTAAAAATAGATCAATATGGAAAGTATAGAAAAAGACTTGATATCTGGATAATCTAATATCTTGTTTTTGTCTGTGGGTCAGCACATCGACGAGCAGAGGCTGTTTTTTACCACACAGTCCTGATAATAGCAACATCGCATGGTGCACACTGTCTGACTCTGCGGGGGGATTGTGAGTAATTACACTGGCTGGATGCTGACTGGATTCTGCCATAGCAGTTATTTAAATAGAAGAAAGCAATAATAATACACAGAGATTTAATAATATAGTAATATGTCTTTGGACTTAATACCCAAAATAACAGGATAAAGCATAAGTACATGTAGTACAAGTACAAACCCGGGGACAGAGGAAACCGGGTGGAAACCCGCCAAAATAAAATCATAGATATCAACGTAATGATGAATATTTCTTAAACTTAACTTAAACTCTCTACAACACAAAGCTGTCCCACTGTCATTATGGCCACACGGTAACTCACGGGCTATTGGAGCTCCTGTTGCTTAGGTGACACATTATTGCACCCTCGGTCACGCGTGTTGCCATGCTGATTTACCCCCAGTCATGCCTGCTGCACTTCCTCAGTCTGGAGGATGTTGTTATTGAAGAGTGTGACAGTGTGACGCCTCAGGCTGCAGCTCGTATTCATGGCCTGTGTTTGTTTCTTTGCGTCCTTGTCCACGAACACGACTTTGCTGTCACTTCAGGAGCTCGACAGCTCATTCTTTTTTACAGCGTTTCTACCTGATGAAACAGAATAACAAGCCCCACTTGATGTCCTGCGTGGACAGCAGGTCACATGTTACTCTGCTAAATGACTGAGGTATAAAAAGGCTTCAGTTTCCCGCCCTGTCAGTTTGTTTCACAGCATGTTAGAGACAAAGACAGCGAGGAGTGAAAGAGTGACTGACATGATGACTCACGGCGAAGTCTCGACACCAATTCAAAGCTAACTTCTCGTGATTACTTTATACAGTGTGGGCTGTTTTCCTGCAGAGCTCCCAGGGTGCATCCATGACAATCCGTAAGCTATCACCTCTGTGATATTAAACTATTGATCTGCACTAGTTCAGCCATGGTGTCCATGGCTGAACTATTCCTCGTGTTGCTGGTTGCCCTGCTTGAACTGTGACTACTTCAGCTCTTTAATACCTGACAGGTTCAGTACGTGTGACGCAGGTGTAAAGAGGATTTTAAGTGGCCACCAGTCTGCTGTTAGTAGCCCGGGACAGGATTGAGTAACTCTCTGTCTGTCTGTCTTAATTAACTCTCATTCGTCCCTTTAGCTCATGTTTACTGTTCCAGACGACGGCTCATCTGCAGCTCAAAGCTTCAGGACAGTGACCCGCGCCGGTCTAGGTCAAAATGTCAGAGGTCAGCCGGTCAGCCAGAGAAGTGAAGGTGATCGAGAAGTCTTAAACGACCTCCTGCTGAGTCTTTGTCTTAGTTTTAAAGAAAGAAGTTAACAGCCTGAATGGAGCCTTCTGAGATCTTTGAAGGTGTGACAGCAGTAAAAGAAGCTTGGAGCAGCTTTCCAACATATTTTACGGTGTATATAAAGAGGACAAGACAGTTTAAACGGTCAGAAAATATCATATCTGCTTACTTTTTTAAAAGTCTTATCATAGGTCAGTCTGTCAGTCAGATTTTGACTTATTTCAAGCAGCATTTTGTAAATGTTGTTTGCCCGGGCTGCTTAATCCCTCCAGGCTCTCTGTGCAAACTTACTTAGATGAATATTTTTACTTTCATAAAACTCCCCGACCCTTACAAACTGCCTACCCTCTGCTACCTTAATATTCAGCTTTATGAAAATGAGGCTGAAGACAAAAAGCCTGGCATTGTGTCCAATCTGCACCCACCACCACCCTCCACCCTCCTCCTCCACCACCACATCACATACCAACCCTCCCTTCCCCCCCCTCCCTTCCCTTCCTCTGCTGTTTTTCTCCTCTGCACTGACACCAGGCTTCCTGCGAAGCCCTCAGCATGAAAGCTCATTGGCTGTGAATGTTTTGTGGTATTATGTCTGCGCCAGGATTTGTGTGTGTCTGTGTGTGTGTGTGTGTGTGTGTGTGTGTGTGTGTGTGTGTGTGTGTGTGTGTGTCTGTGTGCCTATTTTAATCTGAGGGATTTGCATCACGCTGCCTTTGCTGTTTGCAAAACAAGCCTCATGGAGCAGAGATAATAACCCAGTTATGAAAATGAAAAATGTGCCAGGATAAAAAAAAAGTTCACAATCTGGTGAATGTTCTTACATGCACAAGCTAAATACTCACCAACATGTAAGTACTGCATTACCCAAAATCCTCTCCTCATCTACATGTACATGTAGTATTAGTTTTTTTTAACCGTTATGACCCAAAAATGTGAATAAATACATAAACGAGAGAAGTTTCAGCTACTTCAATGTAAATATTTACTGTTTTTTGTCATCTTCTTTGCGGTTGACCAAACTTTTAATCGATTAATCGAGAGAAAAACTAGCAGATTAACAGATAATGTAACAGAGACAGGTTTCATGGGGTTGTTTAAGAGTTAATTTGGTTCATAAAGACATTAAAAATGATTAAAACGTTATAAATAAGTTTGTTAAAAGGGTCTAAACGTCTTTATTACTTTAAAATTCAAACATTTAGAGCCTCTTTTGTAAAGTTATGGTCCAAGACGTGCACACAGTAGTTATATTTCAGTTGTTTATGTTGTGTTAAATGTAAATGTTTACGTGTTTTTAATATGTGATATGTTTCAGTAATTTTATCAAACATGCTAACATGTTTCGAGCCTGTTCAGTGAGAGCTGTATGTATTTAAAATGTTTATATCCTTTATTTCTTCATAGTTTTCACAGAGTGAAATATAAAAAGACATCTGTATGATTCATGGCCATTATTTCATTGGAGCAGTGTAGTTACAGTTAATAAAAATAACCATTAGTTGGAGCCCTACAGCTGAGATCTTAACTGAGTCCCTGAACATGTGGCAGTTTTTAGTTTGTCGTGGAGTTATTCTTGTCTGGGTGCATCAGAAGGAAATGATCACTAATTGGAGTGAAGCGATTGGGCTAAACGTTGCATGAAATTGCCATCGGACGGCCCCATTGTTGAGCGTTCGTGTCCCTGTGCTGCTCCACCCCCAGCAGCCGGCCTGTTGACTTCACACAGCGCTCGCTCGACTATGAAGCCTGCGGTGTCGCAGAGAGGAACACGGGAGTGTTTGTGTGTGTGTGTCTGTGTGTGTGTGTGTGTGTGAGGAAAATGCATGGCTGCTTGCGTCTGGGAGTGACAGTGAAAGAGATAACGGGCAAATTTATTGAACTTTCTTCTGAGGGATGTTAACTTTGGAGAGAGAGGAAGTGAAGGGAGAAAGTGAGGGAGAATGCAGGGTGAGGGGGGTGATCTGTGCGGAGGCGGGGCGAGGTTGGAGGTTGCCCGGAGGTTTTAGGGGTGTTTGTGTGTGAAAGAGGGGGGAGGTGTGTATTGAGGGTCTTGGATTGGACTGTAATCCTTTAGTCCTGGTTAGAAATAACCCTGCACAGTCTGGGACAAACAATGTGACACACACACACACACATTCACACACGACACATATTGTTTGGTTCTCACACACTGAGCGGTGAGATTTGCTTTGGCTGACGTTACTTCATCATGACAAAATGTCCTCGGCAGAAACTGGCTGATTTACTGCAAGAGAAGGTCGGTTCTTTCTGTGAAGTTTTATGCATCGAGTGTGTTTGTGTGAGAGAGTTTTGTTTTGGTGGCATGTAATGGAAGTGTTGTGTACTGCTTTATTTTGATTATTTTCTACATTTAGGGGAATTATGCTAGAATCAGATTCTTTGATGAAGCTCTGCACACTCTTCGTTCTCTCAGTCAGCTTCATGAGGTCACCTGAATGGTTTTTAATTAAATGGCGCGCTGTGTTTAAACTTAATAAGTGGAATTTCTTGCCTTCTTTAAGCATTTGAGTCCAGATTATCACAAGAATCAGACAACTAAGTGAAGAGAAACGACAGTCCATCGTTACTTTAAGACATGAAGGTCAGTCAGTCCATAAATTTCAACAACTTTGAATGTGTCTTCAAGGTCAGCCACAGAAACCATCAAACACTCTCTGCTCTGCTGCAGAGGAGAAGTTCATCACATTTGGCATCCTCACAAATCAGATTAGAGCCCACAGAAATGCTTCACAGAGTTCAAGTTGCAGACGCATGTCAACATCAAGTGTTCAGAGGAGACACAACTGAGGGAGACTAAGAAGAAGAAGAGGGACACAATGAATGGACATTAGACCACTGGAAATTGTGACTTTTTGGTCTGAAGAGTCCAAATTTCGAAATTCCAACCTCTATCTCTTTGTGAGACTCAGAGAAGGTGAACGGGTGGTGTCTACATGTGTGGTTCCCTCCCTGAAGCATGGCCAGGGAATGTCAAGAGTGTGCAAAGCTGTCAAAGCAAGGTAGCTACTTTGAAGAATCTAATATATAAGAATGTGACTCTATGTTGGAGCAGTAATGTTGTAAAAAGATCCTTTATTGTAAGAATATTCTCTAATTTAATGGGAATATACAAATTATGTCTGCAGTACCTCCTTCCTCCTCCTCTTCTTCTTCTTCTGTCAGATGCCATGTGACAGATGACACACATTAAGGTTGTCATAAGCTGAATAGCTCACTTCTGGTCAGGTTACACTTGTGATCCCTTTTCTGATCCAAACACACTGAAATGTATGAAATGTCTGCATCAGGTGGCACCGAAAGACGATGTTACTCACCTCGCTGTCACACCTCCCACACCAGATATGTCACACAGGCTCATACTGTATGTAGTAGATTCTTACCTCCATCTTAGACACCCAGTTAATATATAAGCTGCTGGTCATATAAACCTTCATCTGATCATAACACTCAGAGGGACGAGTGGTCCTTTTTTCACTTATCGTTTTCTCATGTAGTTCCCTTCTAGCAATTATTGCTTTTACTGTCAGTCAACAACAGATTTCAGAGCAATTCTCGAACACTTCCCCTCCATTAAACACTTTTCAGTTCACAACTATGTCACAAATGTCATCACGGTAAAGCACAGCGGCGACCAGCCACAAATATTCCCTCTATCTTTCTTCTCATCACACCTTCTTGCACTCTGAAACTTTCCCTTACACTGCAAAGAAACCACGACAGTGAGTGACGAGCAAGAAGAGAATTGCTTGGGAAAATCTGATCTGATGAGTCCAAATTTGGGATTTTCGGTTCCAACCTCTGTGTCTTTGTGAGATGAATGGATGGTATCTGCATGTGTGGTTCCCACCGTGAAGCATGGAGGAAGAGGTGTGATGGTGTCAGGTGCTTTGCTGCACCAACCAGCCACCAAATATTCCCTCTATCCTTCTTCCCATCACACCTTCTTGCACTCTGAAACTTTCCCTTTACACTCTGCTCCGGTAACAGGAGTGATGGAGGTGTTGATGGGGACACGTTCACCTCTTCTGAGTGACTTCTAAGTGTGTGATCATCCAATTTTTCCACCTTTGAAAGTTATTATGTGCCGTATCTCTTCTAAACAGCTACTATAGCATTAGCAGAGTTATCTACCGGAGACATATGGATGATTGCAGAGATAATCCTCTCATCACATTTTGGGTGAAGATGTTCACTGAAAAAAAAAAAAAAAAAATCAGTGTATATATTTAATAAACTGCAGCCGTAGGAGCTGCATGAAATCAATTTTCAGGCCAAGTGTGAATGTACATAATTATTACAGCCAGAGCTCAAAGATGACATTGAGTGGAAAGTGTACTGACAACTGCAGCTTTAACAGCAAAGGGGAGAAAAAAGCCGTATCACTGTTAGGTAACGTGGAGAAAAACAACACGAGGCAGAGCCAGAACCTCTTCTTCCCGTTGTCATTTTGTCGAGCACGGAGCACCTGCTGCCAGCCTGGCTTTACTCAGTGTCTGCCAGCACTGGCATATGGCAAACACACACTCACACACACTCACACACACACACACACACATGTACACACAGTCACTATTTCTGGTTCAGGGTGGAATCTGGCAGGCGGCTCATAATGTCTGAATGTCACATCTTTATGCATGAATGCACTGTATTTACACACACAGTCACGGTTACACTCACATTTGCAAATTTACAGATACACACACATTTCATATGCATACACGCACACACACACACCTCCCACTCGTAGAGACAGAGAGGAGGTAAGCAACTGTCTTCTCCTGCCTGCATCCACAAACAGCCTGACATTCAGATCAAACATTCAAGTCCTGGATTGTGTATTCTGGACCGGTTTGTCCTCAGTTGAACAGACAAATTCTGTCACATGGTGTGACGCCGTTTGCTGTTTTATCCTTTTGTTGGAGGATCAAGAGCAGCTTGATTTTTAGGAAATCCAGACAACTATAACACACGTCTTAGCTGACTTATGGCTTCTTTGTCTTGGACAAAGTTTAAAATATCTTTGGTGTTTTGTCAGATGAATGTCTCAACAGTTGTGCCTTTTTTGGAGCAATTACGGCTCCTTCACACGATGCTTGAACCACCGCTGATAGTTTTTCATCTTTTGATGTTTGGCAGAAGATTACGCCCCGGGGGGGATATTGACCGCTCGTGAAACGTCTAACATGTTTGTATCTGCTGCTGATTTAATACGCTGCATGTGTGTGTTGTGCCTTTTAATCTACTGTCATGTTTAGTTTGCAGTTAGACGGATCACATAAAGAACATAAAGTTCTGATCCTGTCTGTGTGTGTGTTTTCATTCGCAGTATGACCCGGAGAACTCAGGCTTCATCAGCACGGAGCGCTTCAGGGACCTTCTGGCGACACACGGCTCTGAGCTTGACCCCCACAAACTGGAAGTCCTATTGGCCCTCGCCGATGGCAACGCCGATGGGAAGATCTGTTACCAAGACTTTGTCAACCTGGTGAGATTTTCTAACTATTTAGAGGCTTGCTGACAGAAATCAATGATTTATTGGCACCTATTACATCACACCTGATATCTATGTTTAGATACTCCAATATGTCCAATAATGTTCTCGCCTGCTGTGAAGACATTAATGTGTAAAAAAAAAAACAGAGATGTGAGTCGAGTGAGTGAGATCCAAGTCATGCATCTGATGACTTTGACAGCAAGGACTCACGTCTTGATCTGGACTTTGACCTTTGGACATTAGAAATGGTTCCCAGAGCAGGACAAAGTCTTTGTGTTTGCCCTTTACAAGCTCACTTCTTGTCCACATCCTCAATGATGGTGCGTCCAGACTCGTCGAGCACAGTCGGTGTGGTCTGTTTCGTTGTCTGTATAAAGTCCTTCCAAGCACACACAGTTTGGTATTTAAAGGGACTTAAACATGTCTGACATGAACATTTTCTAACATCCTTCCAGATGTTTTGGATCTTTCCCACAGACAGTGAAACATTTAGAACAAACATCTGGAACATCAGCAGACAAATGATGAAGCCTGACAGTTGTATATATTCTCATTAACTTATATTGAAGCAATTTAAACATTGTATTTATTGTTTATTGTTATTATTTTAAGCAAGCATCATTTCAATGTTTCATCATCCAAACTGAATTTATCGAACTATTTGCAACCAATGTGCTGTAATATGTTCCTGAATTACCTCAGGTTTGATAACGGTGGTACATTCATTATCTATTCATATTTTTTTTGATGTGCGGGTTTTCATGTGACGTAGACTCAGACATGTGAAACATTCAGGTTAGAAATGACAAATTACACGTCACAAAATCAGTTTCTTCACTCGTGACTTACAAAACAATATTTGTGTCCCTCCTCTGGAAAAAACTCCACTGTCTGTTTCTTTTACACATCAAACTTTTTCACCATTTTTACACCCAGCTCCAAAAATCCATACTCCAAGATCACCTCAGCTACAAGGTGCAGAGTCTTCCTAACAGGAAATGACTCTCAGTCTGGTGATAAATTCCCCTCTTAACTCTCACCTTGTCCTACTTTCACTTTCACCTTCAAACTGCAGCCGGCTGATGATTGTCCAAGGTCTCACTTAAGCATCTCCAGCTGTGCTCGCTGCCTCATAACCTTCTCATTTTCTGTTTTCCGCCGTCTCGCTTGCTGCTGTTTCCTCATGGGAGGCTGAACCGCTGACCCGGGACAGCGTGGAGAGGTCTTGGAGTGGGAGCAGTTGTGTGGTACACAATGACTACTGGGTGGCTGCGGGATGGAGTTGGAGGGTGGAGAGGGGGATGTTGTAGAGACTGTAGGGAACTCATTGTCGTCTGAGAGTGTGAGCGTGTCCATCTCTCCCTTTCTTTGGTGTTCTTCAGAGCTGTTTATTGTCTGATACAGTGGGTGAGGAATGAGGCCTGTAGGAAGCTTGGAAAAATGTCAAAAGGGCTTTTCGCTGTTTGTCTCCAGTTCCAATTGGTGCATTCATGTCATGTGACAGACTGCGGGGTCATGGTGTACAACTGGAAGTAGGACAGAGAGGAATGGGGTGTGTTTTTTTTTCTTAGTGGCTTCTTTTGTGTTCACCCCCTCAGTGGTTTATACATTCATAGAGGCAGCGACAGAAGCTAAACACAGAGAAGAATACAGGCAGGAAAGAACGGACATGCATTCATGATTATGCTAATATGCTGTGCAATGAATAATAAGTGCTAAAACAATGAGTTTAGATTAGATGAATCGATTAGTTAATCATTTATCAAACGTTTTGCTTGTTCCAGCCACTCAGACGTGACGTTTTTGCTGCTTTTCTGTAAATAGAAATTAAATATTTTGGATTGAGAAAAAATACATTTGAAAACATCAACTTCAAATGGAAAGAAGTGCAAAGACAGATATAGAAATGTGAGTCATGTTATGGGTTGTCTTGTGTCTGGACCATTTTGGGACAAGTGACTCTCAAATTTTCTATTTTTGTTGAAGTTACGGTGAAAAATGTGAAGCTCCATGTTTTTGTTTCCGAATATTTCACTGTCCTATAATAAGAAAGCTCTAAGGGTTGCAGAGGTGTTCAGTCAATAGCAATCTCTGTGTCTGTGAAGTGAAGCCAACACAGGAAGTGCTTGGTCAGTCTCCATAAGTCCCCATGTTCAAATGTCCAACTTCACAGCAGAAATAAACATGTTTACAGCCTGGTACAAAAAACAGTTTTGGTCTCTATAGCTAATTTCCCCGTTCATGACAACTGTACTGAGGGTGAATTTATATACAACTCACCTGTTCAAATTATATTAAGGCTTAAAGTTATGCAGGATTAAGAGCGTGGACGCTTTGATTGACAGGTGGCTGTCGTCACAGATGGCTTGTTTGAGCAACCAGGCTTCATTCAGCCGGCCTCAGCTCCACCGATGATCCACGTCTAGATTAGCCAGGAGGCAGGACTGCCAACATGGCGGCAACCAGAGCTTCAAAACGGCTCTTCAGAAACATGTGGGGGACGTCACGCATACACTCTTCTATTATTAACCAGCAATAGAATCAATGAAAAGAAAATTCACCCAGTTTTAGCCCCAAAAAGAACACCACAGTTCGTCCTACTTTGGTTAAAGTTCACTGAAACTAAACCTGTAAATGTTTCAGTGTTATTTATCAGGAGTTTTGCACATTCTGTGTTCATGTGATATCTAAAGGAATGTGAGGTATGTAAACACAACATAATGGACATTAATGTCTCTAAGATAAAAATCAAAGGGTCAAAGCCAACATGGGAACGACGTGGGAGAGAGCTATAATTCTTCCAACAAGTTAATTGGCTGCTTTCTGTTGGCATCTTTGTATCTTCTGCCTTCACAGGAGGGAAAAAAATAGAAAAAATAGAATTAGAGGAAGAAGCCAGGACAGACAGAGACAAACTGCGAGGGGTTTATTTGTCGCGCCATCTCTCCTTTGCACCACAGCTCTTCCATCAACCTGATTGTCAGTAATTGCCTGCTCACAGCTCCGTCACAGTCAGCGTTCAAATCACCGCTCACTCCCTCTCTTAACCTCTTCCTCCATCCTTCCATCCTCCTTCAGCTTCTCTCTCTCTCATTTTGCATAAGCTCCCAGCTTGTTCTCCCTTATCGCTGCCTTTCTCCTTCGTCTTTCTGTCCATCCATCTCCTCGCTCTGTCTCTCTCATACATCACACTGTGACTGTCCAGGGTAGAAACTGGATCAGTAATAAGTTTATACTTCCCAAAATATCTGCAGAAAAAGGTTGAACCACTTGGATTTTTCCCCCCAGTGGGATGAAATTGTGGAAATGATCATGATGGATTTGTGCCGGTGCTTACAGATGTACTCATATATGTCCTGTTTGGATTGTTTTTTTTGCTCGAGATACATTGTCAAAAGGTGTGTAGCATGAGAAACCTTCATGCTACAACATACAATGATATTTTTACTTCCAACTTTATGATAACAGTTTGGGGAAGACCCGAAGAGACCATCCATAAAATAATAGTTTTCTGAGTTTGGTGTGGAGGAGCTTGACAGGCCTGCACAGAGAATTTATGAGAGCCAGGAAACCATCAGCATTTAATCACAACAAAGTAGGCGTTGCAGTGAAAAGTGTTTGAATGTGGGTAGTGCACTTAGGCTGCAGCAAAATACAAAACTACCTGCGGTGGTTGAGCGAGCTAGAGAGTGAATGAAGAGATGGAGTGATGGTACTGAGAGAGCCGGTGAAACCCCGACACACCGCTGCACAGCCCTGTGCTAATCTCCACAACGCCTGACTTGCTGTGAATACGGCTTTAAACGGACAAAAGCGCTGCGTGAAAAAAAACCTTTATTTGAATGTGACCGCTCTGTTGATGCAGCCAACACTGAGGTCTTTCTATAAAATGGCGTAGGGATCGAGGTGCCCACCACAAACCACAATGTCCCCGGTTCGAGTCTAGACGAGGACTTTTATTTTGCACGTTGTTCATCATCTCTATTACATCCTAGCTCAAGGAGTAAGAGGAAGTGACATAAAACCAGAGTTTCCTGGTACAAACAAAGGTTTTTATTTAATGAAATTCATCGTGAATTGACAAAAGGAGGCGAGGTACGAACAAGTTAAAAACCGTTAACGTATACAATCTAGTTTCCGATATTAACGAGGCGAGCTCAACACAATAATCACAAGCCGCCGTCACAGTTCGGCGGTTCAAGTTTAAATAAGGTTGCTTCACCAGATTGGCTCCCTCTGATTGGTGCGTCAGGGAGGTGCCGCTCCAATCAGGGTCCTGCACACTTCCAGGAAACGTTGAGTCCTCACCTGGGACCAATCGGGGCGCTTGGCGATCACACACCTATTTTGCATACACATCACGACACTACAAGAAAGGTCAACATGAGCGAGAAAATCTCTCTCCTCCTTCGTTTCATGTTGTCTTTTTCTTGTGTTAAGATGTTGAGATTGAACCTGGCTCGGCTTTCACCACAACGTAATCCAGCATCATCCGTCAGCCAATCAAAGTAGCCACGTTCCTGTTGGATTACTTTGTCGAGTGAAGGCCAATGGATTGTGACTTATGGATCTATTACTAAAACTGGACTTCCTGCATCATATTTCACCGTCTTACCGGTATCTGAAACAACACAGATCAAATCCCTGCAGCCCAAAAGCTTCTCAGACAAGTAATGTGTAACGCTGTGGTGTCCACATACACTTCGCTGTGTAGTATATTTCTGTAATAAAGCTACTCTTGCTTTTATTCAATCTCTTCCAGCCTCCTTCATCTTCCCTGACCTCCTTCCTCCATCTGTCCTCCTCTGTCTCCTTCTTCTCCTTCCATCTGTTTCTCCCTCTCACTTATGTCCCCTCTCCCCTGACTGTGTTCCCCATTGATCAAACTGTGAAATTGTCTCTCGCTGGCCGAAACACCCATTTGTCCCCTTCACCTCCTCTCTCCTGCTCTCCTGCCAGTGGGTAAACAGACAGGACGTCATTCTTTCTTTTGTGCCGCACAAAGAGAGGAGGAATTGCAGTCACTACACACGAAGAATCGACTGTCTTTATGGAGCATGGCTGCCTGAGGGAGGTCCATGTTTGTGTGTGTGTGTGTGTGTGTGTGTGTGTGTGTGTGTGTGTGTGTGTGCGGTCTGGAAGTGGCCATGGTAACCCGTAATCATTTTCCCACAGCTCTCTCTCTGTGCTGAACATCAAGGCTGAAATAATTGGCTTTTTCTGAAGTTTATCTCCAAACAGTGATTCATGCAGAGACGCTAAAAGTCTCATTACGCAGCGGCCAACTGCTCGCACGCAGATATTATTGATATTCTGATTTGACATCTGTTTTTTATCAGTATTTTCTCCTTCCTGTGTTTGAAATGAATCGTGATGCGTGCCTTTGTTTGCGAGTTGTTGCACAGATAAGTATGTGCACGTCTTCAAACGAGAGCGTTCCCTGTTTTCTCTGATAAGTCTGTTCTTGTGCATGAATAAACATCAATCACAGCTTCAAAGCTCAGGCAGCGCTTTAAAGTTGCAGCTTTTGAAGTGGCAGTAGTTATGAGCATCCACCTTTTCTCATACTTGTATCGGAGACGTTACATTTATCTTGCTTGCCCTTTGCTGAAAACATCGCTCACTCCTGTTACCCCTAAAATAACATCCAGTAAATGACACATCTGGGCTTCTTGAGATCCGAGAGACACAAACAGAAGAGTAGAGTTGAGTTATGAAGAGTGACATAAACAGAGCAGAGAGAGGAAGAGACAGACAGACAGACAGACAGACAGACAGACAGACAGACAGACAGACATAGACACAGACGTAAGGAGACTGTGGGAGAGTGATTGCATCGTCATGGTGAATCTTAAAGAACACACAGGGAGTGTAATAAAAGAGACAGCAGTGATTTAGACCGCCACATAAACCAGAATCTGTTTCAGATCAGAGCTGAGAAACATCGACTGCTAAACAGTGTTTACATCAACTGTTCAAGTCCCCATCAAACAGGAAGTAGAGTTCTGTTTACAACCCCACTGCTATCCATTACAGCTAGAGCTATGAGCTAATGTCAGCGTCTACCTTCCAGTGACCGAACAGAACCTCTGAGGCTCAGCGGTGTCCAGTCTAACAGGGAATACAGCAGCCTACCGAGGTGGTTTTCTTGCCGGGTTTGGCTCCTGGCATCCCGGCATGAACCATGAAGAATACCTGAAAATACTGAAAACATGACTTTGTGTGCGTGCGTGTGTGTGTGTGCGTGTGCGTGTGTGTGAAGAGTTTCGAGGTGAGAAGCCACCGTTTGAAAAATGTGACACCTGTGCTATAAAAACGATCCCACTAGATAAAAAAAAGAGCAGAAAAGTCATTTTGTCAGGTCCAAAGAAAAATGATACCGACTGACGGGATCCTCCATCACTGAAAGGTTCTGAATGATGAACTTCTTGTGAAGTCCTGACCATAAAAAACTGAATATACAGTGTATAAGATAAGATAAACGTTTATTGATATCCAGTGAGGAAGGACAGATAAAAAGAGAACGTAAACAACAAATAATAATAAGTATATGACACATATAGAATAAAAATAGTGACAGCGCAGTGACTACTTGTATTATTACAGAGATGTAATATAAATATAGAATATGATGTGTAATATATTAAATAAAAATGATGTTATTGATGACATAGAATTGGATATTATATATGTAGTTTAACATAATGTGTAGTATACAACAGGTAGTTTGATTGGTCAAGAGTCGTTGGATGAGTGCTGATATAGAGAATAACAGCACTGAGACTTTAAAGTACATGTATCTCTCCACTTTACAGCCGTTCTAATATTAACGTTACATTAACGTTTGTGTCAAATATGAATATATTTCTACAAGTAGTTTAAAAAACATTTCCTGCTGTTAGAAACTGAACACGATCAGCTGATAATAAACCTGATCAGCCACCATCAGTAATCAATACACAACCAATAAACCAATAACTAACATTCAGACAACCTTATCATACCTAACAGTTACCTAGTGTTTCTGTAGCGTTGACAGAACGTTCCAAAATAAACACATTATCAGTTTGAAGTAAACTAAAGCTCCCTGCGCTGTCCCTTTAAGAAATATGACACCTGAACAATTCATTACGTGTCCGTACGAGACGAGGTCTCCTGTACAGATGTGATATATGTACTGTATGTTTATATAATGAACTCGTCAAAGACTGGAAAGTTTGTAGAGGGGTTTGCTGGTTGCTAGGTGATGATGCAGGCATTCTGTTGCCATGACGAGGTGGGAGGGGGGGGCGGACTGAGGAGGGTTGGTGTATGTGTAGCCTGAGAGCCAGAGTACCTGTGTGCTGCGTGAGCTTAGGCTCCAGTTGTGAATATAGTTTACAAAATCATGTATCTTGAAGTGTATTTGCAGTATTCACTCATGAACAAAGCACTAAGCGCTGCCTCCCTTTATTCCCCCCTCTCTCTCTCTCTCTCTCTCTCTCTCTCTCTCTCTCTCTCTCTCTCTCCAGATGAGTAACAAGCGCTCCAACAGTTTCCGGAGGGCCATTCTTCAGGGGAGCAGGCAGCTCAAAGGCTGCAGTCTCAGAGACGAGGTAGGCTTGGGACTGTCCCAGCGGCTGGTCCGGCACGTCGCCTACGAGACGCTGCCCCGCGAGGTTGACCGCAAGTGGTACTTTGACAGCTACACCTACTGTCCCCCACCATGGCTCATCCTGGCTATCACCATCGCAGAGGTAAATTATTTGGGAGCATATGACCAGAATGTGTTCTGTGAAGTTTATGACCTCTTGTAGTGCAATATCTTATCTTCTTCTGTATTTGTCTGTCTGCACTCTCTCAGGTAGCCGTCTTCATGTACTACGGCTTCCAGCTGGACCGCCTGGTCCTGCAGGTGTCCAGCCCGTCCTTCCTAAAGAGCCCGCTACCTTACCACCCCCAGCTCCGGGCCCAGGCCTGGAGGTACCTCAGCTACATTTTCATGCACACTGGGTGAGTTCACATTTCGCTGTTGGATTTCTGATCATGAGCATTAAGCCACGCTGCGGACAGTGGAGTGTTTCTATAAATCTACATTTTGGATGCTGAAAATGCTTCAATGACACGTTTTGCATGTCCTAAACTCGTCCTCTATGACTACGTAGTTTTTTAGTTCATGGCATTTCAAAAAGTCCTTTCAAAAAATTCCTCAGTGAGAACTTTACTGCAATGAATTTTAATATTGTATGTATGTGTATGTATATACCACATTACTAATATTGACAGTATTTACCTGTAAATGAGACATAAAATCAGTTTAAACTCACACAAAATGTGGAAAAAGTGCATGAAACATACAGATAACATATATCGTCATATTTGCACATGCAAATTCACGGTTGACACAAAATGGAGGCTGCACTCTGCACAGCTACATGTTGTCCCCAAGCGGCAACCTCCGTGGCCGTGAAATGACACAGGAAGTACCAAAAACTGCAGTTCCTCTTCTCGTCCACTTGAGGCTGGCTCCAGAAGTGAGTCAGTCTCCATAAGTCCCCATGTTAAAATGTCCAACTTCAGCACAACATACCTGAAAATGGGGAGAAATAATCATGAGACTAAAACTCTAACGAGGAAAAATACTGCAACTTCCTGCGAGGCACGTGGGCGGAGACAGAAGCAATCAATCTCAGAGTATCAGGTTAAGACCACTCTGTAGATCACAGGTTAACACTATTACTGCTTAAATAAAGAATAAAGTTAACAACTATACCTCTCCTCTCCTCTCCTCTCCTCTCCTCTCCTCTCCTCATTTTATTATCAGCCGAGTCCAGGTCATCCAGGTTTAATTACCCTTCTGGGTAAATGTAGTCTCAGGCAATATTGAGAACTAATAAAATGATAATTTAATTAGGAGGGCCTGGAGGTGCTGGCGGGGAGAGAGACGGCGGGGATGACAGTGTGTGGTTAAAAGATGAACTGGAAGGGTCGAATGGAAGGATAAAAGGAGGGAGGTGGGATGTTTAACATGCACTGATTACACTGGAATATATTGAGATGATTTAGCTCCTCGGGGAGGAAAGTGACTGTTGGAGTGAATCCAGTCTGACAGAGAAATGTTCACTCTACAAATATGTCTTTTTATTTTATTTATTCGCACGATTGTGCCTCCTCGTGCCTCTAAAGCCTCGACATCTCTCACTGACTGACTGCTGGTTCCAGTCAAACCAGAATCAGCTCATAAGTGAACTCGCTGTGCTTTCTGCAGTCAATGCTAATTCGCCTACAGTGCCCGCAGTTATGTGACCACAAGAAGATGATGACCTTGATGGCTGACCTTTGTTGAATCGTTTAGTCGTGCAGATTTGCAGCTGTTGTTCACAAATTTGCAAAAATAACTTTCAATAACTCAGGGAGTATAAATATGTGATTGCTGCTTCATATCAGATCCTTCGGAGCGATTTCACAGCAGAGCATTGGTCGTTATTTGGCCTCTGCCCCATTTGCTCATGCTGGTACCAGAGCGACTGGGAGAGACCTTCATTAGAAGGCACACTGTGACACTCTCCTCAGTGTCTCTGTACTCTAAATCGTACAAGGAGGTGAAGTTCACGTCATAAATCCCTGGAGGGTAAAAGTGGTGAGTGTGGAGGTGTGACAGCTCATGTGGGTCCTCTGAAAACTTTCAGGATCTTTCTCACTTCAGGGTTTTAACTCGTTCGTTCAGATCCGTGGAACACCAAAGTCACACAATAACACAAACTAACTAACCGAACGAGACTGTGTTTGTCAGTGGAGTCTGAAGGCTCTGAACAGAGCGATATAACAACGATATAACAGGATCTTTACTCTGTCGTATAAAGATCTTCTCCATAATGTTGTCAGAGACTCGGAATAACAACCAGAGTCTGTCAGTGGCAAAAACAAAGACTTTTAGTGGATGTCTATACGGTTGATGGAAGGATTACATTGCAGGCCTTCTCACGGCTGCCACTTAAGACTTAAAACTGAATATTTTCTGGGTTTTGTCGGCAAAGTTACCCAAAGTAACTCTATCTTAAACTTACTAAACGATGGGATGACCTTGAACAAAAGTCTCTGATCCACGATACTGCTGAAAATCCTCAACACTGTTTCCATGTTTTACTTTTGCCTACTCTCTCTCTCTCTCTCTCTCTCTCTCTCTCTCTCTCTCTCTCTCTCTCTCACCATGTAATCCCATCAACAGCTCAGTAAGACTGATCCTTCCCAATTCTCAACACCAAAACAGAGTGTAAATATTGGCCCTCAGTGGAGCGTTATGCAGACTCTCTCTCTCTCTCTGTGCGTCTGCAGCAGCTGTGGAAACTTCAGGAAGATTAGTTCGTACAAGATTAAACCAGAACTCTGAACATTTCACAGCAAAAGAAAAGATTTCTTTCCAGCTCGCTCTGTCCTGCAGTAATAAATGTGACTGTAGTGGTCCAATGAAATGAAGGCCGCTCATCATGCAGACATTTTATCTCTCTCTGATCGTCAGACGCCGTGAAAACTACGAGGAGAGAATAAAGGATGGAAACAGTTTCAGATGGATCTCTAAGTCATTTTAAATTCTCTCAAGCTAGCATCTGTCAGTACAGACTCATGTGACACCACAGAAACATGAAATCTAATAAAATCACTGAATCAACAGACATTAAACAAAATGTAAAAGATATTAAAGACTATTACCGTGTGCGCCTCTTGGACCACATGCAGAATTATGGTTATTTCTGGCCTGTAGGTCTATGTGCCCATGTTGGTTCTCTTACCCATAATGCCCCAGTTGCTCGCCCTAACCAAACTCTGGTCATGTGACTGGTTACTCTCTGCATTAAAGCAAATAAAAGCACTAAATTCATAACCAAACATCATTTTCAGGAGGCATTTTTAACCACTTTACCCTTTTAACATTTTAACAACTTATTTAAGACATTTTTAATAATTTTAAACGACATTTATGAACTCAAATATTGTATTTTATAAGAGAAACATAAATAAACAATCCAACTAAACCTGTCTCTACAGTTACAATAAACGATACTGTTGCAGGTCAATCTGTGCTGATGACCTGCCACAGTGCATCATAATCTTTTCATCAGTTTGAATTGTGCAGAAAAATGAACTAATTGTGAAGCTCAGCCGCAGTTCGGCGAGGCGGGAACATTAAACCGCGCTTTTGTCGAGCAGCCCTGAAAGACCACGGTCATCCGGACACAATAGGACCTCTCATGGGTATCCACAGATCTGCCTGACAGTGCAGCCCTTCCCTCACAGCCTCATTAGCAGTATAGAAATAGATAGCCGCTGTTATCTGGAGTGGAGTTGTCCTTCTGCGTTTGGACAGGCCTCTCTCAGCCAATCAATATCCCCCATTGTCTCTCTGATCACTGGAACGATCCTCTCTGTCGGCATTGAGGCTGAGGTTGTTTCAAACTAAATAGATTATTGGCCTTGTCTTGTTTTTTCGTGTGTGTGTGTGTGTGTGTGTGTTTGTTTTGAGAGTGTTTGCATTCATTTTGTGGATGAAGAAGTTTTCTTTCTGTCAGGATGCAGCGACGGGACACGCAGACAGTAATTCAGCGCTTCAGTTTGTCAGAACTGTCTGATGGCTCCTCGCTTTCGTCCTGTCGTCTCTCCTTCAGCGAACGTGAAACGGAGATGACACAATAATTCAGACGGAGACAGAAAACAGACGAGGGGAGTGATCGAAGCGAGAGAGAGACAATGATGAAGATTATGAGGGAGAGAGAGAGAGAGGGGGAGGCTGAGAGGCCAGATTATGCTAGCTCGCCGTCCTTTTGGATTCTGCTGTGACATCTGAATGTGTCCGTGCTGCTGACGGAGGTTTGGCGAGAAGGACTCTCCAGCCGTGAAGGGCACGATGAGTGTGTGTTTGTGTGTGTGTGCGTGACTAAGCTTTCCCTTGCTTATAGTCATCACACTGAAACACATGCTGTGTGCAGATTTGGGCACATTTACAGCACCTCTTTATCCTTTTATTGTGCACTGTGTGTGTGTGTGTGTGTGTTCATGTAATGTCTGAGTGCACTGGAGTGTGTTGATGATTATCTGTTGATGGCCACGACGGTGTGGTTTGATGAAGGAGCAGATGTTCTCTGAGTGTGTGTGTGTGTGTGTGTGTGTGTGTGTGTGTGTGTGTGTGAACATAGTAATATGATCTTGGAGAAAACAGACAGGTGATAATGTGTTAAAATAAAAAAACACACACTCACTGATCTGAGTATTATCACCTTTTTTCATGCGTTGTTCATCAGCTGGAGCCAATCACAGCTGGCATTGGGCGACCCTGAACAGGTCACCAGTTCATCACACACAGACAAACAACCATTCACACTCACGTTCACACCTACGGTCACCAATTAACCTTCATGTGTTTGGATTCGGTTTGAATCAGGAACTGTGAGGTGACAGTGCTAACCACTGCACCACCGTGCCACCCTGCTTTTATCTTGGTTCTCCTTTTTCTTTATTTCTGCTCATGTCTGTGCACTGGGACGTATTTTCAGCAGGGTTTGCTGCCCACACACTTGTGCATATTATAAACAACTGACGTATGTTATGTAATGAATGTTCTATAGTTAAATATTAAACCTGCGTGGAAATAATGTCACAGCACTGTGGCATCGTAGCTCAAAGGAAATCGTGAAGTAGTGACTCAGCTGGCTGCGATAAGTCACACACAAAGTAGTTCAGTACAAACAAATGCAAACTTTATCACCATGCTTTATACAAAACTATACTCACTGCATGATCAGATACCTCAGTGGTCGGTGAACATTTGAAGGTCCGGCCTGCGTAACAGGCTTAGACACTGATTTGAGCTCGCTGCCTCTCTAGAAATGTCTCTGCTTCTGAGGTCAATCATTTCACATATCTGAAATCAAGAAAGAAACACAAGATAGCTGCATGAAAAACTGCTGCTACCGCTTGAAGCTGCAACTGCTGCTACCCACTTCCCGCTCTAACGTGTCAGTACAGTTTGAGATCTCTTGTTTTCCTCCCCTCTCGCGCACTCTGGCAAAAACAACTTCCATAAACCACAGTTTCTGTTTCATCACTGTGTGGTGCCACAGCTGAGAGTGTTTCCCGTCAATCATTTGACACCTCACCCTCAGGAGGAAATGGAAGCATGTCGCCCGAACAGAGTTTATCATCGCATCGCATGTCTTCACATCTGGAGCATTTTATTGGCAGAAATATTATTATTATTATTTAGAAGCTGCTTTTGATTTCAAGTTTGTGTAAAAAAATATCTGAATAAGTTCATCATGGATTTTAGAAGTCACACGGTGAACATTGCTGTGTTCAGTTTGAGTCAAAGTTAAAAATTGTATTAAACTGCTTCTAAACAGCTTTGTTAGCATTTCAGTCGTCATTACTATGACCTGCACACACACATACGTGGAATCCTGCCAGCAGCT